>JAJJWW010001839.1:0-134790 GCA_023531295.1 Papaver armeniacum | reverse complement strand
GGAGGTGACGGTTTTGGCGTGATCTAGTGTTGCGCGGTCGAACATCGATGCTAGTGGGGGCAGCGACCGTGGGATGTAGAAGATCGAAATCTCGGCGGCTTGGGTGGACGGACTCGGATCGGGTCGTGGGTAGCTCAAGCCCATGTCTTGTAGATGAGTTGCTACTTGTTGGGTTACGCAGCTGCGCGCGGGGAGAACGACTTTGCATGCTTAGATGCTCGACTCCGATTCTTCGCTCTTTGGCTCCTCGTTTCTGGGACTTTATTTAGTACCTAAAAATACAAAATTAATTAAAACAAATATTTATTCTTGAAAACAAAAAAACACGAATAAAGGATAATATACGATTTATAAGCGCAAAAGATGAGTAAAATGCCAATAAAAGGTGTGTAAATATGCACTATTTGGCACTCATCAAATACCCCCAAACACAATTTTCTTGTCCTCAAGTGAAGCAGAAAATAAAAATCCTAACTATATACCACTGTCGAGTCTCTAAATGCATTTGGCGTCTTTTCTGGCCTATAAACCCTAGGTTTGTCCACTAGTGAGCGAGTTGTAGTCTCGTGAGGGTTTACAAGAGGTGTACCCACCAAAACCTTCTCCAACTTCAGAGTGTAAAGAGTCTCAAGCCTCCAAGAAGCTATGAGGACATAGAGTTTACGCATGCTAGTGACGAAGTTAGAACTATCGAAGACGCATTCTCATCCTTAAGTCATGGCCAGTAGCATACCATATGAAAGAATTAGGATTCGATTGTGATCATAAGTCTCGACTTCTGCCTCACCATTGGGGTTTTATGATAATTGCACTCAAAAAGACTTTTTAGTCTCTCATGTGTGCGGGCGGGGAATAAAGAGAGAAATCTTGCACCGTTGTAGGTAAGAAGGATAACCTTAAGAAATAAAATGCGGAGACTCCCGAGGAAGTGTGGATAAAAGAATCTTTTAAGGTCTCTAAGAAAGGAAAATCAACCATTAGCAAGGGTAGGAGTACTCACTCACTTCTCACCCCGATCGGCAACTCTTTTATCACTCTCTCATAGAAACCATAGAAACGTCTTCAATCTTCGGTCTTCGGTCTTGGTCTTATTTCTTGATGGCGAACTTAGAACTTCATAAAAACTTAATATTTTTTTTTTTTTTTTTTTTTTTTTAACTTTGTGGTAACTAGACACGAGAAAATAAACTACAATATATTTTTTTTTTTTTTTTTTTTTTGTTATTCAGATAAACGATAAATTTTTTCACAAACATTAATTCTCATCTTCTTTTCCTTGTTGCACCTTAAACCTTGGACTATATCAATTTTTTCTTTCAAATATTAGGATTAACTCAGGTTCTTGACGATGATGTGTTTCTAGGTCTTCTTGATTGAGAGAGAGTGATGCTAGCAACAAATCGGTATTTAGAAGTAGTTTTCTTCTTTAGGCGTCACCCTCATGATTGACAAAAACTAGCACTCAAGAGATCAAAAGTAGTGTTGAAAATGGTGCGAAGTTGGGTAGCTCACCATTCCTACCCGGAATTTACGTACGGTGACACACACTGTGACTTTTAGAGGGTTGCGAAAAATTGAAAGGTTGGTGCCTCACTTGATGTAAAATGGGTAGTCTCCACTATGGGTGATCCACAATTCTACTCTGAATATCTAACGACACCTAATTAACCCTCACGTTGTGGTTAAATCCAACTTTAACGCTCTAATCAACTAAAAACCCGATTGTGTTCTACGTGGCTAACTTTTGTTATTTAGAATTGATTCTCTATGTAAACATAGCTAAAAGCATGCCTAGTGACTCTAAATCTCTAAAAGTTGGAGGTTTTTATTTGCAAAAAGAGTTTTTGATTTATTTATTTTTTTTTTTTTTTTTTTTTTTTTTGAAAATAAAAGGTAAAATAAAAGACTAAAAACTCTAAATGCAAAAATATGCAAATGCCCCAAACCTAAATCAAACATTGTCCTCAATGTGTCTGCATATAAAAAAAATTTTCACATACTGCCAAGAGAACTATGTTGATAAGAGAAAGGAAGAAATTCTGGGATGTCGGCAAGAGCGAGGTTGAGCTTCGTTCGTCAAGGCAAAATCCAACATTCTCGGTGGTGATTATATCGGATTAGCATAATATATGTGCAAAGACTCAACCGAATCAAGAAAAGAAAAATTTAACAAGTCTCTTTTGGATTATATACAAAAATTTACCATAAACTATGATCTAAAGAGTTGAGGATCAACCAATAGAAAATATATACAAACATCATGATCTTACACAAATATAATATGAGTGCACGTAAGAGCGCAAATGGGAATGAGTTTCCCCCAAACCTAAACTTGTGAACGGGTGTGTTTGTGAGAACAAAATCTTGCAATTTTAAAGGTACATCATGCAAGGTCTAACTCAAAATGAGTTTTATTAAGAACATACATACACATTCCAGTATGGCTCCTTAAAAGTGTTTATCCACTTTGATGCAAAATAGTCCAGAGGACTTGGGAAGCACAAAGTTCTAGGCCTAAGTTAAGGCATTTTTAGGAAAAGTTGGTTTTGCAATTTTGTAAAAACAACACCTAGGTTTGAGTGGAGGAGTTTCAATTTGTGACTCGGGAGAGAGGTTAGGTACATAAGTTGTTTTCATTTTAAAATCATTTGCGCGTCACACACTTTCTAAAGTGAGGAAGAGGGTAAATCATGTTCATTTTCACGGGACAATGGCACGGTTCCACATCAATATCACATGCATGAATATCAGAAGAAGCATCATTCATAGGGTTCACCAGGGAGAGAGACACTTAATGCAGAACTAAAGATTCTATTACATTTCAAAATACACATACTCTTCTGTCATTCATCATCATCATCATCATCATCATCATCATAGCAAAAATCCATCTCTCCATTCAAAATTGTAGCATTTTTAATGTACTCATCTACCTCTAGATTAAGTTCATATTCAATGTTAGTTGCATGAGTAAGACTAGAAACACTATTTTCAATCATATCATTTTGTAACTCAGTCGGAGTTTCCTTTGAAGAATCATCTTGAGTTGTTCCATTGAAGGAGAGTCTTCCACTAGTGGGTATGCATTCCTCATATGGATATTCATTGTATGGTTGGCCATGAGGTTCACTAGAGAAAGGAAATTCCAGGACATGTTGCTATATGGATGGTCATGCATTGCATTCATTTCAAGCCTAGCATTTTAGCTCCATGAGTGTATCCATTGTTGATTGCAAACTAGGAGTTGGGGGAGTATAAAATTGTTCATCTCCCCCTTTGTGGTGAATGATGCATGTGTGCGGGTTGATTATGGTCCCAATAGTCACTTCTAGACACTTCGTTTATTGGATTATCATGGTTTCCCTAGGCTTGTCTAAAATCATGCAAGATATAACGATATTGACAAGGTGGTCTAAGCCGCCACATAAAGTGCAAGCATCGTTTTCATATTGCCTAGAAAAACTAGATTCGGCGATTGCCTTTCTAAAGCAGTTACTATCTAAAGCGGTAAAATCGAGCCTCTAATTGATCTAAAAGTGATGAGCGGGTATGAGAGAGTGTTCATTCTCAGCTTTGTGATGGATGATACATGTGCTCATAGTGATTAGGGTATGTGAGGTCGGGGCCACGAGAGGCGCATAAAATTCCCTAAAGTCACTATGGTATGTGGGGGGTTCATCACTGTGAAGCGTGCAGTAAGCACGCTCTCTAAGGATTTGTTCCATCCCTAGATGCCGGACAAAATCGACATGGTCAGCTCTCAAATTGAACTCACAATCTAATTTGGTTTATGTGGGCTTTGGTTTATTGGGATTTGGTTTCAATGGGATTCATTTGGTTTTGTTGGGAGCTTTGGTTTATGTGGAAGCCCAAGTTGTTGTGGGCTCAATTTGGTTTTGGTTTGTTTGGGATTTGTTGTTTGAAGCCAGATTTGTGAAAAGCGACACGGCCCAAGTTTGTGTAAACCTAGTGGAGCTGTGGGCTCGGTTTTTATTTAGGCCCGGCGGTGTGGCTTATGTGGTTGTGCAAAGCCTAGTGGACAAGCTTATGTGGGCTTCCAAAATGTACAGCCCAGTTATAATGCTAAGCCTAGTTGGGTTGCTTCGGTGGTAGGTTTCATTTTGGGCTGCGACCCCGGGTTGGGTTACTGTTAGCCCAGTAGGGTGTGGTGGAGTCGGCCAGTTAGGTTGGTTGGGCTCGGCCAATTGGATTTTCTCTTAAGCGACCCGGGTTTATAGCGTGACCTAGCGGTTGGGTTTAGCTTAAAGCGGCTTTCAGTTGTGGGCTGAAATTTTAGTGGAGATATCAAGCCCACAATTGGGTTTCCCTTAAGCGGCCCGGTTTGTGTCACCCGGCCTGACAGAGGCTTTGCAAAGCACGAGGAAATAATGTGCACGGGTTGGTTAACGAGGCTTGGCTCAAAAGCTATGCTCGGGTTGTGTGGGATCTTGCTCCCGAGCTCACAAAAAAGCACCCACAAGGTGATGGCAACAAGGTTTGCAACCTCCTAGTTCACACAAGGTTTCAAGGTTACACCTAACACTAGTTCGGACTAGCACGGTTCTGACTCGCACACGGTTATGTGCTCGGTTTGGCTAGGCTAAGTTGCAACAAAGCCCCACGGTTTCGGGGCGCACTAAGCACAATGGCGGACAATGGCTAAAGAGGGCTGCAACTTAGAGTTTAAGCAAAGTCTAACCTAGCTACGGTTAAATGCAATTTGCAAGCAACATCAACTCGAGAGCATGCAAAGTTCGTTCGGCAAGCAAGTTACATGGCATACATTCGATAAGCGGCAAGGCGGATACAACCTTGATTGAGTTTAACAATTATGGTACGGATCAAGCGGTTATATTCTCAACTCGGATGTGCACGGGCGATTTTTGAGCATGCACATGGCTCACAAGTCTCACGAGGATGCTAAGGGATTGATCCTGAATCTTTGGTTCAATTGCTTCTGAGATCTCCTGCAAATCTCGGTCTTGCTCGAGGTTACGCAAGAATATAGCAATGATAGCTCACACATTTAGCATTCAATTGTGACTTTTTCAGTAATTACAAATTGGAACGACATAGCACGGGGTTTAGGCACAAGGTTAACAAGCAAGCCTATATCTTTATCGGGCATTCATTCATTAAGTCTAGCAAGTTTATCACATGAGGTTAACATTCGGGTGTGGTTAACGAGAGGATATGCTAACTTGTTTGGGCTGCCATTAATGGTGCGCTTCCTTGCCTGGCGGCACAGCGGGGTTGGCTCGGTTATTGTATCACATGCACCTTAAGTCTGCGCCCTTCCTTGACTTTCTCCCTGACAGCTTACCTCGTTTGTTCATAAGCACGGCGGCGGGCGGTTTTAACGGCTCGGCGAGCACGGTAAGCGATATGAGTAGCACGGCACGGGTAGGTACTGTTCACTCGAGGAAGAAATATCAGTTTCTCAAAAGGGTGGGAGCTACGGCAAACGGATTTGAATATTAACAACGCACACGGTGAGAGTATTCTTAGATGTCGAGGAATAAGATTAACTAGTTACACTAAGCTAACCAAGAACAAGGAAAGTTATGATGCAAATACGGGGATGAAACTCGGTGAATATATACGGGATTAAAATGAAACACGATAAATCAAGCCAATAGTCACACGGGCACGCGCCAAGTCCCCGCAGCGGCGCCAAAACTTAGTAGGCCCGAAAAGATGTATAAAATGAAGCCTCACGGAATTCACACTTAAGTGCACGGTGTCGCGATGTAGCACTGGGCACGTCACGGGTCGAACCACGAGACTTGTGGTGCCCTTATGTGATCTGGGCTTGCTACTTAGCCGAATTTCAAGTGACAAAGTAACACGGATGTTGAGGTTCTTCGACGTCTGGTGATTATAAATGTGACTCTAACTAAGGAAAACGGTGAGAACAAATATGTCTTTGGTTGTCAAATTCACCACTAAATCCTATTGTGTGCTTAACTAATTTTGAGTTCTTGTTCTTATACACGACAAGTGAAGCTTGTCACTTCTATCACTTCTCTACAGAGTTTCTCCATGTGAAGCTTCAAATACACGACTAAGGTACTAATCCTAAGTACTAGTTGTCTAATTAAGAACAACTAGTCGGGGTATTAGTATTAGGTCTAATGTCTGAAGTATGACATACTAACACAAGTATAGCCAAACTACTTTGCATCCATGGTGTTGGTATGCGGTGTGAGAGAAAAAATTACATGTTGAATTGAAGCTATCTAATAACATTACATACCCCAAAGAACATCAAACACGATCAAAGAACAACATGGAGTTAGGGTTTCAATGAAACCTAGCAATCAAATTAAGACATGATAGAATATAAATACAAAAATTAAATCTAAGGGGCTGCTCTGGCTAATCCGGGCGTGTCTAAAATCATCTCCCTCACTCTCTATTTATACATACGGCTCCTCCAAAATACCCAAACCCTAAATTCGATTAAAAAGCAGAAATTAATTGGAAACTTCTCTCACCCATGTCATCATTTGCTCCCTCTTACATCAAATCGTCTCTTGCTTATTTGTTGTGAACCCTAGCTCTAGTTATCAATGATTTAGTTCCTAGGGTTGGTAGAAACTAAGAAATTGATATCTAGGGTTAGAGATGAGGCTTAGGTGTAGGAGTTGTTGGCTGTGGTGATGGGAAAAGAGATGGTGGTGATGACGAGTTGTTGATGGAGGTGAGAACGGCTCTGTCGGGGAGAGGAAGGTCGGGTGAAGGAGATGGAGGTGGGTTTTGCGGGCGAGCTACGTCGGGTAGAGATGAGAGAAGAAGAAAGAGAAAGAAAGAGAAGAATGGGTGTCGATGGGGGTATAGGTATAGAGGTCTTTGTGGTGTGAGGCGGTGCGCTACGGATGATGAGACAAGCCCCGGCGAGTTGGATGAGGCGGCTTCAATCGAACGGTAGAGGAGGTGGCGGTTTTGGCGTGATCTGGTGTTGCGCGGAGTATCGAACATCGATGCTAGTGGGGCGGCGACCGTGGGATGTAGAAGATCGAAATCTCGACGGCTTGGTGGACGGACTCGGATCGGGTCGTGGGTAGCTCAAGCCCATGTCTTGTAGATGAGTTGCTACTTGTTGGGTTTGCAAGCTATTGTTGCGCGCGAGCTTCGGCTTACTACTGCTCCTTAGATGCTCGACTCCAATTCTTCGCTCTTTTGGCTCCTCGGTTTCTCGGACTTTATTTAGTACCTAAAAATACAAAATTAATTAAAACAAATATTTATTCTTGAAAACAAAGAAAACACGAGAATGCGGGATAATATCGGTTTATAAGCGCAAAAGATGAGTAAAATGCCAATAAAAAGGTGTGTAAATATGCACTATTTGGCACTCATCACGGATGAATGTGGGCCCACCGTGTATGCCGGAGCGTGGGTCTTACTCACGCATGCTTGACTGAAATTTGCATCGAACTTGAAATTTGTACCGGTGAAACTTGCGGTCTTGAAATCAATGCCGGGCCCGACTTGAAAGTTATACGGGAGAACTTAAAATCAATACGAACTAGAAACTTGTATGATGTTTGGACCGGCCATTGTGTGAGTTGTGTCTTGCCGTGTGTGACTACACTTCTCATCGCTTTTCGTACAAGTTCTAACTCATCTTTTATTTCATTGCGGTGAGAAAGAACTTACTGTCGATATGTCTTCGAAGATAATCTTTGGTGCCAAGTCGGAAAGTGTTGATAGCTTCAAGGATATGCCGAACATCAATGATGAGTTGTTCACCTCGCCTTTTCCGAACATTAGGAGACATCCTTCTCATAAGATAGTCTTGCTTTCCGGTTCAGAAAATATGGAAGTCGATCCATTCTCTTCTTCAGCACTTGTGATGAGATTTTGTCTCCAGAGAAAACAATATCTGCCTTCTCCTATTGACTTCAAAACTTGCCATACTCCACTGGGTTCTTACGAAGGATGGATGAGATGTATGTTGAGTAATAAGGGCATTAAGGAAAATTTTACCAAGCGCAAATTCTCGATGCGGTCATGGCATCTGCTACCCTCGAAATTAGAAAAGACATCGCGGGTTTGATTACCTTCATTTCTCGGTGGCGTATTTCTTTCATGCTGACCATATCTAGGTGAGGAGAAATGACTATTACTCTGGAGTGTGTAGCTGCATTAATGAACACACTTTTTATTCTTTGAAGTTTTCTTACGAGCTCTCGATGCGGAACAAAGCAATTATAACGCTATCCTTCGAAAGGTGGAGGAATTCGGCGGGTCGGGGCGAGGAGGAAGAAAGATGCAAATGCTTTTACACAGTGGGTGTTGGGTGGTCCCTGCGGACCGGGCCGGATGAGCTCGGTGTGATTGCGTTCTGTCTTTATGGCTATCCAGAGATGTATTTGGACAGTTCGGAAAGAAGACTATTAGAAATGACCTTGTCGAGATTCTTTATAAGGCGCGAAGGTGAAGTTCTTCCTCTGGGCTCATTGTTCCTCGGATCACTTTATTCTCATTTGGACGCTTTAGCAATGGATATGCATGTTTCTACGGGTACAAGAAGGTGGAGTCGCACATTCACTTCGCTTTTCTTCGGGCGCTCTTATGGGAACACTTCAAAAGTTACGCTCCTATTCACGAAATTAGAAACCCGATGACTTGTACGGTGGCTCTAGAATACTTCGATGGAATAAGAAGCGTCCCCGAGCGACGTGAGACTTGTGGGCGTATTTGACAATGTGTCTTCCGTAGATTTTCGTCCATAGAGGCCAGTCCGCCATTCCATTGTTCGACCGAGAGACTTTTGCTACCCGCCCGGCGGTTACGATGTTGTGTTGGGTACCGATGTCGAAACTATGAAGTACGGAGGAATTTATTTACTGCATCGCATTCGAATATGTCCCATCTCTATTCAGCGGAGAATTTTACGTGACTCGTACAATATTGTGAGGGCTGCTTTCGCCAAATGGGATTCGATTAGGGTGTCCCATTTATTCGTTCGCAAGGTTAGGAAGAATCTCTCCCAAGTATCCTTAACGTTAATGTGTTCTTAGGCAGGGTGAGCCTTCCCTTGGCCTATTGGGAGAAACCCGGTGGTAGCCCGATAAGTATAAGGATTTTGGAGTAGACAAGCTTGTTGGTTTTCGAAATTTTCGGAGAGTGTTGTGACAGATCCTCGTGGTGAACCATCTTCGCGTCTTCTGAAGCATTTAGGTTGAAGCGCTTCCGGCCAAGCGACCCCGGGCGGATTGCGAGTCCCCAAGTAGGAGAGATACCTAAGAGGCAAGCATGTGGTCAGGTAATCCTCAATTCTTCAATATGCGGTATTTAAATTTCTTCCCGTCGGTTCTTTCATTTCTTAGGTGTAGATTCTTAAAAACGATCCTTGCTTGAAATCGGGGAATTTGAAAGATAATGCTTTCACAAGTTGGCACGCATCCAAAGCGAGAAGGTTGGCGGTACTGGTCTTCATGCTTGAAGTCTGGCGGTATGGAACTTCATCTTTGAGAAATGCAATGATCTTGATCTTCATCTTTGAGAAATGCGGCGGTACGGACCTTCATCTTTGAGAAATGCAGCGATCAATCTTCATCTTTGAGAATGCAGCGTGCGGCTTTCATGCGAGAAGTTCCATGGAGAACCGCTCCTTTTTCGACTACGACCGGAGATGATGATGGCTCGGTGGAACAAGGCGCTTCCCTTAGTGATCTTGTTGGCCAGGCCGTGATGGAAATTATCACCCAGTGAAAGAGAGGCGGCACCTGCTTTGTAGTTGGGGCGGCTTCCCTTGAATTCGTCTCCGAACAGACTCGGTCAATATGGCCATTGTGGTGACTTCTTACTCGAAAGCCCCCTGCACCGACGGGGTTCCGCGGTTGGTGAATTACCGATGATGCGGCACAGGGCTTTGTTCGATCCTTCTTTTTTGTGTCCCTTATCCAGGCCATGTGTTGGTTGGTGGATTCAGGCGTCTTAGGTTCAATTTGAAGAGTTGTACACGGCAATATGGGAGAAACACGGACATATTGCTACCACCACGAAGCTCAAGAGTAAATCTTGCGTTGGTCAACCGCGTCCGAGAAGCTTTAGTTTCTATCCAGGGGATGGCGCCGCGGCCCCGGTGGAATAGTTTACGAGGGTGATTGAAGATTGGAGGTGCCATACGGGCGTGTTTGCGCGATGCACGGCTTTAATGCTCCTTGGTTCTTCGAAGGGTTCTCCAAGATTCGGGAGTTCGGAAACTACATGATGAAGTCCCTTCCGCAGACCGTGTTGCTCGTCGGGAAGAAGAGGTTGAGAAGTTGTCTAAGGAGCTGGGTAAGAGCGGCCGTGCTCGAAAGGATGAAAGCGCCCTTGCCCGGAAGGATGATTTATTCTTTGAAGGACTTCCTGAAGTATTTGTGCTATATCTTGGCATTTCTCTTATATGCTTTTCTTTTTTGAGTGATAGTGAGGATTTTCTTTGACTTCCGGTTTTGGATTAATAGGTAA
This sequence comes from Papaver armeniacum, assembly GCA_023531295.1. Lineage (NCBI taxonomy): Eukaryota > Viridiplantae > Streptophyta > Magnoliopsida > Ranunculales > Papaveraceae > Papaver > Papaver armeniacum. The sequence continues at coordinate 124,323 of JAJJWW010001839.1, read as the reverse complement.
TTGAATTGGCTTATTTTGAGATAGTTTTGTGAACAACCTTTTTGAAAGAGATTATGTTAAATGAGATTTGCATCTTGGTCATGAAGGATTGCACATATGAAATTGCAAATGTTATGTAAAAGGGGAGGTACGAATGGAAACAAACATGGCGTTTGGTCAGCTGAGCCTCTTTTTCCACGTGCGGGATGCTAAGTCCCCGGTGAATTCTAAACTATCTTTCTTGTAAAGTTGTTGAGTAAAACTTACTTGCCTTTGAAGCCTCACTTATATCAAACCAGGAGTAGTCTCTAAGAAAATCCTCTGCAAACTATCTCTGCGAACCAAGCTCTCCCCGAACAATGCGCTTCAAAGCGTTGCATTCACCAGTGGGGTGATGAAGGAGGCCTATGGTAATGACAAGTACCTCGGGTCCATTACTTCTTGATCGGTAGGTGGACGCCATGCAGGGGTAGCTCCACCTCTCCATTTCGCACCCACATCTCCAGCGACTCCGAAATCTCCTCCATTAGGAAGGGGAAATGTAAGTACCTTGAGTACGTATTTTCTGCGTTAGCGGCGTTGTGATGTCTCTCATTGGCTTTGATGTGGAGGAGGGATGAAGTCGGAGGATTTGCGAGTGCCATCACATCTGCGGATCGCTTGCCTGGCGAGAGGGGCGTGGAAGATGTCGCAATGTCAGCTGGGAGTGGCCAAGACCAACGTTCCCATCCCTCAGTATTCGGGCATTTCTGATTGATTTCTCCTTCCTCGAGCATTTCTCCGGTCGGTTGAAAAGTCGACGCGGATTGGGCAGTCTTCGGGCTTCGGCAAGAGTTTTGAGATATAAATCCTCTAGTAGGGCTCCATAGGCTGCGGGCTCCCTTTCTTTATCGCGGACGTTGTAGTACTCGGACAAGTCTCTTCCTCCGTCCCAGACCATGTTGTCCATCTCTTACAGATTCGTCTGCGATTACGTGCTCCTCTTGCTTCTCCATTTAGTAAAGGTGTGATCCATGGCTAAGGATTCACCGTTTCTTGCGGAAGCGGATGCATCCTTCTCGTAATGTCTTTGCTATGTCATTCAAAAGGCGAAATGTCTTGCTCGCATTCGGTGATACTGGCTTGATTCGCCAAGACATCCTCCAACATTCCAGCTATGCTTCCCGCGATACTCGAACCACTGCGGACTCGGGTGAAGATGCATCGTGACACGAAAACCGAAGAATTGAGAATTCGATTTTTTTTATAGTCGATAGATCAACCTCCCACTTGTGGTCGCCAATTGTTGATGGGTGAAAACTACTCTGCGAGAATTTGGTAATTTGGGGTGTGGATGAGGAATGAATCTAAACCTTGACAAATGCAACTGCGCGGTGAGTGCTTGTAGGTTCGAGAGATCAATCTCGTGCAAGTCCGGCCTAAACAAGAAATGGCCGTTCCGTTGTTTCGGTCACAAAGTGAAGGAGATGGGGTTGATCTTAGGGAGGAAGCGAAGAAGGTGTTGAGATTGTGAAGGTGTTGGCTTGCTTATGACTTGTAACGAGAAAGATGGCGAGGCTTGCGGTTGATGCAAGCAAACTCTGGGTGTTTGAATACGATTTGTATTAACACTTGGTTTTTGTCTCGTATGAACTTGTGTTGTTCTCCCGTTATTAGTGTTGTTGTTGGAAATAGGGCGGAGAACCTATTTATACAAGTCATTGAGCCTCATTCACGTTTCGTGGGAAGTGGAGGTAGTGGAATGATGAAGTAGTGGAGTTGTGTGTCGGTAACACATGACCAGTCTTGCCCTTTTCTTGTTCATCTCTAACCGTCCATGACTTCCCTAACACGTTCTTGTGATAGCGCGTTGCATGCCGCACGCCGTAAACCGCCGAGACAATACCCCCGATATGTATCCCCCCGGTTTGTGACATGATTGATGTACGGAATGTGGATCGTGGATCCACGAAAGATAGCATGTAATCTTGAATTGAATAACCTGCGTTATTCGGAAAGTCGATACTTGTGAAGTATCGTGTGTATTTATGCAGGTGCAAATTACGGTGTGGTAAAGTGATGGGTAACGACTCCTCACTAACCAAATAACTCGACGGGGTTGTATAACCAAGATGGTGAGGTCGGACGGATGAGATGATGTTTGAGATACTCATGTCTGCGGCCGTTGATGAAATTAGGGTTTTAAAAGAGGTGCGCAAGCATCACTCTTGAGCTTGGTCGAAACCAAGCATGTGAAGGGTTTTGAAGAGGGGCCAGAAGCCGGGCATGTGTGTAGACAACACGCCCGGTGTGCACGTCCATACTTCACTTTCCCAAGAAGGTGCGATCTAAGCCACTCAATTTGGCCAGTAAAGTTGAGTGGTTGAGATCGATTTACGATAGGAGTTTGATGCCGCAAAGGAGTCGCGCACCATACCCTTTTTTCGGCGTGTTTTCCAAGATGACCTGACTTGGTCGGTCTTGGCCAGGTTGGTTTGGCGTGAAGATGGTAGGCTGATGTTCACGCCACGTCTCACCGTCCCATGAAACGTGATCTAAGCCACCCAATTCGTCGGTGAAGTTGAGTGGTCGAGATCGATTTGCAACTTGGGAAATGTAACCACGCATGTTTGAGCGGGCGTTTTGGATTGGCCAGGCATGATATGCCTTGGCCGATCGCATGAGGAGGTAGATGGGCTCACGGTGGTCATCTTGGTGTGACCAGGCCCTTGCTCAATCTAATGTGACCCTCCATTCGTGCTAGGAGAAGATGGACGCGCGTGATGGCTTGAACCCTAATTTTGGCTTTCAAAGCCGCGCGACCATGCTTTTCGGGTGGGCGAATGTGTTGTAACCAACCATGGTTGGTTTTGACCGACTAGTCAAGTGTGTAGGCGGTCACATGGTGATTGTGTCGACATGCTCCGGGCCTTTTGAGTCTATATCTACACCCTCCATCTATACCTGCGAAGATGGATGGTTGAGGGCCGTTTTTGCGGCACATGTAATATGCAAACCCTAATTTAGGGTTTTCCGCCCATAATGCTTGGTATGGACGGTTTCTTGGCAAGCAAAGGCCAATGGTCGACCATGCGGGTAGGCCGTGTGTATTCCATACCTGCTTGGGGGTGATGGAATTGATCTGTGGTCATCCAATCATGCTTGTGGAGTTAGATGACTGCGATCAGATCATATCCCAGCAAGCTAAGGCCGTGTGTATTCCATACCATGCTTGGGGGTGATGGAATTGATGCGTAGTCATCCAATCATGCTTGTGGAGTTGGATGACTGCGATCGAATCATATCCCAGAGGCCCGATACTGTCAAGTCCGGATGCTCAATCAAGCTAGTATAACACAATGCAAGGAGGGCTCAATCGGGCTAGTATAACACACAGGGAGGCTCGGGCTAGTATAACACACAGAGAATCATCATCCATGCGGGTATTTCGTACATGGATTCATTATAGTGCTTGGAGGTTCGTGTTACTCGTAAGAGTAACACTCGGCCGTCATGCCACACCGATAATGAGTATAGGAAATACAAGGCTGATATGAAATTCACGGGGAAGGGATTGTTCTTTGCATGCTCCAACCCGGGAGGAATTTCATGTATTCACGAAATGGGATTGTTTTACATGCTCCATTCTTGGTGAATTAAGTGAGGAGTATCCGTCACTTATAAACTCCTTTATCTTTTACAAGATGTCAGCGCATGATTTTTTCAGGTTTTTATAAATTTAACCTTAAACGAAAATCCACCATCAACACATGGAAAATCCAGTTTGAACGAGTATGAGAGTAGTTCTCCCAGAGGGGCTTCGAAGACTTCTCTGCTCCTCCACGAACCCGTAGAGGATCAGGTCAAAGAACATGGTCCAAGGCTTGTCGACATACGTGGTCGCGAACTCTCCCGGTGTATGTATTCGTGTACTTCATCGTATCCTACCACTCCCGGGAATATGGCCATGAGGTCGGCTATTTCTTGTCCCCTTACGGCGTTCGGCCGTTGGTACCCGAGCTTGAATTGACGGTTGAAGCAACCATCGGGCGGTTCTACCTGTAAGGACGAGGCTTGAGGCCGTGTACGCTATCGGGTTCGCTGCCGCCACCACAATGGTTTCATGTGTTAGGAGGTAGGGGAGCAGCTTTTGAGTCACGTATATGAAGGCTAAATATGCTTGCTCTACACGCGGGTATCTTAATTTTGTATCTCGTAGGACCCGACTCACGTAATAGATATGTAATGACTCGGTTCCCCCCATGTCTTGCGCGAGAACCGGGCCAATTCTTTGAGCCGGCTTACGTGTAGAGATAAAGAGGGACTCGCGTATCGGAGGTCTAAGAATCTTAGAGGCGACAAGACAACGCTGACTTTTCAAAGGCGGCCTGCTTGTACCTCTCCCCATACGAAGGGTATACCTTTTTCGGCAAAGGGAAGGAAGGCGGTCATCGATGTGTTAAACCCCGAGGCACGAAGCGTCGTATGTAAGATATTCGTCCTATAAGGCTTACAACTCTTTGGTGTTCGTCGGCGGTGCCATTGTTGTGATTGCTTGAATTTGCTCGGGTCTACTTGAATTCCCTCATTAGTCTACAAAGCCCAAGGAATTTCCGGATGTGACCCCAAAGGCACACTTGAGAGGGTTTATCTTGAGTTTGAATTTCTGCATCCCTCAAAGGCCGTCATTAGGTGAGAGATGTGATCCTCGGACTCTTGTGTCTTGACTACCATATCGTCAACATATACTTCTCTTTGTCCGGTGCAGAAGTCGTGGAAGATGGATGTCATGGCGCGATCGTGGCACCGGCGTTCTTGATCAAATGGCATCACTACGTAGTAGAAGTTTCCGTATGGGGTTTGGAAGGAGGTTTTCTTTGCATCTGCAGGGTCCATCTTCACTTGGTTATATCCGCTGAAGCCATCCATGAAAGAATATCTTTTCTTTTTCCTGTCCGCGGCCCGGCGTCATGTCGATGTTTGGCGGCGGAAATCGTCCTTTAGGCAAGCTCGGTTCGGGTTTCTATAGTCTACACATCACCTAACCTTTCTATTTTTCTTGAATTCGGCACGATGTTAGCCAACCAAGTGGGGTGTTGTATTGGCTTAATGAGTTTAGATTTAAGTAGTAGCTCCACTTCATCCTTTATTGTGAGGGCGGTAGCCACTGAAAACTGTCGCGGCTTTTTGCTTCACGGGTTTGAATTCGGGCGATACTCTATATTATGTACCACGAGATCGCTATCTAAACCCTAAGCATTTCGTCATAGTCATAAGCGAAGACGTCCTTGTATTCTTTAAGTAACGTGATCAATACTACCCTTTCCTTTGGTCCAGATTCTTACTTATCATGATGGAGCACTTGTCTTCTTGTGTTCCTATGTTGATTTCTTCCATTTCATCCACGGTGAGGTCTTTTGGCGTTCGTTCCTCATTGGTTCTCGTAGTGACGCTTGCCAACCGATCGCGTTAATTTACAGGTCATCAATCGTGTTGTAGGGAAGCTCGGACAAGCTTTGTTTTGTGTTTTCATCGGGAACCCCATTTCACTCATCAACTCGTCGGCGTGGTTTTCATTTGCGGGCATTCCCTCGGCTAATTACTATAATCGGTACACATGTCCACCATCGGGCTGGAGAAGCGTTGGAAACTTGGTTGCTCATCTTGCTTCCTTTTTCTTTCCGTTAGTAACACCATCCTTCATGTGGATGAACACGGATTTGGTGGGTTCCACTTTTTCTTCGTCCTCACCCGGCGGGGGGTGAGTCGAAGCGAGGCATTTCGTCCTCTTCTTTTGGCTCGTCATAGAAAATTGCGTGCGGTATGCTTCTTACGGGTCGAAAGGGTTGCTGCGTGGCGGGAATTCGGTACCCCTTGCCTCCTATGTTAGTTTTTACACATTGATGGTACGTCGACGCAACTATTTTGTGGTTGAGTAGCCATCCTCGCCCTAGTAACACATGGAAGGTAGTGTCATCTTCTAGAACATAAAAATGGGTGGTCCCTCGGATAAGACCAACCTTCATTGCTAGGTTAATGATTCCAATAGCTGTTTGGGTGTGGCCTCCAAACCCTTTCACTGTAGTGACCCACATTCTTATCGCGGACCGATGTATGCCTAAAATATCGAGTGTATGCATCGAAATCGGGTTTAAGGCGCCCATGGCAAATCAAAAAGCTCTTTTAGCGGGCTTGTATTGATATACACGGTGAGATATAGAGGCTGAGGTGCTTTCCGGGTAACATATGTCTTCGTTGGAGAATACGATCGCCTCCTTGGGGAGAAGCCCACGGGGCCTCCTTCTTCTTATGCCGCTGCTATGGCCTTAGATGCTTCCTTGATTTGATCTTCGTTGAAGCCGAGGCGAATCGAAGGCTGTGAGCCAATACTATCTTAGCACATTGATGAGCCACACGCCGTCTTTGTTAGCAAAGTGGAATTCTCCGTATCCACCTCGCATGCTTCTCCTTCATCCTCGGTCCGGGGCCTCCGGGCATCTCCCGGTTGGGTCATGGGAAAGCACCATTACGTGATGTGGGGGTTTTGCCATCTTACATTTTGTTCATTTCAATCTCCCTATTTTCGGCTTCTTAAAACATCCTTCGCGAGTTGGAAACGATCGATTGTAGGGTGTTGTATCCTCGGATAAGTGACACTAGCGCATCATTTTTGTCAAGAGTGCTAGGATCCATTTTTGTCGGGCGGCCCCGGTTTTCCTTGTTTGCTACCCATTGTTCTAATAATCAAACGATTTGTTCCTTCTTTGCCAAGGCGGTGGCGGAGGGCGCTTGTGTTCCCCAACCCTTGCGTTATTATTTGCCTGGTATTTCGGCATGGTCGATCGATGTTAACGGTTTCACCAAACATAATCGAGCTTGGTTCTTCAATGCGATCGGCGATCCTTGCGGCTGCCTCCTCCATTTCTACAAATGTGAGTAAGCGAAAGTTTGCAATTCTTTTTGAAAGATGGAGTCATCCCGGACGGCAATTTCCACTAACGCTTCTTCTTTAACGTCTTCATGGCAATCGAGTGAGAAGGCGGAATCTAGCGATGTATTTTCTATCTCCTCACCCATGCGGGTGCACTTGCTCGGGTCTATGGTTGTGACCTTCCTTTTCTTGAATAAAACTTTTACGAGAAAAAGCGTTGACATGGCTGACCATGAATAGAGACGCTCCTTGGCTTGAGGTTTTCGTACCGAGGTGAGCGCCGTATCGGTGGCGATTTGGAAACTCTCTCAAACATAGCTTCCCATCCGCCGCGCGATCATTCATTGTAGACAGGAATCGAATGAGGTGCTCTCTCGCATTGCCTTGGCCATTGTAGACCTATGATTTTAGAGGAGTAAGGACTCTCCATGAAGTTATAATTGTCTTGTTTAACGATTATGTAATTGATTCTAGGTATTTTGCAATCGCCTCTTGTGTCATAGACGCATGCTCGTTTTCTACTTCCTCTAAATATTCTGTTGTCTCTTTAACATTTTTCCCTGCACTAGCCGCCTTCATGAGATTTCTCAGCTCTCGTTCTTTACGTACGTACTCTTCTAGTTATTTTTGCATCTCCTCGAGGGAAAGCTGAGTGAGCGGCGCTTCCTCGCCCTCGTGTTGTTTATCTTCTTCGCGCGTGATGTTTGATTTTCTCGCCTGCGTGATTGGGTATGATACTATACCTACTCTCTCTCCTTCTAGGTTAATTGGGGGTGTGTTTAGGTTTCCTGCCGCGCCTGAGGTACCTCCTTCTATGTGTGTCATTGTAAGCTAGGCACGAGCCTCCAGGTGTGGTCGCCAAATGTTGAGGGGTAAATTTCAGTTTAGGTTCTACCCGTCCTAGCTATTACACATGACCTCACAATTCCAATAATAGTAAGAGAGAGATTTCCCATTCCATTGTACCTTGTCCTTCTTTATATAGGCTTTCCTAAAATCCACTCTTTTTACTACTTCATGACACATGTCCTAATACCTCTTAATTACCCTTAATGTCATTCTTTAACACAACTCCTTCCTTCTTCATTAATTCCTCCTTTATCCTCCCATCTTTCATGGGTATCTTCTATTTGGGCTTGGGTTTAGTCCCAAAGTCCTACATCTTAACCCAAGTTCACCTCTATTCTTAGGAGCATCTCCAACTCGTTAAGGGATATTATTTTTCATGTATCAACACTAAACCAAAACCGATTCAACATATTGTGTCTTTTTCACATATTGTTTATATCAGAATCCCTCATGATCCTTTGATAAAGCCTACCAACATGGGATAGAACTTAATCCTCCTAAATCAAAAAGTCACCCAAACCATAAGGGTTCAAAAAATTATGAGATCGAATATCAAGGTAATAAAACCGAAATCAAACATCCCATAAACATACATAGCAATAAGATAAATCATTCAAGCACATGCTATGTAAATCAAAAACTATTACAAGAAAATTTATAAAAACTATCAAAAACTATCTATTATGTAAATAATTTTATTCATAATAGACCTAATACAATCATTGAAAGAAATCAAAAATTGATGTCCATTTCCTTTTGCAACTCAGTCCTTCATATCAGTGCTAAATGAAGGCGGATTATTACTCTCAGTCTTTAGCTTGTGAATTTCTTCACGTAGAAAACCTTGTTGCTTGACCAGAACTTCTTGCAGGTGAGAAATTTTCGTGAAGGATTCTGCAAGAGCATGTAATAATGTCTTTGATTGAACACAAAAGTGTGTCAATGCTTCAAACCACTGGTATTTCCTCAGCGTATTCTCTCTTTCCTTCTTGCTAAGCCAATATCCTTTTTGATTTTACTCTTAATATCAAGAGAAGATCCAGACTTAATCTTAAGTTGATCTTTCTGATCTAGCATCTTGCCATAAGAAGATGTTGGATCCAAACTTATGGTTCGGACAAGGAATGACCAAAGAAGAAGAAGGATCTTTTTATAATTTTCATACTTACAAAAATATAATATTCCTATAAATACGAATATATCAAATATTTTCAAATACTAGATTTTATTCCCATAATCTACACATAAGTGCCTTGATTTTCCTTCTTCCTCACTCAATTCGGCACACAAGGTGAGGAAAGAATTCTAATACCGATCAAGTGGTATTAGTATGAGATTTTCTCTCATTATGGGATTTCGAACAACCAGAGTGTCCTTGATCTAGTATCGTATGAGAAATTCTCTTCTTGTTACCTCGAACTAGCGAAGTATCTTGAGATTGACTTGGGTTGCCTATGCAACTTTTAGCAAAAAAAAAAAAAATTGAGACAGTTTTTGCATCTTGTCTTATTTTTCCCTTTACCATTAGATGATTTAATAACATCGGAAGACATGTCCATTTTTAAAATGGGTATATCACTAATGGAGGAGGAAGAAATATGATTGACAACTAATGCAATATTAGTTGTTTCCTCTTCTTCAGAATCGTATGAATCAGAGGTCTCATCTAGAGTTACAGCCAAAGCCTTGCACTACGGGAAAAACAGTAATCTACAACTGTAACTTCACAACTCGTATATTTAAGGTTGTGAAAGGTGGTATGTTTGACAACTTTTGTCAAACAAAAGTTGTCAAAGTATAAAACATCCAACTCTTAGGACCAAAGAGGAACAAAGAGTCGTGACGAGAATCAAAATCACAACGTTTTTGTGAAAAGAGTAGTGACCACCTTTAGACTTTAACAACTCATCTCGTTAAGGTAGTGAATAACTTTACGACAACACTTATAAGGGTTGTTGAAGATAAAAAAAAAATATCATTTGGAATAATGGTGTTTGAGAGATTCGAACACAAGCCAACTAGGTGTTAGCACAAGCCCTGAACCATCATTCCTTCCTCTCAATATTGGTAGTTTTGTCCTATTTTTTTATTATTACTATCACAACCCTTATAAGAGTTGTAAAAATAAAATAAAATAAAAAATGAGGAGTGAGGTATTCAACCATCCTTTCACATTTAAATATATGATTATATTTTACATCTACTTTTATATATAAGAAAATTTCAAACCGAGCCTTAAAAAAGACCAACAAATGCGCCACTTTGCAAAACATACAAGGCATTGTTAAATATAGACACGGTTAAACAACATAGCATAGCAAACCAAAGTATAGAATGTAATATATAAAGTGATTTAAATCTACATTCTAGAGTGACAATATAACAAAACAAACCAAACTTAAAAGAATATTAACATTTACTTTATTTATTTTCAATAAGGATAGTTTGGTCATTTTCATATTCTCCATAATATTTATTGCACTTATTTCTAATAAGGGTAATATGGTCATTTTGATCTGTAATATTTAATTTACGATTTTCGATAAGGGTAGTCTTGGTCATTTTTCACGGTCCCCCATAATATTTATTGCACTTTTTTCCAAAAAGGGTAATATGGTCATTTTCAAAATCTATAACAATTACTTTACTTATTTCGATAAGGGTAGTATGGTCATTTCACAATCTCCATAATATTTATGGCACTTTTTTCCAATAAAGGGTAATATGGTCAATTTCACCGATCTGTAAGAATTACTTTACTTATTTCGATAAGGGTAGTATGGTCATTTTCACAGTCTCCATAATATTTATTGCACTTTTTTCCAATAAGGATAATATGGTCAATTTCACCGTTCTGTAAGAATTACTTTACTTATTTAGATAAGGGTAGTATGGTCATTTTCTGGTCTCCATAATATTTATTCAACTTTTTTTTTTTCCAATAAGGGTAATATGGTCATTTCACGATCGTAACTTTACTATACTTATTTCCGATAAAAGGGTAGTATGGTCATTTTCACGGTCTCCATAACATTCATTTGCACTTTTTCCAATAAGGGTAATATGGTCATTTTCACAATCGGTAACATTTACTTTACTTATTTCCTATAAAGGGTAGTATGGTCATTTTCATTGTCTCCATAATATTTATTCCACTTTTTTCCAATAAGGGTAATATTGTCATTTTCAAATCTGTAAGAATTACTTTTTATTTAGATAAGGGTAGTTTGGTCATTTTCACAATTTCCATGATATTTATTGCACTTTTCCAATAAGGGTAATATGGTCATTTTCACGTCTCTGTAAGATTAATTTAGTTATTTAGAGTAAGGGTACTATGGTCATTATCACAGAGTCTCCATAATATTTATTGCACTTTTTTCAAATAAGGGTAATATGGTCATTTTCTGTCGGTAAGAATTACTTTACTTATTTAGATAAAGGGTAGTATGGTCATTTTCACTTGTCTCCATAATATTTATTGCACTTTTTCCAATAAGGGTAATATGGTCATTTTCACGATCTGTAACATTTACTTAATTTGCTTATTTCCGATAAGGTAGTATGGTCATTTTCACAGTCTTCATAATATTCGGTCTTACCAAGTTTAAGGTTTCAGGGAATATTTGAAGCAATCTTACACAGTAAATGGATGGATTCATCGTTCTTACCAAGTTTCCGACCTATTGTAGTCCACTCCCCCGCGAGGTTTCGATCTCGGACCCAAGGTATCGTACATTATGCCCGAATAGGGTTTGTTTAAGGTTTGGGGATATTATGAAGGAATCTTACACCTTAAATGGATGGATTCATTGTTTTTACCAAGTTTCGGACTTATCGTAGTCCACTCCCTGCCGGGTTTCGATCTCGAGCCACGGTATGCATACAATGGGCCTCCAATATGGTTTGTTTAAGGTTTCGGGGAATATTCTAAAGGAATCTTACACCTGTAAATGGATGGATTTATCGTTCTTACCAATTTTCTTCTTATAGTAGTCCACTCACGACCCGAGTTTCGATCTCGGAGCCGTATGCATACAATATGTCATAATAGGGTTTGTTTAAGGTTTCGGGAATATTTGAAGCAATCTTACTGTAAATGGATGGATTCATCGTTCTTACCAAGTTTCCAACTTATAGTAGTCCATTCCGGCCATCTTTCGATCTCATACCCAAGGTATGCGTACATTATGCGAATAGGGTTTGTTTAAGGTTTCGGGATATTATGAAGGAAACTTACCAGTAAATGGATGGATTCATCGTTTTACCAAGTTTGAGACTTATAGTAGTCCACTCCGGGACAAGTTTTGATCTCGGACCCAAGGTATGTGTACACTATGCCGAATAGGGTTTGTTTAAGGTTTAGGGAATATTCTAAAGGAATCTTACATGTAAATGGATGAATTCATCGTTCTTACAAATTTTTCGTCTTATAGTAGTCCACTCACGACTAGGTTTCGTTCTCGGAGCCAGAGTATGCATACGATATGTAAGAATAGGGTTTGTTTAAGGTTTCGGGGAATATTTCGAAGCAATCTTACACCGTAAATGGGCCAGGATTCATCGTTCTTACCAAGTTTCCAACTTATAGTAGTCCACTCCCGGACGGGTTTCCGATCTCGAGAACCAGAAGCTTCGCATTTATCGATTTCAATGATGTATCCTTCTAAGTTTGAAGTCTTAACCCTCTCAGAGCTTCTTAGTTCATATTCTGTTATGCAGTTATACCACTTTTGAAGTTCGAATCGACATTGAGCTTCATATTTATCTATTTCGATGATGTATCATGCTAAATTTGAAGTACGAACCCTCCCTGGAGCTTCTTGGTTCATATTTTTTATGCCCGTTATACCACTTTTGAAGTTCGAATTGACATTGAGCTTCATATTTATCAATTTCGATGATGTATCATGCTAAGTTTGAAGTCCGAACCCTCCATATTTATCGATCTCGATGATGTATCATGCTAAGTTTGAAGTCCGAACCCTCCACGAGCTTCTTGGTTCATAGTTTATGCCATTATACCACATTTGAAGTTCAAATCCACACCGAGCTTCACATCTATCGATTTCGATGATTTATCCGACTTAGAGTAGTCCACTCACGGCCAGGTTTCGATCTCGGAGCCATGGTATGCGTACAATATGCCAGAATAGGTTTGTTTAAGGTTTCGTAGAATATTCCGAAGAATCTTACCTCTAAATAGATGGATTCATCATTCTTATCAAGTTTCGACTTATATTAGTCCACTCTGACCCGATTTCGATCTCGGAGCCATGGTATGCATACAATATGCCGAATAGGGTTTGTTTAAGGTTTCGTAGAATATTCCAATGAATCTTACACCTTAAATGGATGAATTCATCGTTCTTACCAAGTTTGAAGTCTGAACCCTCTCAGAGCTTCTTGGTTCATAGTTTGTATGGGGTTATACCACATTTGAAGTTCGAATCGGCACTAAGCTTCATATTTATCGATTTCAATAAGGTATCCTGCTAAGTTTAAAGTCAGAACCCTCCCAGAGCTTCTTGGTTCAGAGTTTGTATGGTGTTATACCACATTTGAAGTTCGAATCGGCATTAAGGTTCATATTTATGGATTTCAATGATGTATCCTGCTAAGTTTGAAGTCAGAACCCTCTCGGAGCTTCTTGGTTCAGAGTTTGTATGCCATTATACCATATTTGAAGTTCGAATCAACACTGAGCTTCATATTTATCGATTTCAATGATGTATCCTGCTAAGTTTGAAATGGAACCCTCCCGGCTTCTTGGTTCACATTTTGTATGTCGTTATACCACATTTGAAGTTCGAATCAACGCTCGAGATTCATATTTATCGATTTCGATGATGTATCATGCTAAGTTTGAAGTCGGAACTCTCCTAAGCTTCTAAGTTCATAATTTGTATGTTGTTATGTTGGAATATTTTCAACTACGCTATCAGGAGGGTCCCGGGGCGTAGCCCCCTGTGTGTGATCGACCTGACGAGGTCAGTCGTGGGGTCCCGAGGGAGACCGCCCTGGTAGGTGTAGGGGCGCCGCCCAAGAATTTTGGTGACGTAATCAAGCTTCCAACAGTCACAAACATATCCAGAATATTCAAATCCAACAGACGCCATTGATGTCTGATGATGAAGAGACTCGTCGTTTCGAATCAACACTGAGCTTAATATTTATCGATGTAAATGATGTATCCAGCTAAGTTTGAAGTTAGAACCATCCTGAATTTTGTGGTCCATCTCTAGTAATCTTATAACCTGAGTTTACCGGTGTGAACTAAAGATACTTCATGCCTGTATGACTTCTAAAAATTACTTCATGACCTATGCAACTAGTCGAAATTCAAACCGGAAAGAGAAAGCACAAAAACACAAAGAGAAAGCACAAAGAAACACGCCAATTATAAATTCATTTTTCATTTCTCACGATTCATTCTTATACATTTTGGATTTTTATATCAAAATGTCGATAACAATGTCCTAAATTTATTAATATTTTTCTGGATTTTTTCATGTCGAAAGTTGATAATTAAACCGAAAACACGAGTTCGTATTAGCACAAAGAAAACACACATCTGCGAATCCGTATGAGCATTGAAAATACAATCTCAACCGTCAGATTCTTTTCTCAATGCAGTATGAGTGGATCAAACGAAATCCGGTCCGTCCATTATTTTCATTCACCCATTCTTCTCTCGATCCCTCTTCTTCATCATCTTCTCTCTCTCGTTAACTCCCCTTTCTCTTCCCCTTTCTCTCATCGTAATGGTCGATTGTAGGTGGAATTGATTACAAAAAATAAGGAATTTCCCTCGTCCTCTTCATTATCTCATCTCCCCCCAAAACGAAAAACCCCTAATTTTCTTCTTCTCTCAGAAATTTTCCCCTATATTTTTGCTGTTCAATCCAAGATTATTCAATCCTCCTTCCTCTCAATCAATCAATTTCTTCGAAGTTTGTAGCTAATCTAATCAGTAAGTACTTCGAAATCATCAAAATCCTTGATTTTTTCATGATTCTTTTTGACAGGAACTCGATCATATGGGCGAGAAGATCGATGAGTACCATTAACGAATCTCTTATTTCTCTTCTTTAAGAGATATCGAAACTGTATAGTAATCAATGATAATGATTGTTCAATTTCATCATCAGAATTTCTGCAATATGTTCATCTGAATCATCCATTTGTTTATTCCTCTCCATTGGAGCTTTCAGAATTTTTGCAGCTTTAAAAGCGATTCCTTTACTTTGAATAGACTGTGATTCATGGTCAAAGATCTTTAACTTTCCAACAAGTGTGCTTCGTGAGAGAGTTGAGATATCATTTGATTCTATGATTGCATGCTTCTTAGAATCATATCTTGGTGGCAACGATCTGAGAATTTTGCACACTATATCCTTTTCAGAGATAGTCTTTCCAAGAGACAAAGAGGCATTCATTATCTCAGAGAGTTTAAGATGAAACTCTTCAAAAGTGTCGTTTTCATCCATTCGAAGGTTTTCCCAATCGGACGTAAGAGTTTGAAGTCTAGTTTCTTTCTATGAAGTGTTTCCTTCGAAGACGATCTGAAGATTATCCCAAGCTTATTTCGAAGTTTGACATGTTGATACATGATGTTATAGATCACAACTTACAACATGTATTATAGCATTCAACCCATCTGAATTCTTCTTTGCAAGCGCCTTTTCTTCGTTTGAAAAATCTACTAAGCGTTTAAACTCAGTTTCTGAATTTTCTATCTTTGGACGAATATAACCATCGACGACTAATATCCAAGTATTAAAGTCTCGTGATTGAAGAAAATATCTCATAGCATATTTCCACCATAGATAGTTTGTTCCGTCAAATATTGGTGGTACGTTAATTGAATTCGATTCATGAGAACTCGAGTTCATTCTTATAGGTTGGATCGCACCAAACACAGATTGTTAGATCTTTTCGTGTTTGCATGCTCTGACACCAATTGAAAAGGCGAGGGTACCCAAATATACCTCAAGCTAAAACTTTTCCTACCTATAAGTCCTTTCTCTGAAAGTGATTGTCTATGGAATGAGTCGAGACAATACAACTAATCGGTTCACACTTCGTGTGATCATATATGGATACGAGATCGAGATACTACAACAACGAAGTATGTTTACTTGATAAGAGGTTTGGACTTAACCAAACACAATAGGATTACTATCAAGTAAAATAGGAATTAACGTTTGTGTATTTTACTTCTAATTATAATAAAAACAATTATAATTGTGGAAATAGAAAAGTAAAAGACACAGTAAGATTTTATTAACGAGGAAACCACAAATGCAGAAAAACCCCGGGACCTTGTCCAGAATTGAATACTCTCAGGATTAAGCCGCTATACAATATCAAACCAACTTCGTATAGTTGAGATCAAGCAATAAACCTATAGTTCACCTAGTACCGTCTGTATTGCGATACCTCCAACTTATGAATAAGTCACGTAGTTGGAACAATTCTTTTGGTTCGTATTCCAAACAATAAAGGAACAACAAATCTGTTTGATAGCAACTCTCTTCAACCAAGTGATGTGAGTTCGACAAAGGCTCTTTTGTTTACCTCAATAAACTCATTCGTCAGGTTCTTAGATATATCTTATTCTCAACTACCAAAGGTAATTGTTAAGATTTTGCAATCAATACTTTTAATCACAAATAATTATATTGATGCCGATATACACAACTAATCAATCTAATCTACCACAAGGATAAACCGATTATAGTTGGATCCTCTATACTTAAAACAAGTATTGTGCACACCAAAGATTATGAACCCCAAATCGAAATCTTCAATATCTTCTTTGTCTTCAAATATTCATAGATCTTCAATAAACGCATGCACACAACAACTTGAATCTCTTGTGATCAATCACGCACAGAACGGAGTCTGTTAACAATGGATTATCACAAGACATCTTTAGATCTATAAACGATCTAAAGATCCCTGTCGAAACTTCGATCTAGTTTGAGTGAATCTTATATTAGAAGAGAAGATTCTCAAGCATAAACAAACTAGGTGCAATCAAAGGTCAACCACCGTTAGTCAATCAAATCAATCGAAAACACAAGATAAACCGCAATTATCTAGTTTCCCACCAACGGTACTAATAGAGCTTATCAATCCCAAAGAAGACTTTAAATTGAGCGGTCGTAAGAGATTTCGCCTAATTAGGTTACTCTCCTCTCCGAATAGGCGGCTTCACTAGTAACAACACAACCGAGGAAGTTTGCTGTCACGAAGGATTAGTTTGCTAGAAATAAAAACTTCAAGTATTTATAGACAAGGAAGTTTGGACACCAAGTAATTTCCAAAACC
Organism: Papaver armeniacum; assembly: GCA_023531295.1. Taxonomy (NCBI): domain Eukaryota; kingdom Viridiplantae; phylum Streptophyta; class Magnoliopsida; order Ranunculales; family Papaveraceae; genus Papaver; species Papaver armeniacum. The sequence goes on along the minus strand of JAJJWW010001839.1, from coordinate 107,249 downwards.
GAAAATATTCTCAAGATATGCAATATATTCCAAATTCGGTTTCTATAATTCCTGGAAATGCTCTGTCCAAAATATTGACCGAAAATCTCTTTGGAAAATCTTCAACTAGTAAATGCACATTACTAATTCTCATTTTCCTAAAATAAAATTAAAAACCTTAAATAAAAGATTCTTAACTTATTTATGTTTTGTTCCTGGGATTTTCTTCCTTTAGCTATTAAGGAATAACTTTAAACAATTAAAGATAAGCGTTACTGCACATGTTCAAAGTATGTCGACATCCTTACTTTGTTAGTCCTTTTTCATACTTACAATCTTGAAACCGATTTTCCGTAATTCCAAACAAGTTTAGAACTGGTTCATCTGACTTTCAAGAACTATGTGATTGATCAAGAACACTCAATCACCAATCATGGGTTTAACGGTTCTACCAAAACAAGTTTCGGTTCTACCTCCATGTGAGTATTGTGCATAGTCACACTAGCTTTCTAAAATTCGGTTGATTAGGTACTAGGATTGGTTCCCCACATATATATGGTATCTAACTTGAATGTGTTGCACATGTCCATAGGATCGGTTTCCCTTTGCCTAAAAAGGTGTTGCACATGTCCATAGGATCGGTTCCCCTTTCTGCTAAAATATGCTACACCTCATACAAGGATCGATTCCCCTTTGTTCTTGTACAAATTTTCAAATTGACGGCTGTTCATGTCCACAATTGTCTATCAAAGAAGAAATAAGATGTCTAATGGGGGGCGAATTCATATAGTAAACTTCCGTGCATAATAGCAAGTAAGCGGCCGAAGGCCGCTCAATTTATTTTTGACAATTTTATTTACTTTTTAGATTTTACTAAATAAAATGAAATCACAAAATATTTTAATTACATTAAACAAAGAAATTTAGATGAATTTCTATTTTTAAGTCACACATTTGACGTATTTTTATTAATTTGATATGAGTTTTAGAGTATTGATCACATTAAAAGTGAAAATTCAATTTTATTTAGCATATTTGCCCCCACAAGATCCGTAAATTACAAAAATAGTAAGCATATACCAAAGGAATTTCAAAATCAAGTGGGGGCTGGGGACCCATTTGTCCCCATTTCCCTCCGTCCCTGCTTCCCAACATCTTCGTTCCACATCACCTTCAATACTTTTTTTGTCGCGCCATATTTGCATAACCAAAGATACGTATTCACTAACGGATCTTGAAATTGCGTGAAAACGATCTAAACCCGTCAAGCATCACGATTATTGATGTTACCCGTTTCTTCACAATTTTTTTTTGTAAAATCTTTCCATAAATAGTATTATTTTATTTATAACAATCATTTATTTGATCTAATCTAACGTAAATAATACATAATTCTTACAAATTGATTAAGTCTTCATCCATCGTATACTTGGTACCACAAATTCTAGTGTTTCTTTGTTGTGATTGTTGTTGTGTTTGTTGTTGTGATCGTTGCGATGACGATGCCATATTTGTTAGAAATGGAATTTATAAAGTTTTTTCTGGTAGATTGAGTCGATATGAGTAGTTGTGCTTGGAAAGTTGGAACGAAGGAAAAATGAATTTTGAGATGGTAAGAAATTGTAAAATTTTGAGGTAGAGATGAAGAAGGTGTGAGTTTTAAGTTTGAAGATGAGTTGAATTTATAGGGAAAGAAATACGAGTCGTTGCATGATGAGATTGGAAAGTAGCCATTGGCGGTTTTAGATCACCCGTTGGAGGATTTACTATAGCCGCTGGTATTTGTAGGAAAACCGCCAGATTTTGGCATGTGACCCAAAATCCGCTGGCGTTTGTAGAAAAACCACCAGTTTGTTTATCAACCACACGTGTAATCTATGACCGCACTCAACAAACCATCAAATTTATTGGTTTGACCATCCGTTTATCAAGTTTGTTGAGTTCATAGTGGAAGCAAAATGAACAAATCCGAGGAATTGCCCCAACTAATTGCAATCGAAGAGTGGCTGGCCACCTTGTGCTGGAGCACAAATTGCCACCCTCCAAAACCGGCCCTGGTCTGGATTTATCGTCCCACTGTAGTAGCAGGTTTTCCCACACTACACCCCTCACTATATTTTGGTTAATTAGTCCATTGAAAGTTGTATAATTGAGAATGTTTATTGATTAATTTTATGAGTTGTCTACACAGGAAAAGTAGAATTACACTTAGCAAGTAAAACACTCTTAAACTTTCTCTCTCCTAATGACTTGCCCAACAATTCCAAAAAGATCTCTCCCTCTTTCAGACTCACTTGGCCCTTTATATAGGATAATACATAGTGGATGACAGCTAAGCTACCCTTTATTTTCGGGAATGTCTCGCGAAGTGTCGCAGATGTACAAACATTCACTCTCGCGACACTTCTTAACCCTCGCCAGATCTCACGTCTTCTTTATGTTTTGTCTGTCGTTATTCATTGCGTCGTTTATTTTAGCTCTCTGCGACTCCCTCGCGGCACCGTCTGCTCATTCATCTCGCGAGCCTTGTATGTTGCGATATTATGATCCTACATCTTGCCTCTTTTTCCTTGAATATTGCTTGAAGAGCGATCTTGAAGGAAAAATCCGTTGTTGAGTAATCTCTCGATCTTTGTTGATGAAGGAATGAGCAGAAGAATACTGTACTTGAAAAGTACGTACTTGCCTCTATTCTTTTGCGAAGTTCGGGAGCTCCTTTTAGATATTTACGAAGTATCGTCCCCTGTCTCTCCTCATACTTCTCCTGCGAAGGGAAGAGCATCATGAGAGTGATTCTTTTGCTTTGCCGGGACTGCTTATCTGTTTCAGTTTTGCGTTTTTACACGGATTTTGATTATTAATGTCTTTTCTTGACACGTCTCTTTCAACCGTTTATTCTTGACCGTTCATGTCTCTTCTCGCATTAAATGACCTCGTTTTCCTCGAGGATCTTTTTCCCTATATATATCTTTCTTTTCCTCTCCTTTCATTCTTTAGTTTCTCTCTGCAACTTTTCTTTGACTCTCTTCTTCCGCAATTTGCGCTCCCGCTACTGCAAATCTTTTCTTCGTCCTTTCTAGCGTTGATCTTAATCTTTAACCTCCCATCCATTCCCATACTGATAATGGCTGCCATTAATCGTGGATACAAAGTTTCTTTTGATGAAGTTCAACAGAGGTTGCTCGAGAAAGGTTTCACTCTATCGACCATTCCTGATCAAGAACCTTCATCTATTCTTTCTGCAAAGCTTTTCTCTGATCATCAATGTGATGATCAAAAGATTATAGTCTCGCTCGGTCAGATTCTCGCGGGACTTCCTATTCCCTTGTACAACCCTGAGCTGCCTTTATTTTATGAAATTTTGGCCCATGAAAAATTCTCTCGGGCGTTTATCAATTAAGTGGCGATTGTATTCGCTTTGATGCTTGAGTTCGCGAACCGCGGTGCAGTAAAGGATCTTTATACTCTAACTCGTCGAAATCCTAAATTCGCAGACTTGGAAATAGGCATTGAGAGATACACTGTGGAAAACTTTTTTGAAAATTACTCAAGTGATAACTATGGTGAATGCGAAATCTCGCTGGGGCGTTCGCCTAAAGAAAAAGGATAATGTCTCTGAGGATAAATTGGTCATGCAGGATATTGATTGGCACCCGGGTAATAATACTACTCCTCGCCACTCCAAAGATGAGAAATGGTGGGTTGTACCCTTGATCTTAAATGGTCCTTACATCGCGGGCTCGCATATTCTTCCTGCGAATCTCGCAGGATATCATCCTTGGGAATTCAAATGGCCTGAGAAGAAGAAAGAGGTATGTCCCCGACTTCAAATCTTGCTTTCGCAACTTTCTTTCTATAATTGCTAAGTTTGTGAAATCTTTCGAGATAGCCGAGGTTGAGAAGAAGCTACAAAAAGGATCCGTCGGAGGATACTTTGACATTGCTTCGATCGCTTACGAGTGAAGTAAGAATCACTTCCTTTCTTCTTATTTAAAACAATATTGTTGCCTCTGTTTCTTATCTTGACGCGTATGCGAAGGTTGGAGTTGAAGAGACTATTGCTGCGAAGACTAAAAATAAGGGTAAAACTGTCGCTCGCAAGGGTAAATCCTCTGCCCCTTAACTAAGAAGCGAAAGGTCCAATCCTCTTCTCCCTTAGCTCAAGCTCTGAATCTTCTGGACGAGGATAACCATGAATCGAACCTTTCTCTCGCCAAGAGGATTCCATCGACCGCTTCTTCCATGGATCGGTTATCCAAAGATTTTCTCGAGATCGTTTCCAAGGAATGGGAGATGCTCCCTAGCTTCTCTTTGCGGGGCTCTCGCAAACGTGTGTAATGTCGCTTTCTTGGAAGGCAATAATTCATTCAATGGAGTCTCTAGAGTTGTGTCTCCCGATCTTTGAATGCACTTGGGTTTCTGGTATGTGTACTGGCATACTTCCCTGCTAACTTTAAATTGTTTAGTATATGTATATGTTTTAATGATTTTTCTATCTTCTTTTATAGGTTGGAAGATCTTCCTTTGTAGTTGCCTCAGACCTTGAGAGAAGACGCAACAATCTTGAAAAGAAGAATTTGCAATTGAGCAAGAAGATTCAAGAATTAGAGGCCGAAGCTGCGTCATCTCGCGATAAAGACGAGAGAATTCAAAAGTTAAACACCGAACTTGATTCCCAAAAGGATAAGGTGTCCACTCTTCAAAACGCCAATCAAAGAATCTTTATGGTATAAAATTTTTCCTCCTTTCACTATTTTTATTTTATCTACGATATTGCTACCTAACTTATTACTTTCGCAGATGTATATAATCTCTCCGATGAGGCTATCCTTCTCCATACATTTCCCGATCCTATGGATAATAACCTTCTTCTCGCTCACCTCAACAACTCTTTAAGTAGTTCATCAAACAAAATTAACTCCCTTTCATTAAATGAACTTCAGGACAAATATCGTCTTTTAGAAATTGAACATAGATCTGGTTTAAGTGCTGCCAACCAATTTAAACGAATGTTTCTCGAGTCCAATAAAGAAATCAAAATTTTAAGGAAGAAAATTAGTGACCATATAGATGATAAAGATCGCATTGCTAACAATGGTGCACAGGCATTAGCAACATTTCAAAAATCTCTCCTTGAATTACAAATTGAGCGGGATGAATTGCTTCGCCAGAATTCCTTGCTTAGTGAGCGAGAAGATCAAATTCGTTCCCTCCTTGTTATAAATAGTGACGATGAATTCGCCTGGGCTGCGAAAGTTTTAGATAATGCCAGGAATAACCTAGGTGTTGATGTTAGTCTTCACGCCGAGCATACTTCCTTGATTAAAGATATGATATCTGATAGAGAAGGTTATTTATTACACCTTACTACTTCTTACTTCTGTAGTATTGCTTGTAAATTATTAACTTGTTATTATTTATTTGTAGAATCTGAGAAAAGGCTTCAGATTAGAATTAGAGAGCTTGAATCTGAGAAAGAACAACTCACGGAATTTTCAAATGAGAATTGAAGAACTTGAATCAAAACAACAACTCGCGAAGAGTCTCTCCTCCGTAATAACAAGTATTCCAAGTTGAAGGAACAATTTGAAACGACAGGGAAAAACTTTAATAATGATGTCGTTCGTTTTCGCAATGGAGCCATGGAGTATGTTTGTAAACACCCGAACATCCCTCGCATACATATCCCCGGCTTCTTGAAAAGGTACCCGAGAATCTACCCGTCTCTCGAAGTTTCGATAGTGAAGTCGGCGAAGAAGAAAATTCTGGCGATGAGAATAATAAAATTGATGAATCAGATGAAGAAGAAGAATCACCCAAGATGTAATTCTTTTGTTTTCTTTTGCTGCGTGTAATATCTGTACATTGCTGTATCTTTGTTATAGTGAACTCTTTTTTTTCATGAATTCAATCTTCAATCCCCTTTTTTGTTAGTTCTTCCTTGTAATATAATTGGCTATCTTTATTGATGTATAACTCTTTCATCTAAGATGAATAACAATATTCCATCTTTTCCATTCCCATACTTGCCTCTCGTATTTATCTTCGATGGAAGATTTAGTTATCCTCATGTATTTTGTTGGATAATAATTTTAGCGTTATTGAAATGTATAGCGCGACGAGGTCATGGGTATCTTTATGAATTGAGAATTCTATCTCTCTTTGTGGCGACAAGGTCGCAGACCGCCTTTACACTTTCATGCAAAGGCCCGTTGACCTTGCCTTATCATTTTGTGTGGTCTTCCAAGTTAGACCTCCCTAATTAGAGGTCTTCCCCTGCCACCTTTCTTTGCGACAAAATCGCAGGACGTCTTTACACTTGTATGTAAAGACCCATTGATCTTGCCTTATCATTTTTCAAGTATTTTTGCCTCTCGCAGATGTTTTAGTTGCAACAATATGACAGGCCTAGATATCCTTGCGAATATAAAGCCCCTTGACATTGCCGTCGTGCGACGAAATCGCAGGACGTCCGTACACTTTTGTGTAAAGACCCATTGATCTCGCCTTACCCTCGCGTTAGTATTATTGCCTCTGCAGGATCATTGCACAAATATGACAAGCCTAAGTCTCCTTGCGAAAACAAAGCCTCATGACATTTGCGGCTGTTTTGACACCCCCCCTAATGGAGAGCACCGCCCTTATCATCTCCCCTTGTTGCCCCTTCAAGGAGGCGAAACATCGGCCATACAAGACTAGCTCCTCCCATCCTATTTCTTAACAACAACCCGTTGTTTTCGCAGTCTCTTATCCCTTATACCTATAGGGTTTATGGTTACGAGACTGCACCCTAAGTGGAGTTTTCTTCGGGCGAGTGCAACGCATGCCAAGACTTGCCAAGAATGGCCGGGGTAGGTTCATCCATCCCGGCACTGGCTCAACCGTGTACCTCGGCGCCTTGAGCATACACTCGACTCCTAGGAAGAGACCCTCGGTCGCCCAACCAGGGTATAACCTACATATATAGTTGGGAATCCAAGGTATCTCTCCTCGGATAGGCTTTCATGGGCCCCAAATTTTCATGGTTCAAAGTCAGGAGCGGTGTAACCTTCCCCCGAACCACGGCGAGAGATACCCCTTATATGACGCACTTTAGGTCTTACATTTGCCTCTTACGAAATGTTATTCGCGAACTAGGGTGTACGCCATAAAGGTTCGTCCCATTCATTTGCGCATTTATATTTGTTAAATCATTCAATCATTCATGTTTCATTATTTGTCGATATTTGTTTGCGAAGTATTCTACATTCTGTTTCACTTGTTGTATTTCACTTTTCTTTCTTAGTCGTATTCTCATTTTACTCTTTGGTCGCGAGATTCTCGCACATCATTACTTCAAATTACTTTGCATCCTGCTTTTATTGATTATTCACTTCTTATACCTTTTGTTCTGCATATCTTTTGCTTCTTCATTGTTATAATATTGGTCTGTCTCTAAGTATTCACCTCGCGGGGTATGTTCAGCCCTCACTTCTATAGCATCTACCATCAGTTTTTCCTTTCTCTGTTCATTTCTCATATGTTGCTTCCAACCCTTTCTTTTGGCATTTCTTTCTTCGCAGCTTTCTATATCGACCTCATGGCACTGTTGCGACTCCTTCCAATCTCCCGTATGATACCAATGCCATTTGGGTGTGGAAATTTTATGCATTGATGGTATGTTGAGGCGATCCCCAAAACTTCATGAAGCCATGGCCTCCCAATTAGTGCATTATACGGGATTCCACATCAACTACACAAGAATAAAATATCGCTTGATAATCCTTGTAGAGGTATCCTCATGTGAACCTCTCCCTTCGGTTTGTTTGCGAGTGCCATTAAAGCCATATATCTTGTATGTCGAGGAATCAAATCCTCATCTTTTTCCTCCCATCGTCTTGTAAGTATGGTAGAAAAGAATATTCACCGAACTTCCGGTGTCGATTAGAATTCGGTTGATCGCTCAACAAGCTTCTGCCTTATCATCTTCTCCATCGACTGGTTTCGGGTTAATCTCTAGTTTCACAACCAACGGGCTATCATGTGTTTCTCTTCCTTTTGGTACTTCATCTCGGAGAAAGAAATAGTCTTCAACGCCATTTTCTAATCTGCGTCGTTCTCGCTGTCTCATTATTTCTTTATCATTAGCGTCTCTCGCAAAGACTCTACTAAGCACGTTGTCATGAAAATCTTCGATGGTGCGATAGAAGTGGACAATAGAGTTGCGGTTCAAATTCTTGGCTTTTGTTCCTATTTCTATCACAAATGTTTCCTTTCCTTTCGCCGACACTCGTTACGTGCATCTCTCGGTGGTGGTGGTAATGTCTGACTTGTTTCTTCTCCCTTTAGAAAGTGATTCAGCTTCCCCTGATCAATCATCCTGAGAATAATTCTCTTTATGTTTCTACAATCGTTTGTTTGATGCCCATGGAAACGATGGTAAGAACAAAACTCATGACTTCTATCGCCTGGCGGTGGTTCCATTCCAACATTCCAAGGTGCTGGTACATTTTCCATCACAAGTATAGCTTCCCACATCTTTTCCACGCTAGCATTCAGTGGAGGCATCTTAATTTGTTCCCATACTTGTTCTATGACTTCTCTCGCCCTCCACGGTTATTTTGCCTTCCCCACCATAAGTTTCTTGCACATGATCTAGCCTCTGAATCTTATTATTGCTGTTACGGTTGTAGTAATTCCTTTCACGTTCAAACTCTTCTTGATCGTGGCTTCCCATGGCTACTATCTTCTGCTGTCCCTCATCAGCTCTCCTTGCCTGCTGTCCTTGCGAAGTGCTCGCCACTGTATTTATGAATTGAGGTAACAAACTTGCGTTCGCGGCATTAGAGCTTGTGTTCGCGATCGGATAAGAATTCATTTCATTTTGTCTTTCTTCTAAGGCAATATATTCTTCCGTAATTCTCGCAGTTCCGCCATTGTGATTGTATTTTTGACTCTAAAAATTTGAATGTATAACAAGTTAGTCGCGAAGAGAGCATTCACAAATGAGAGTATGAGATATCTCTCCTCAACCCGTCCCCGCCATTTCACTACACATGGTCCTCCATCTTACTTGTCAATTGCCTTAAGCTCTCGCCAATCCTTTGTTTCAACTTCCGAATACATCTTCAATACTCTGTCGCAGGAGTTGTTACTTATGTATGCTCCCGTGAATGTGGCTTGTAAATGATTGAATGATGTGATTGTGTTCCTTGCATCCTTCAAACCATTTTAGTGCTTCTCCTATTAAGCTTGACGCGAAATATTTGCACAATATGGCATCATGATTCTCCCATTGTAACATACATCTCATGTAAGCCTTAATATGTTGTATCGCACAGGTTGTTCCATCAAAGATGTTGGTTAATGCGGGTAGATTGCACTTAGGAGGTATTCCTCCCATCCGCACTTCTAGCGTGAAGGGTTCTTCGCGGCTTCTCACGATGGCTTCGTCCGATTGTCTCCTTCCTCCTTCCCTTCTATTATTCAAGAATCCTCTCATTTCAAATAGTTCTCTTAAGATTTGTTCATTTGCCTCTTAATTTGTTTCTCCGGGTCTTTTTAGCTCGCTTCTCTCTTCTTCGCTCGTGCCTATTTTGACCTTCCCGCTCATTATTTTCTCCTCTTCTCTCCTCGCGACGCTCTTCTTCGTCTCTTTTCGTTAATTCGCACGCCATTATATCGGTTGTTCTCTCTTCTTGGTTGCCTCTCGGCTCTCATCATCTGCACCCTCTCATACTCTTCGTTAATATTTCTATTGGTACGGTTTTGTTCCCTCCTTCTCTCGCGGTTGTCATGGTTATTCTCACGGATTGCTTCTTCCATCTCTTGATTTTCCATTTCTGCTCTTATTCTTTCTCTTTCGCGAGCTAGTCGCGCTTTGTTCAATGTAGTGTCTCTCAATGTCATCCTCGATCTCTCGGTTTCTTCTCAATTCTTCTCTCCCGCAGGATTATTCTTCCTTCAAAGCCTGGGTCATTCGGCCCTTGGAGTTGCATGTTTTCTTGATTTTCCCTATTTCGCTCATTTTGAAGATTTTCTCTGGTGAGGAATATAACGATCTTCTATTTCCCCGGTTCTCTCGCCATGCTCGTATTCGGATTTTGTGTTTCTTCCCGCACTTTCTCGTTGGTAAAACTCTCCTTCTTTCTTCTCTCTGTTCGATCTAGAACTTGATCTCACGCTACTTCTAGATCTCCTACTTTGCAATCTCATATTTTCCATCCTCAATTCATGATTTTTCCTTGTCAAGTTTGCTCGCTCCTCTGCTTCTAATCGTCTCTCTTCGTGCATTGTTTGTCTCAATCTTTCTAACGCCGCCAATTCTTCGTTTCTGGATTCGTTCCTCCATTCATCCCTTGCTCTCCTTGTCCATTGTTCACCAACCGTTTTCTCCCTTCTCTCTCGTCTTCGTAATCGATCTCCAAGTATGCACACTTACTCTATCATAATCCACAATTCGTTTGCTACTCTTTAGAGATCGGGTGGTTGATTTTGATCTTCTCTGTCATTTCTCATATTCATCCTTGACGATTCTCCTGTTTCATTCCTCCTTTCTCCAAACAAGTCTCCCACTTCTTCTTACAATCGTTGGTTGCTCTTGTACGTTTCTTCTTCTAGCCATCTTTCTTTTCAATGAATTCTTGAGTATCTTTTCCAAATCTCTTCTCTGTTAATCCAAATTCTTTTCCAATTTCTTCGTCAATCACCGTCGTCCCTGTTTCTAGCGCATATGTAGTAGCGTGTTTTCCCACACTACACCCCTCACTATATTTTGGTTAATTAGTCCATTGAAAGTTGTATAATTGAGAATGTTTATTGATTAATTTCATGAGTTGTCTACACAGGAAAAGTAGAATTACACTTAGCAAGTAAAACACTCTTAAACTTTCTCTCTCCTAATGACTTGCCCAACAATTCCAAAAAGATCTCTCCCTCTTTCAGACTCACTTGGCCCTTTATATAGGATAATACATAGTGGATGACAAATGCTACCCTTTATTTTCGGGAATGTCTCGCGAAGTGTCGCAGATGTACAAACATTCACTCTCGCGACACTTCTTAACCCTCGCCGGATCTCACGTCTTCTTTATGTTTTGTCCGTCGTTATTCATTGCGTCGTTTATTTTAGCTCTCTGCGACTCCTCATGGCACCGCTGCTCATTCATCTCGCGAGCCTTGTATGTTGCGATATTATGATCCTACACCCACATTTGTGCGAGCTTTATTTGGCCGACCCTTTGCATTTTGTTTGCATATTCCAGAAACTTCCATCTCTACGAACAGCTACTCTTTCATCCATGTACACTCAAACTCATGACATCACTACACACGTCAGAAAATCGATTGTTACATACGACTTGGGTCAAACTCTCCCTAAATCTTGTCGAGCACGATTTCTGCGCCTCACATTTATACTCTCCCTCTATAAATAACGACTCTTCTTTTACCTACGATTCTTCATTCATAAAACCCAACCCAGCCTTCGATTTTCTCTACAGGAAAAACTCACCAATTTCACAAAAAATGTGTCCTTCAAATGTGAATTCCCGTCAATCTGAGACAGTGTCTGAATCTGATTTCCGTCCGGCTTTTGATGTACTAGATACAGATAGAGACGGAAAGATCAGTGTAAATGATTTAAAATCGTTCTACTCAGGTTTCCAACGAACCGCTAGCGATGAAGAAATTAGTTCCATGATATCGGTTGCGGATTCTAATAAGAACGGGTTCGTAGAAATCGACGAATTCGAGAAAGTTGTTATGGGTGGAAATGGAAAGAACTCAAGAAACCCATCATCATCAACATCATCGGCTTCGTTAATGAATGAGGTGTTCAAGATTATGGATAAAGATGGAGATGGTAAATTAGGGTTTGAGGATTTGAAGGATTACATGAAATGTGCAGGCCTTTTTACAAGTGATGATGATATTAAAGCTATGATTAAATTGGGCGGTGGAGATGAAAACGAAGGTGTATCTTTTGAAGGTCTTCTTGACATCTTAGCTGTTTAATTCCTCTTTTTCTTCTTCTTTTATGAGGTTTTTAATTTAATGTTGAGAATATATTCATATTTGTTGAGTTTAATGAATTTTGACTCGTGAAATAGACAACTATACGATCTGTGTTCTTTTTGGAGGTTCTCATATCAATGAAGTTGCCGAATACGAACAATTATTTCTTTGTTTGATGCTGTAAACATTATTTGACTATACAGTAAGATTCCTTTTATTTTGAACGGGTAGAACATAGGAACTGCACGATTTCTGTGGCTGAGTTCAAAACTTGGTGATGTAGAATTTCGTCCCCTTATTTCTTTAAATTGGTGCCACATTTGACACCATACACTTACAAGAACTATCTTTCTCAGTAGATATGTTCGAAAAGAAAACAATATAAAAACGGTACATTAATCATAATGCGGCAAGGAGCATGGACCAAAGGTCCTAAAGCATCCAATTGCCGACTGTTGTACTGTATTGGAAGTAGTTTAGTCAAGTCAACATAATTGACTTGACCTCTTTTAGTATTTCTGTTAAAGTTATAATTGCTGTTATCACAGATGTGTATGGCTGTCTGTACAACACACTGTATTGTACATATAGTAGAGTCTATTCTCTGTCTATGTTATCTTGAATAAAATCTTTACAGTGTTTCTCATGGTATCTTTCGGTTTACGATCCTAGGAGAATTTTTTCAATACCTTTTCAATCAGTTACTAAAACCCATCCTGCGAATATCTTTCAGGAAGAAATTTTTGGTAAATCAATATCTTTCTCATACAAATTTTTGGTTCATCTTCAACAAATTAGGTTCACATCTAATCAAGGTTTTGTACCAATACAAAAGTCAGGCCTTTGTGAATAGTTTTACCAAGAACACAAACAAGTCATGAGCGATTATACTAATCACACATATTGGTTGTTCACAAGATATGCAATGAATAACAATACCAATAACGCCTGGCGATTTCCTTTTCGATTCACAAAACAAGTTCATGAATTTACTTCCTTAAAACACATGTAAAACATTGTTTCCTAGGATGAAATCCTCACCTCATACCCATACGTAATCACAATAGTATTTAAACGATTATGTCGATGCCTTATCTACAAAGTTTAATGGTTAAGCAATAAACCTCGTATTGTATTCCTTAATACTATGTCTAACTAGAGTGTTCATGCTTCGCAGATTTTGTTTTCAATATGCACGACTTGAAAGATACGTCGAATGAATGAAACAGTTCAAGTCAAATATCAATAACCTGAAGTGGAATGATGATGTTTTCGTTATAGCTTCTTACTTCTTCACTTCTTCAAGTCTTCGCAATACTTGTAATGTCTCATATCCTAATACTTTCAAGCTAACCTATACGAAGTTGACTCTAGTACATAATCAAGCGACTTGTTAAATGAGTTTTGATTCACTAAAATATGACAACCAAACTTGACATACCAACCCGAGGAATGCTCTAACAACTATATCATGATTATAATTAAAAATACAACAACTCAACTCATGCCTAATGCACCTATTTCCTATTCCTTGGACATTCAAGCAAAATTTTTCATATTTGAGTTAAGACACTTTAAACAGTTTTTTATGAAGTACTTGATGGAACACGATTGTTAGAGCATTGCTCGGTTGAACCCACAAGTTTTTCTATCTCAAGATTGTTGTCAATGTTAGATGATCAAAACTATATCTTAATTGTTAGAGCATTGCTCAAGTCAATTCACAAGTGTTGTTATCTCAAGCTTGTTGTCATATTTAGCTGATCAAAATTATATCTTGATTTCTAGTCTACATTTACTCATGTCTAGGATTAAGATTAGAAGTGTGAAGTTGAGTATCATATATCACTACGTTCTACCGTTTTAAGGCGAATATCAACTGAAGACATTTGGAGAACTTCATCGACAAAAGGTATGTGAAGACTGAACCAACCTATTACTCAAGTTTTCACCTTTATATCTATGAGACTAAGTCACATGACTGAGTGAGACTTTAAAGTATTACATAATAGAAATTTCGAGTAAGTTTATCTTGTTAATTATTCTCGAAATATGAATGACTAAGCTTAAGAACATTTGTTCAAAACTTGATGAATTTGGTTAAGAATAATTTATTGGTTTATGACTCATGATTCAAGTTAATCATTTGAAAATAGCCTGGAACAGTGATGTGTGTCATTGATGTTATTCGGGTATGTTTCAAATCGATTGCTAGAGAGATATAAAATTACTGTAAATCTGGATACACAGTACACATAACTTCGGAGCAGTAGTACACGTACTAGCATAGCTATAGTTCGGCATGGTATACATACCCGGTATGGATACCAAAAATTCTGTTGACTCGTGAACTCAGGAAGGTACACATACCTAGTATGGATACCAAAAGTTCATGAATTGTTTTTGTCTTAAGGGTATACATACCCGATATACATACTATGAAAAAAAATAACTCACGAACTGGAAGTAAGTACACGTACTTACTCATTCGAATATTTTTAGATGCATCAGAATTATATCTATGGGATAATCAACATTTGAACAACTCTCTAAAAATACCTCTAGTCATATTTGATCACATTATAACCTATGGTTGTGACTCAAGATTAAAGTCTAAAAGTGTTATATAAAAATGGTTAAGCTTATAGTTCGTCTGGCTAGTTTCGGCTAACCTTTCATGAACAAGTCATTATACACGGTTCGGTTACGATTCATCATAACCAGAGTGTATATTTTGTTGTGTTTATCTCTAGTCGATTTTTCATCTAACGGCGGAAAAAGATTGCTTGATTCCAAAACTACCTTAGCTTAAATCTAAAGAAACCTTCGATCTTTAAAGTCTATAAAAGGAGAACCTCAAGCAACTGGAATTTTTGAATCCCTGACACTCTTCTTGTGTGTCCTAGTTGTAAAGTAAAATCATCCTCTCCTTTAAACCTTTTTAGGTTTAGCGACTAAAAAGACTTCACTTAGGGATTCGTGAAGCCAGGTCTGACTATCTTTATCTTGATAGTTCGTGTATCCTGATCTTGCTACTGATTGTTGAGTCTCACTTCGATCAGGTAAGATTGATAGAAATCGAAAGTTATTCATCTCAGATTTTGTGCATAATAATCTAGGCTGCTCTTCGGGAGTCATACGCCCGGATTTTAAGGGTTGCTAAACCTAGTCTACCGCAAACGATTTCCTATCTCACGTTGATCTAATGATTAGAACGGAAATCACATATAGGCTTTTCTATGGGAGGTAGATTGGTTTAAAGTCTTCACTTAGGTTAAAGAAACTCTTGGGTTCTAAAGGACGTCAGCTAAGAGAATCAATTGCGCAGAGTCTTGCGAGACTCAAGAGGTGTAATAAGCGCGACTGTAACTGAATTATTGTGACCGTTGATTCGGTCTCAACTACATTCCAATCCGAAGTATTGATAGTAGGCTAGAGTCTGTAGCGGCTTAATACAGTTTGGTGTTCAAGTATGGACTAGGTCCAGGGGTTTTTCTGCACTTGCGGTTTCTTCGTTAACAAAATTTCTGGTGTTTATATTATTTCTTTTCTGCATTATATAAATTATTTATATAATTGAAATATCACATGTTGTACGTAAAATCAATCAAAGTAGATGCGTCCATCTTAATTGTTGGATACAACTTGATTGATCTTGGATATTGATCTTTGATATCGTCCAAATACTCTCATGGTATAATCAAGTTCACGGACTTGTTTCCGATTACATATTTATTGTGAGAGAAAGAGATATAAAATCTTCATATAATTCCTGATTGAGATTCATTAGGTTGTAACTCTCGAATTTGTATTTTAGTTTAGTCCATAATGGTTGCCTACGAAGAAGTTGGTTGTGTATTTTGGTACACCCCCCCCCACCCACCCCCACCCCCACCCCCGCGTTTTCATTGATTTCTAGTCTACTAAGTCAAGTCTCGGACTAGGTTAGAATTTGTAGTTGAGTATCAGAGATCACACTGAAGATCGACAAAGATATTTGGAGAACTTCTATATCGGGTATGTGAAGACTAACCATTCTATTTTACTCACTATATCACCATTCTATCTTATGAGACTATGTCGTATGACTTCTAGTAGGTTTACAAAGAAGAAGTTTAGAGTCAAGCTTGTCTTGTGAAAAATCTCAAAATATGATTTTTAGCAAAATATGTTCAACGATTCTTAACAATATTAGTTCTCTGAATTAATTTGTGGATCAATTGAAAATTGCCCATGAAAATGATTTTATCACTTAGGAATGTTTTAAACATCATAAGAGAGAAGTATTGAACTTACTGATATTTCTACTTAGGGAAGGTTGGAAAACCGGTTTGCGAACCATAGATATATGAGTTTCAAAAATACAGGAAGGTTGGAGAACCAGTTCGCAAACCGCAAGTTCAGTTGGGAACAACTCACGAACCCGATTGGCGAACCATGGTGAACTAAATTTTCTAAGTTGGAATAATAGGCTAACAGTTGGCGAACCCGGTTCAAAAACCGTTGTCAACTGAGCTTGGTAGTCTTGTAGGTTGGAGAACCCTGTTCACGAACCGTAGCACCCTGAATCGTAAAAAGCCCTACGGTTGGAAAACCGTTGTACCAATTGTCCCAGTTTATATTTTAGTAAATTCTCAATGAATTATTTTCATAATATGTTTATCATTACTAGAACTCTCTTAAAGACTTCTAACACTTCATTGATCACTTGAACACTTATGTGTGTGCATCATGATTAAACTCTTAAGTGTTTGGATGAGTATAAAATTGCTTTTAATTAGTTGGCTAACTTGCGAAACCGAATGGTCATTATACGCGGTTCAGTAACCGAACCTAAGTGGATATTCTTCTATTGTATTTTTCAAAAATAGAGTTTGCTTGATTCTCAAGTTATCTTAGCTTGAATTCTAATCTAACCATGGCCTTAAAAAAATCTATAAATAGTGATGCTCTTTCAACTGGGAAAATCAATCCATGATACTTTGTTTCCAAGTTGATTTTAGAGTCGTCCTCTATTGACTGGGGTTTCCTCTAAGAAACATAATTAGGTCTATGACTAAAAGACTTTTCTTTAGGGATTCGTGAAGCCAATTCCGACTATCTTTACCTTGATAGTTCGTGAATCCACGATCTTTCTTTTCTGTTATCTAGGTTTTCGTAATCTCTTTCGGGCAAGATAGATAGAAATAAAAAAAAGTTCTCTTCATCTCGGACTTTGTAATTCCTCAAGATAGATATTTGAAAGCTAATCTTAGTTGATATTTTGAATATTGTTCTTGAGATGTGATTAAAAATCTAGGATGCTCTTAGGTAGTCGTAAGTTCTGAATTTGTGAGGTTTGCTAGCTTGTCTATTTCAAATATATTTCCACACCTTGATCTTTAATCTGAATGAAAATCAAATAAGCTTATCTGTTAGAGGCAGATTGGTATCAAAGTCTTCACTTCTATGAAGCAACTCTTAGGATGTAAAAGACGTCAGCTAAGGTAATCAAGTACGTAGAGCCTTACAAGGTTCAAGAGACGTAAGGAGCGCGACTATAACTGAAGCGCTTGGAATGTGGATTTGGTCTCAATTACATTCCAGTATGAAGTCTAATAGTAGGCTAGTACCTATAACGGCTTAATAAAGTGTGGTATTCAAATCTGGACGAGGTCTCCGGGTTATCTGCTATTGCGGTTTCCTCGTTAACAAAATTCTTGTGTGTGTGCTTTTTACTCTTTCTGCATTTTTTTGATTATTAAAAGTACTGCATTGGTCTTGTTTCATACTCTCAACAAAGACGAAAAAGTTGGGTGTATTTGGTATCCCCTGCGTTTTCAATTGGTTTCAGAGCAGGTTTGTGTACTAACGGTGTTACCACCGACATGACAGACTCTTGTTTTGATAGGAGCAGTCAAGTAACGGATTCCGAGTGTGTTCTAGAAACCATCGATGTTAATCTGAATATTTGTTTGGTTAAATCCATTGATAATCTTTGTCATGAGAAACAAGAGGCTACTTAAGTATGCGTACCCGTTTGCGTACTTGAGTAGGTTATGTTCTAAAATCGATTTTTTCATGAACTAATACATATATTTATATATATTAAGGAATGCAATCCTTTCCAAACCATGACTATAATGAAATGATTCAGTGAATCAAAATCAATTTTGCTTCAATTGTGTCTTGTATACTTCTATGAGAATATAAACAATTGAACAACTCTATAACTAGTTTCATTTGAGTCATTTGAACTAGTTGTGATAAAGATGAATAAGGTTGATATGAAAGTGTTCATATGGATAACCTCGGTTAACTATTGTTGAACCAACTAAGTGTACACGTTTAGATACAGTTACCATTATCTTTCATACATTTCATTTGTGTATGAAAGATATTAGCTTGAATCTAATCAGGTTTTCATTTAACGCTGAATATTGAATGCTTTGTTACCAAGGTAGCATTAATTGATTGCAAACCCTGATTTGGAGACTATATAAAGGAGAACTCTAGCAACTGGGAAACCTAATCCCCACACCTCTTGTGTGATACTAGTTGCGACTAGAGTCGATTCTCCTTTAACCTTAGGTTTTTCTAAAACCCAATAGGTTAACGACTTAAAGACTTCATTGGGATTGTGAACCCAGACCCAACTATTTTCTATGTAGTTGCGTGTTCTGATCTTGCTGTTTTCTATTGTGATTGAGTACTATCTTCTTTAAGATTTGCCCGAGATTTATTCTCCGATAGGCAATATTGAAAAGTAGTCACAAACACCTTCGTATCATCGTTTGTGATTCCAAAATATCTTGTTTCGTTAATCGATTAAGATTATTGTGAGGTGATTGATAATATTAGGCTGTTCTTCGGGAATATAAGTCCGGTTTATTAATTGGTTTCTGTTCACCTTGATTTATCAAAAGACGGAACAAAACTCGTAGGTATATCAGTGGGAGACAAATTTATCTATTCAATAGAATTTTCTGTGTGATACAGATTTTTTTATCAAGTCTTTGACTTTGGGTCTTAGCAAATCTTAGTTGTGGGTGAGATCGGCTAAAGGGAATCAAGTGCGAGAATCCGACGTGGTTCAAAAGGCGTAAAGGAACACAAGCGTACCTTGATCACTGTGAGATTGGTTAGGGCTCAACTACATTCTAGTTTGAAGTTAACTTGGAGTAGGCTAGTATCGCAAGCGGCTTAATACAAAGTGTGGTGTTCAATCTGACTAGGTCCCGACTTAATACAATGTGGTTTCCTCGTTAACAAAATTTTTGGTGTCTGTGTTATTTATTTTCCGCATTATATTTTCAATATAATTAAAATATAACAGGTTGTGCGTAGTTCAATCAATTAGATAATCCAACCTTTGGTTATTGATATAAATTGATTGACACTTGAACATTGGTCTTTGGTACCATTCAAGTTGTTTCACATAATAATTAGGCTCGCAGATTTTTATTTGTTTGATTTGCTGATTACATTGTGAAACAGAGATACAACTCTTGAATATATTTTCATTGATTGAGTCTGACTTGTCTAGTTGATTCTCTTGGAATTATATTGGAGTTAGTCCATATAGATTTCTAAACGAAATATTGGGTGAGGTTGTTAGACCCCCGTTTTTTCACTTGGGTCAGTGCTATGCACGAAGAGCTCAATCAATTCGAGCGACAAGAAGTTTGGGATCTTGTGCCTTGTCTATCTAATGTAAATATTGTCGATACCAAATGGATATTTAAGAACAAGTCATATGAATTTGGAACAGTGGTTCAGAATAATGCAAGACTTGTCATTCAAGGTTATTCACAGATTGAAGGAATCGATTTTGACGAAAACTTTGCTCCTCTTTCACGCTTTGAGTCCACGGGTTTGCTATTATATCATGCTTTTTTTTTTTCAAGATTAAGCTATATCAAATAGACGTAAAATCCGCATTCTTAAATGGGTGTCTAAAGGAAGAAGTCAATGTTGCTCAACCTAAAGGATTTGAATGTCCAGAAAATCCCGATTATGTCTTTGAGCTCAAAAAGGCACTATATAGATTTAAACAAGATCCACGAGCATGGTATGAAAAGATTACAACTTCTCTTCTTATGAAAGTTTTTGCTAAAGGAGGAGCTGATAAAATGCTTTTTTATCAAATGGAGTGGAAAGGATGTACTAATAGCTTAAATATATGTAGATGATATCATCTATGGATCAACATCCAGGAAACTTTCTGATGAATTCCAAACCTCTTTGGGAAAAGAATTTGAAATGAGCAATATTGGTGAATTAATAAGATTACAAATTCAACAACATAAAGATGGAATTTATATTTCTCGAGAAATACGCCAAGAAATTTGTTAGAACGTTTGGTTTAGATCATTCCACCCCAAAGCTCACTCCCATGGCTACTACGGAATTACAACGAGACAAAAGTGGTGTAAAAGTAAACCAAAACTCTATAGATCCATGATTGGTAGTCTGTTATATCTACCGACAACTAGAACTAACATTACATCTATTGCCGGTTGTTGTGCAAGATTTCAAGCGGGAACCAAAAGAGTCTCATCTTTCCGATGTAAAAGAATCATCTCGATATGTTAATTAATTACACCGTAGGTTCTGGTTTATCATTTACCTTTGATACTAAAACTGAACTTATTGCGTGTTCTGATGCAGATTGGCATGATGTGTGGAAGACATAAATAGTACATCGGGAGGACTGTTTCATGTGGGTTTAAATATTATAGCTTGGCATAGCAAGAAGCTCACAGTCCTTGTATACATATGAACCCAAATACAATGTTGCAGGTTCGTGTTATACTCAACTTTTATGGATGAAGCAAATGCTTACTGATTATGGAATCGATACTGGAATTATGAAAGTATTTTGTGATAAATCAAGTGCAATTCGAGTCACCGAGAATCCCTGAGCACTCAATAACAAAGCACGTTAACGTAAAATATCATTTTATAAGAGAACTCTTTGAGAATGGTATTCTCAAGATTGTTTTTGTGCTTTCTGAATGACAATTGATATTCTTACTAAATCTCTAGATACCCGAGCGTTTCATGACCTTCGGAAAGCTATTGGTGTTTTTCTAGTTCATTAATTCAAGAATTTTATTGCCCATGTTCATATTCATATATTTTGGGAAATATAACTTGAGGTTCAGTATCTTCCAGTATCTGATATTATGTTTCGTTATTGTGTACATCGACCAATGTATCGTAGGAAATATGACGTTATGATGGGTGTCTGTCTATAGTATCATAAAAGGTAAAACTTATTTTGTGAGGTTTTTTCTTTGTTATTATTCTTTGGTGATTAGAACACAAATCTCATATTTTCTCATAGGTTAGGTGAAAGGCGAGGGTACCCAAATATACCTCAAGCTAAAACTTTTCCTACCTATAAGTTCTTTCTCCGAAAGTGATTGTCTATGGACCGAGTCAAGACAATACAACTAATCGGTTCACACTTCGTGTGATCGTCTATGGATACGAGATCGATACAATACAACATCGAAGTATGTTTACTTGATAAGAGGTTCGGACTTAACCAAACACAATAGGAATACTATCAAGTAAAATAGGAATTAACTTTTGTGTATTTTACTTCTAATTATAATAAAAATAATTATAATTGCGGAAATAGAAAAGTAAAAGACACAACAAAATTTTGTTAACGAGGAAACCGCAAATGCAGAAAAAACCCGGGACCTTTTCCGTAATTGAATACTCTCGAGATTAAGCCGATATACAAAATAAAACCAACTTCGTATAGTTGAGACCAAGCAACTAAACCTATAGTTCACCTAGTTCCGTCTGTATTCCCACGCCTCCAACTTATGAATAAGTCACGTACTTGGAACAATTCCTTTGGTTTGTATTCCAAATAGTAAAGGAACAACAAATCTGTTTGTTAGCAACTCTCTTCAACCAAGTGATGTGAGTTCGACAAAGGCTCTTCTGTTTACCTCAATAAACTCCTTCGTCAGGTTCTTAGATCTATCTTATTCTCAACTACCAAAGGTAATTGTTAAGATTCTGCAATCAATACTTTTAATCACAAATAATTGTATTGATGTCGATCTACACAACTATTCAATCTAATCTACTACAAGGATAAATTGATTATAGTTGGATCCTCTATACCGAAACAAGTATTGTGCACACCAAAGATTATGAACCCCAAATCAGAAATTTTTAATATCTTCTTTGTCTTCAAATCTTCTTAGATCTTTAATAAACTCCTGCACACAACAACTTGAATCTCTTGTGATCAATCACGCACATAACGGAGTCTGTTAACAATGGATTATCACATACGTGTTTAGATCTACAAACATTCTAAGATTCCTGTCGAAACTTTGATCTAGTTTGAGTGAATCTTATATCCGAAGAGAAGATTCTCAAGTATAAACAAACTAGGTGCAATCAAAGTTCGACCACCGTTAGTCAATCAAATCAATCGAAAACACAAGATAAACAGTAATTATCTAGTTTCCCACCAGCGGTACTAATAGAGCTTCTCAATCCCAAAGAAGATTTTAAACTGAGCGGCCGTAAGAGATTTCGTCTAATTAGGTTACTCTCCTTTATGAATAAGAGGCTTCACCAGTAACAACACAACCGAGGAAGTTTCTATCAATCACGAAGGATTAGTTTGCTAGAAATGCAAAATTCAAGTATTTATAGACAAGGAAGTTTGGACACCAAGGAATTTCCAAACCGAAAATATTCTCAAGATATGCAATATATTCCAAATTCGGTTTCCATAATTCCCGGAAATGTTCTCATGTCCAAAAATATTGACCGAAAATCTCTTTGGAAAATCTTCAACTAATAAATGCACATTACTAATTCTCATTTTCCTAAAATAAAATTAAAAACCTTACATAAAAGATTATTAACTTATTTATGTTTCGATCCTTGGATTCTCTTCCTTTAGCTATTGAGGAATAACTTAGAACAATTAAAGATAAGCGTTACTGCGCATGTTCAAAGTATGTCGACATCCTTACTCTGTACGTCCTCTTTCATACTTACAATCTTGAAACCGATATGCCACACTTACAAACAAGTTTATAATTGGTTCACCACTTTCAAGAACTATGTGATTGATCAAGAACACTCAATCACCAATCATGGGTTTAACGGTTCTACCAAAACAAGTTTCGGTTCTACCTCCATGTGAGTATTGTACATAGTCACACTAGCTTTCCAAAATTCGTTTGACTAGGTACTAGGATCAGTTCCCACATATATATGGTATCTAACTTGAATGTGTTGCACATGTCCATAGGATTGGTTCCCCTTTCTCAATAAAACATGATGCACCTCATACAAGGATCGATTCCCCTTTGTGATGTGTGCACCTCCTACTAGGATCGGTTCCCCTTTACCCAGAGTCGATCTTACAAAATCACAAACTCGATCATACCATCTCAAGTGATTACTTAAGATCGGTTTCACTAATAAAAGTCATACCAATACAAAAGTCAGGCCTTTGTGAATAGTTTTACCAAGAACACAAACAAGTCATGAGTGGTTATACTAATCACACATATTGGTTGTTCAAAAGATATGCAATGAATAACAATACCAATAATGCTCAGCGATTTCCTTTTCGATTCACAAAACAAGTTCATGAATTTACTTCCTTAAAACACATGTAAACATTGTTTCCTAGGATGAAATCCTCACCTCATACCCATACGTAATCACAATAGTATTGTCTATGGGTGAAAACTACTCTATGAGAATTTGGTAATTTGGGGTGTGGATGAGGAATGAATTTAAACCTTAAACAAATGCACTGCGCGGTGAGTGCTTGTAGATTCGAGATCAATCAGTGCAAGTCCGGCCTAAACCAAGAAATGGCCGTTCCCGGACTTGTTTCGGTCACAAAGTTAAGGAGATGGGGTTGATCTTAGGGAGGGAAGCGAAGAAGGTGTTGAGATTGTGAAGGTGTAGACTTGCTTATGACTTGAAGGAAAGTGAACAAGCTTACGATTGGTGTAAGCAGGCTCTGGGTGTTTTCTTGTTGTTTTACTCACGCTTTTTCTCCCGTTGTTTGGAAATAGGGCGGAGAACCTATTTATACAAGTCATTGAGTCTTATTCACGTCTCTCGTGGGAAGTGGAGGAAGTAGAGTGATGGAGTAGTGGAGTTGTGCGTTGGTGATACACGACCAGCCTTGCCCACTTCTCCTGTTCATCTCTAACCGTCCATGACTTCCTAACACGTTCTTGTGATGGCGCGTTGCACGTTGCACGTAGAAACTGCCAGACCAATACCCCAGATATGTATCCCAGGTTTGTGACATGATTGATGTCTTGAATGTGTGATTGTGGATCCACGAAAGATAGCATGTAATCTTCAATTGAATAATCACAAGTTATTCAGAAGTCGATACTTGTGAAGTATCGCAGTATTTTATGCGGTCTTTGCGTCATGGTGTGGTAAAGTGATGGGTAATGGCCTCACTCGACCAATTAACTCCTGACCAGTTTTGTATAACTAGGCTGAAGTTGGACGGATGAGATGATCTTTGAGACACTCATCTGCGATCGTTAATGAAATTAGGGTTTTGAAGAGGCGCGCAAGCATCACTCTTCACTTGGTCGAAACCAAGCATGGGAAGGATTTCGGAGGACCGACCGGGCGTGCATGTAGATAAGATGCCGGTGTACACGTCCATGTCTCACTGTCCCATGAAGGTGCGATCTAGGCCACTCAATTTGACCGCAAAGAGGAGTGGTTGAGATCGATTTTGCAATAGGAGTTTGATGCATGAAAGGCCGCGCACCATGCTCTTTTCCGGTGCGCGTTCCAAGACGACCTAACTTGGTCGGTCTTGGCCGATTGGTTTGACGTGAACATGGTAGGCTGATGTTCACGCCTATACCCGAATATCCCATTAAAACGTGATCCAGCCACCCAAATCGTCCGGCGAAGTTGAGCGGTCGAGATCAGTTTGTGGTTTGGGAGGCGTGGCCACGCTAGTTTGGGCGCACGTTTTGGATTAACCAGGCATGATATGCCTTGGCCGAACACATGAGGAGGTAGATGGGCCCACGGTGGTCATGCTGGTATGACCGGACCTGTTTAATCTAATCTGGGACCCTCCATTCGTGCGGAGAAGATGGACGCTCATGATGCTCAAAAACCCTAATTTTGGGTTTCAAAAGCATGCGCCATCTCTTGTTTGGGCGACAATTTTGTCACGACCAAACATGTTGGTTTTGACCGATTGGTCAAGTATGTAAAGGCCCACGGTGATCGTGTTGACATGCTCTGGGCCCTTTGAATCTACATCTACACCTCCATCTATACTGCGAAAATGGATGGTTGAGATCATTTGCAACACATGCAATATGCCATGAAACCCTAATTTAGGGTTTTCCGTCCATAATGCTTGGTATGAACGGTTTCTTGGCAAGCTAGGCCAATGACCGACCATGCGGGGTCGGCCGTGGGTATTCCATACACAGCTTGGGGTGATGGAATTGATGCGGGTCATCCATCATGCTTATGGAGTTGGATGAGTGCGATCAATCATATCCAGGACTGATACTGGTCGATCCGGATGCTCAATCGGGCTAGTATAACACACCGAGAGGGCTCGGTCGGGCTAGTATAACACACTAAGAGTTAGCTTGTGGGTATTTCGTACATGGTTTCATTATATTGCTTGGAGGTTCGTGTTACTGTAAGAGTAACACTCGATCATCATGCCATGCGATAATGAGTACTTTGGAAATACAAGGCTGATATGAAATTCACATTGAGGGATTGTTGCCACATTCTCCAACCTAGAGGAATTTCATGTATTCACAGAATGGGATGGTTGCCACATGCTCCATTCTTGGTGAATTAAGTGAGGGAGAATCCAACACTTATAAATGGCTTTATCTTTTACAAGATGTCAGCGCATAATTTTTTCCGGTTTTTACAATTTTAACCTCAAATGAAAACCCACCATCAACATTAAGTCCCCTTCCTAGCACATAATGGTTACACTATTGTGGGGTAGGCATGAGATGGTGGCATATTTATATACTGAAATGACCAAGCTAAAGTGAATACATATTTACCGGATAGTTTCACATCGTCAGGCGTTGCCCTGGAACTGGTTGGTTCTGATTAAGGATGCGAAGGAAACAGGACTTGGTCTGTGAGTCGCTTTGGTTCCTCTTGCATATATCTCGAGCTCGGTCCCTTCTTCATGTGTACTTCTTTTATCATACACGTCTTCCCTCAGGTATATCTGATAAGCCTCGTTGATTGTTATCCCGAATTAGCAGCCTTCATAGGTGGCAAGTAAAGACTTCTTTTCCTCCTGGGATTCTGTCGACTTGTGAGATTATAAAGAATCATCTCTCGCGGTCGTTTATTCTACATCTCAGGTATTGCTCTGATCTTCTGATTGACTGATCGATTGATTTTATTTTTGTTTTTTTTTTTGTGCGCTCATAACCTCCCCTCCTTTGCAGTTTATCATGGAAGCGGCTGACGATCATTCTGTTGCTTCCCCAGAAAGAAGTTTCGAAGTTGACAAGCCCGAAAACCGTGCACACGAAGATGTAATGGCTAAGATCGATCTTCCGCTTCGCGAAGTCGTCCGTGCTATATAGGGGATGTCTATTTCACACCTTCGTATTGCAAGAGGACGTATCTGTGCACTTTCAGCTGCGATTGACATGGAGGAGCGGTGGAGGCGCGAGGAAACGCTGCAGACACTAGTAAGCGCAAGGGCAGAGAGATTTGCAGCGAGGTTGAAGAGGCTAAAGAGTTGAGCATGAACGACCTCCGAATGAAGGCAAGTGTGATTACCCGGTCCAGGACGGCGTGATAATTCTTGATTCCGATACAGACGAACCTGAACATTTGAAAGCAATCTGCGTGGCCCCTAATATTGATGTGCCTTTTGATACTCCCATTGATGATGTTGGGATGGAGCGCGATGCTGCGGAGATGCCTGATGCGGGCGAGGGAGATCCGGAGAGGGAGCATCAACAAGTGATGGAGAAGAACCCAACGGCGGTGCGGGCGGAGTCGATCCTCTTGGCGACTAAAACCTCTTTTCTTTTTCTTCTTTCCAAGTATATTTTGTACGCTCGAACATCTTCCTTGTACTCGGTGGCGTCCGGGTTCAAGGTTTTTCTTCCATTTGATTGTTTGAATAAAGTTTTTTTTTTTTTTTTTTATAACCCTTTGCCAAGACTGCAATGAATCTTCTCGGGCGTAAGGGTGTGCCTTCACTCGTAATTCTTTGTGATAAAAGAAGTAATGCCACAATGGAATACTTACGGACTGTGTTCTGATGCAAGATCTTCCGACTTTCTTTGGGCGGATGTCTCAAATAATTTTCCTTTTGTGCACATGTTCTATTTCCTTCTTCCCGTGAGATGTTTGCTTAGGGTTTCCTTTCTTGCTCCAGTGGATTGATTTAGGCTGACTCGGGACTTTGTGTGAGTAAAGAGGTTCTCAGATGGAAATAGTGTTTCAACTAAATTGGAAATTGAAAATTGAAACCCTAACTATGAATGCAAGTATTGCAATCATTTTCTGGGGGAATTACAAATATGACATGAAATTGTAAAAGGAAACACACTGGAAAAAATAGCACGGCGTTTTCAAAAGGTGGAGGATCTTGGAAAGTGGCAGCACCACCGTCTTAAGTTCGGTAGGGTTTGAGCCATTTTGAGTGAATTGTTATGCCTTCTAGTTTATCGGCGTTGATGAGCTTGTAGTAGCACTTTAGGATAACATATCGCTACTGAGTACGGTTCATCTTCTCTTTCGGTGGGTGAGTCAGGTGGAGTGGTCATTTTCACCGTCATGCTCCCAACTTTGAATGTAGCCGTCTTCGTCACCAGATCTCCAATCCCAAACGGGTTTGAACGTGCAAATACTTGGACCTTCGTCTTATCGTCTTTGACCAAGACAGCCTCTACACTCTTGATAAAACGTTTGAAAGGGCCGGCTTCCCATTCACATCTCTTAGTCGGGGTTGGTTCGTTGGTTGGACTCAGTCCACAGGACTTGTCAGAACGAGGGGCGGTAGGTTGTAAAGAAGGTTGCATGGCGAGACTTACTTGAGATCGAAACTTTTCAATGTATGCTGACAGGCTCTCTCCGGGAAGTTGCGTCACATTGGTAAGTTGCTGGTGCGGCAATAGACAGCCATCAGGAGGTCCGGAAGGCGTGTTGGAGATTCTTTCAGGTATCGAAACCGGCAGAGGACAGACTCCTAGTATTGCTTTGTTGTCATGCATCCAAGAACGTCCTAGGATCATGTCATAGTTGGGATGATCTTTGACTATGTAGAACTTTGCTTGCGTCGAGGCATCACCCAATTTGACTTCAAGATCGATGTATTCATATGCATCTCTGGCTCTCTAACTGAATCTTTAACCACACGGGTGACGAGTAGCTTCTGTCAAATCTTTGCCGCTCTCAAGGTCTTGACGGTAATGATGTTAAATTCGGAAGCCGTATCAATCAACGCGTTATCGAACTCAACGTCTCTCAAACAAGTGACAGTTAGGAGTCCCCAGTTTCCATTGCTCACGTCCTTCAGGAAAGACTGGGGTTCCTGGACTGCTGCTGGATACAAACGCCTACCTGACACAACGTGGTTGAGGGCCGCAAATATGTCTTGACGCTGTACTTTGGAGAAGTACAAGATTTCACATATGTGCTCCATCATAGATTGTACGGTCTTACGAATGAATCCCCGAGAAATCATGCGGTTCCTGATAGGTAGAGGGTTTCTATGAACACCTTCGTTTCCAAGATGGAGTTCCCTGTCTCTACCTTTTCCTTGAATATTTGTTTCAACTGTTGCAATCTTTGGTTGGATGATGGACGAACTGTGGTAGCAACAATATCCGGATCCGCCATTTCTTTCGGTTGGAGGACGTCTGATAGGGGGCGACTTTACGACGTCGTCTTGGATCCACGCTTCCAAGAGCTCTATCACTTCATTCATGGGAAAAGGAAAACCCGTGTGTTTAGTGTTTTGTGCAGGAGTTTTGTCTGCTCCTTTTCGAGACGAAGTCTTGTGTGCTGGGGATGTCCGCTTGGTTTGTTGTTCCGTCACTAGAGCTTTCCTTTTCTCTCCTCCGCCCATTACAATCACAGAAAGACCAGTGT
Organism: Papaver armeniacum; assembly: GCA_023531295.1. Lineage (NCBI taxonomy): Eukaryota > Viridiplantae > Streptophyta > Magnoliopsida > Ranunculales > Papaveraceae > Papaver > Papaver armeniacum. The sequence goes on along the minus strand of JAJJWW010001839.1, from coordinate 78,140 downwards.
TGTATTGCTTGTTCGTGAGGCACCTGCTCGCCGACTTTCACGTGAATCTTCACTTGAACGACTGGGTTCTTTCTAGCAATCTTGGTGCGATTGTTCTTGAACGCTTGGCAGCTTCATGGAGTTCAGAGAACATTTGAAAGCCCAGATTCTCTAACAGAGCGCGATATATGGGTATCATCCCGTTGATGCACAACTCCACCAATTGTCGTTCGGTGACGTTCGGGTCATGACAATCCATCGCTTGAGTTCTGAACCTTTTGACGAAGTCGTTAGGATGCTCGTTGTTCCGCTGAAGAATTCTTTCTAGATCTGAAAAGGTGATTTGTTCAGACACGAAGAAATACTTTCTGTAGAAAGCACCGACCATCTCGCTCCGAGTTGGATATCTTTGTTAGGCACGATGTTGTTGTACCAGTGTACGCCCTCCCGTAAGTGATTTCGAGAATTCTTTGGGCGAGAACATGATTGTATTCATGTTCCCCCAAGTATTCCAAGAATCGAGAGACATGTTCACGAGCATTACCAGTACCATCGTAGAGGAGAATCGGGAGAGGTATAACCTCTTGGAAGAGGGATTCGTTGCATATCTTGAGGGTATGGAGGTTGGTGTTGGTGTGCATCCGTCGATTTCCTTTACCTCGGCTTTGAAGGTCGTTCTAGATCCTCACGTGTGATGAAGTTGGGTGTCTGGTCCCTTTCTCTTGAACATTCGGGAGCAACACGAGCTTCTTCACTCATGTGGAGTCCGAGTGGAAATGCCTTTCCCGGGGTGAATTGAAGGCATTTCTTGTTGGCTCAAAGATTGACGTGAATCTTGCGGCAATCGTTCAGTCAAGGTCTTGAGGAAAGTGAGTACCTCCTTCCGAGTTGCGGCCATATCTCATTTGAGTCTTAGCAAGAACTTCCTGTTTCTCCATCAAGTCTGCAATGGTAATAGACGGTGGTCCTCCTCTTGTGCCTCCGGCTCCTCGCCTAGATGAGGGAGTGAAAGTTGTTGCTCTGGTGACCACTTTGAGGCATTACACTTGAGGAGATGCCGGGATTTGCGGCTGCTCTGGCTCACAGTGATGGGAGGCGTTACACCTACGGGGGTGTCTCACCTTTCCGCTAGTGTTGGTGATAGAGGTAACGGCTCCTCGAGATGTGTTGGCTACGGTAGCTCCACGGACAAGTACTTCGACACCGAGTTTGTTACCCACACTAGCCACATCGGAATTGATTGCTTGATCCAGACCTTAATTCCACCATCTTGAAATGAATTGTTGATTGAATTGATTCTAAGATCTACACTTTTTGAAATTGATAAAATTGAATCGGATTTGGAAGAAATTGACTTTACAACCGAGAGATTAACCTCCCACCGTGATCGCCAATTGTTTATGGGTGAAAACTACTCTGCGAGAATTTGGTAATTTGGGGTGTGGATGAGGAATGAATTTAAACCTTAAACAAATGCACTTTGCGCGGTGAGTGCTTGTAGATTCGAGAGATCAATGCTGTGCAAGTCCGGCCTAAACCAAGAAATGGCTGCCAGGACTTGTTTCTGGTCACAAAGTGAAGGAGATGGGGTTGATCTTAGGGAGGGAAGCAAAGAAGGTGTTGAGATTGTGAAGGTGTAGACTTTTGCTTATGACTTGTAAAATGGAAAGTGAACAAGATTACGATTGGTGTAAGCGGGATCTGGGTGTTTTCTTGTTGTTTTCTCCGTTGTTTAGAAATAGGGCGGAGAACCTATTTATACAAGTCATTGAGTCTTATTCACGTCTCTCGTGGGAAGTGGAGGAAGTGGAGTGATGGAGTAGTGGAGTTGTGCGTTGGTGATACACCCGGCCTTGCCCACTTCTCCTGTTCATCTCTAACCGTCCATGACTTCCTAACACGTTCTTGTGATGGCGCGTTGCACGCCGCACGATGTAAACCACCCGAGACCAATACCCCAAAGTATATATCTCCCGATTGTGACATGATTGATATGCGGAATATGTGGATTGTGGATCCACGAAAGATAGCATGTAATGCTGAATTGAATAACTGCGTTATTCAGAAGTCGATACTTGTGAAGTATCGTGTGTATTTTATGCGATCTTGCATCATGGTGTGGTAAAGTGATGGGTAATGACGCCTCCGACCAATTAACTCGACGGGGGTTGTATAACAGTGGTGAAGTTGGACGGATGAGATGATCTTTGAGACACTCATCTGCGATCGTTAATGAAATTAGGGTTTTGAAGAGGCGCGCAAGCATCACTCTTCAGCTTGGTCGAAACCAAGCATGGGAAGGATTCGGAGAGGACCGACCGGGCGTGCATGTAGATAGCATGCTTAGGTGTACACGTCCATGTCTCACTGTCCCATGAAGGTGCGATCTAGGCCACTCAATTTGACCGGCAAAGAGGAGTGGTTGAGATCGATTTTGCAATAGGAGTTTGATGCCGCAAAAGGCCGCGCACCATGCTCTTTTCCGGCTTGCGCGTTCCAAGACGACCCTAACTTGGTCGGTCTTGGCCGATTGGTTGACGTGAAGATGGTAGGCTGGTGTTCACGCCTATACCCGAATATCCCATTAAAACGTGATCCGAGCCACCCAAATCGTCCGGCGAAGTTGAGCCGTCGAGATCGGTTGTGGTTTTGGGAGGCGTGGCCACGCTAGTTTGGGGCGCACGTTTTGGATTAACCGGGCATGATATGCCTTGGCCGAACATATGAGGAGGTAGATGGGCCCATAGTGGTCATCTTTGGTATGACCGGACTGTTTAATCTAATCTGGGACCCTCCATTCGTGCCGGAGAAGATGGACGCTCATGATGCTCAAAAACCCTAATTTTGGGTTTCAAAGCCGTGCGCCATCTCTTGTTTGGGCGACAATTTTGTCACGACCAAACATGTTGGTTTTGACCGATTGGTCAAGTATGTAGGCGGGCCACGGTGATCGTGTTGACATTCTCGAGCCCTTTGAATCTACATCTACACCCTCCATCTATACCTGCGAAAATGGATGGTTGGGACACTTTGCAACACATGCGATATCCGCAAACCCTAATTTAGGGTTTTCCGTCCATAATGCTTGGTATGAACAGTTTCTTGGCAAGCTAGGCCAATGACCGACCATGCGGGGTCGGCCGTGGGTATTCCATACACGCTTGGGGTGATGGAATTGATCTGGGTCATCCAATCATGCTTATGGAGTTGGATGACTCGATCGGATCATATCCATCGATACTGGTCGGTCAGGATGCTCAATCGGGCTAGTATAACACACCAAGAGGGGCTCAATCGGGCTAGTATAACACACCGATAGTCAGCTGTCACGGGTATTTCGTACATTGTTTCATTATAGTGCTTGGAGGTTCGTGTTACTCTGTAAGAGAAACACTCAGTCGTCATGCCACACTGATAATGAGTACTGGAAATACAAGGATGATATGAAATTCATAGGAAGGGATTGTTGCCACATGCTCCATTCTTGGTGAATTAAGTGAGGGAGTATCCAACACTTATAAATGGCTTTATCTTTTACAAGATGTCATCGCATAATTTTTTCCGGTTTTTACAATTTTAACCTCAAATGAAAACTCAACATCAACAAGTATTTAAACGATTATGTCGATGTCTTATCTACAAAGTCTAATGGTTAAGCAATAAACCTCGTATTGTATTCCTTAATACTATGTCTAACTAGAGTGTTCATGCTTCGCAGTTTTGTTTTCATATGCACGACTTGAAAGATACGTCGGTGAATGAAACAGTTCAAGTCAAATATCACTAACCTGAGGTGGAAGGATGGTGTTGTTGTTGTAGCTTCTTATTTCTTCACTTCTTCAAGTCTTCGCAATACTTGTAATGTCTCATATCCTAATACTTTCAATCTAACCTATACGAAGTTGACTCTAGTACATAATCAAGCGACTCTTTAAATGAGTTTTGATTCACTAAAATATGACAACCAAACTTGACATACCAACGCTTTGTGGTTTCAACCGAGCTATGCTCTAACATTAAGCTCTTTCACTCTTGTAAAAGAGGAGTAAACTATTTTGAGAATTACAGTTTTTGATCTCTCCACGATTACACTTTTGTGAATAAACTGTTATAGGATTCTGTAAGATATTATTTAGGGATTGACTTACTACCTTGATTATGTCGCCACCAGGGAATAAGTGGTGAAATTTAATCTCTACGTTCATACATGGCTAGAGAAGTTATAATTCTTATGGTGAGTCATATCGCACTAATTGTTCTCTTGTTCGTAACTTGCGTAGAGAATAGTTTGTGTTGATGATTTTTCACGAAATATTGTATCTTAGTGCCTCTAACATTAGGATCGCCATTTTTAACTTCTTTGTTTGTAACTGGCGAGAAGAGAGAAAAATATTTGATAAAAATTTATTTTGTCGTAACTGGCAAATAAATTTAAAGTCCAAGAAAATCCTTTTCTTGTGATTAGAGTAAAAGTCGCAATGTCGTTCTTTCGGGAATGACATGAATGGGGGAGAGATCTTTTGAACTTGTGCTTAGTGGTAATATCTTTGTGGGGGAGTGCGGATATGGAATTGTAGGAGATACTTGTGCCTTATGTAACCTTGACACAAACCGAGATTCTTGGTTGAAATCGTCTAAAGTAAAGGTTGGTATGTGTTCTCTAGTCTTGAAATTCTTTTGATTAATTCATGATTATATCGATTTTTCACCTTTGCCAATTTTGTTGATAAAAAGGGGAGAATTATTAAGCAGTATCTTACTACATTACATATGGCTTTACGGAGTATCATGTAAGGGGGAGTGAATTATTACCTATAGGTTTTACCAATTTTACAAAAGTAGTATGTATTGACTTAGGGGGATAACATATCACTGTAGTATTGCTTCAAAATTATGGTGCAATTGAATTTTGAGGAAGATAACAATACTATGTGTCTGTATAACGAATAATGAGTAGAGTGTATTTACCTCATTCTATAAAAGCTCTAAACGAGTATTCTCATAAGTTGTTATCTCTACGGATCTTCAACAAAAAAGTGTTGAACAAACACATGCAAAACATTAGACGTGTGTTAAGGAACTAAGAAAATCATGCATAGTGAATTAAGTTGAAAGGTTTATTTATTTTTGTATCCATATATGTATTGAATAGTTTTATCACTGAAGTTGACAAAGGGGGAGATTGTTTGAACATTGCTCGAGTGAACCCACAAGTTTTGTTATCTCAAGCTTATTGTCAATGTTAGATGATCAAAACTATATCTTTATTTCTAGTCTACTATGTCAAGTGTCGGACTAGGTTAAAATTTTTAGTTGAGTATCAGAGATCACCCTTGAAGACTCAAGATCGACGAACACATTTGGAGAACTTGTGTATCGTGTATGTGAAGACTAAACCATTCTTTTTACTCACTATATCACCATTCTATCTTATAAGACTAAGTCGTATGACTTCTAGTAGATTTGCAAGAAGAAATTTCGAGTCAAGCTTGTCTTGTGAAAAATCTCGAAATATGATTCCAAGCAAAAATGTTCAACGATCCTTAACATTATTAGTTCTATGAATTAATTTTTGGATTAATTGAAAATTGCCCATGTAAATGATTTTATCACTTGGGAATGTTTCAAACATCATAAGATAGAAATACTGAAATTACTGATATTTCTACTCAGGGAAGGTTAGCAAGACGGTTTGCAAACCATAAATATCTGAGTTTCGGAAATATAGGAAAGTTGGCATGTTCGCAAACCGCAAGTTCAGTTAGGAATGTTCATTAGCTTGATTGGCAAACCATGGTGAATCAATTTTCTAAGTTGGAATAATAGACGACTAACAGTTAGGGAACCCGGTTCACGAACCGATATCAACTAAGTTTGGTGGTCTTGTAGGGTTGGCGAACCCGTTTCACGAACGAACTATGGAAACCTGACTCGTAAACAAGCCCTAAGGTTGGCAAACCGTTATACTAACTGCCCTATTTTATATTTTAGTAAATGCTCAAAAACTTTTCATTCTGCAACATTTTTCAGTGATACTTCCTCAAATAAGATCATTAAATTGATTAGTATTAATAGGATTCCCATCCTCGGGATCAAGATCAAGAATGTTACCCAAAATGCTAGCAATTTGATTTACCACTTCCTCGTCAAAAAATCTGGTACAGGCATTTTGATATCCATCTAGAATATTTGGATGCTGAAATTAATAACGTCTGAATCAACCATTGGATCCATTTTTTGAGCACAATGACATGACCAATCATTCCAATCATCAATTACAGTAGAAACTCTATAAATTAATGTTATCGGGACCATCAAAATTTATTAATTAAGCGAGATATTAATTACCAATAAATTATTTTTTTTAAATACTTTATTAACTTATAGATAAATTTCATATCAAATAATTAGTTTCTATACAAACAAAATACCATATCATATCTTTTATATTTCCTATATAAATACAATATCAATATCAAATCATATTTTTATAAACACAATATCCAATCATATTTTTTTATTTCCTATCTAAACACAAGTTTAGACAATTTGGATGAACATACAAACAGTGAAATCACTCAAGACTTGCAAAATTTGATCGAGAAGTTGGGCTATCGCAATTCAATAAATGTCGAAGATGTCCTAAATTATCCGGAAGAAAATGAAGTTACACAGTTGTTAACCGATGAAGAAATAATCGAGAACGTTATGGGAACTGATAAAGATGTGGAAGAAGATGATGAAAGTTCTACGATAGAGCCCCCTTCACGAAACGAGGCTATTAAAGCGGCAATCACATTGAATAATTTCTTCGAAGCTATGAAAAACAACACCAAAAATTCTTACAATGATAAGAAAATTTATGGATGAAATTCAATGCGATATTTATTTTAGCAAAATATAGAAGACAATTAAATCATTTTTCAAAAAATCTTCGTAAATAAAAAAACAGAATATACATACATACATATATATATATATATATATATATATAATATATCAATTTTATTAAAATTAAGATTTTACACTTTTAGTTGGTAACCGAGCTACAAGCTGGGCACCAACCCCTTCTACGAATAACAACACCTAACCTATGAAAAATAAATCTACCTGGACCACTACCAAAGATCATTACTAACTAAACAATTTTTCAAACGCTTGAAGAAACAAATCATATCTTCACCAAGCTCCCCTAGAGTAGTGAAAGCTAAAACACCCAACCCGAAACCATGTGAGGTACATTCATCCAAATACTTAGTACGTTTACGCGCGACTGCCCTTGAAATGGCTTGGCCTGGGATAAAGGCACGGACACCCTCACCAGTGAACGGAGAGACACCTGTAACATCCATACACACATCTTGACCATTCTCCCCAGGTTAAGAACAAGAATATCCATGCAGTCGTAAATCCTTGTTGTCATCGGACAAAAACCCGAGCAACTTCTTTGCGCATGGACACCGACCTTGTAGCATATGTCAGCAATTACATCACGAACCAAATCATGTCGAAACTTAATTCCAACATCATTAGCACAAAGGGAGCGCATGATCCCCAAAAATATCCATAGGTTTATTGCAGCACGGGCATAAACCATCCTCGACAAATAATGGGATACCAAGACGATAACATACTACGGCTCTGAACCTGTGCAGGGCCCAAGGCATTGGTTCAACCGGCCCGGTTGGAATAGCTAGAAGGTAATCTTGTGCGTGTTTGACACGGTTACATTTCCACAGAATAGAATCTCTTACAGATAGTGAATATTTGGTAGGTATTTGCTTCTTAACTGCATCAAAATAAGTGACTGCCAGGGCGTGCATAGAAGGGGGGGGCAGTATTATCGACACAGTAAGTTGAAGGCAAACCACATACCTGAATAAAGTTCTGAAGAGCTGTCTGGTAAGCAGAACCGTGATCTGGAGGAAATAAGTTACCAAGAATAACCTTCCGCATTGGAGCAGTTTGACTTTGGGAAGCGAGATAACAATAGCTGCGAGTGTCAGACATAGTATATATACCAAGACCACCATCCTTGATAGGCAAGGTAGCTAACCTCTGTTGTAAAGGCCCAAAACTTTCCCCATCTCCCGTGATTAAAAGCCTCAAATATTGTAGAAGATGGTCGTCATAAAGATCAGTGGCTTTTTGTAAAGCTGCAGGGTTGGTGGTACGCAACGCAAAGTATAGTCTGGACACACCGACGCAATTACGAAGTAATAACATCTCACTCTGCGGATCTCTGAGTTTCTTAATAGCGGACATAAGCTGAATGGTTTTGTTCACCCTATTCAGAACTATGTCACTCATGAAATCCAAATCCAAACTCACAGGTCCACCCAGAAGTTTAACACCGTTGCGAGGTCTACCAATATCACTGGGAAAAACACCTTCGGCGGTGCTACGAGGATCAACCATAGGCCAAAAACTTCGATTTTCTTAATGTTCGAGATGTAAACCTCTACATGGGCCTTCGGATTCAATTATGCTCAAAGCTTTAGCAACCTCAAGCGTATCACCAATGATAGTACCATCATCCAAGTACCAGGCATGCAGATCAAGTTTACAACGGGAGGCAATGGACTTCACAAGAGGGTGAAGTGTCAGAGCAAACAAAAGAGGACCGAGGGGGTCACCTTGCTGAACACCAAGGGCGGAAGATAAAATGTGATGATCGTAGTAAAGTTTAGCAGGCCTAGCATAACAGAACTCAACCCGTGAGAAATACACGACAATGAAGCCGAACCTCCTCTATGAGATGAGATCTGCACACCATGTTAAAAGCATTCGAGAAGTCAATAAGCAACATTGACATCTTGTCCGAATGACCTTTCAACTCTAAAAATCATTAACCGCGTGAAGAATACTTTCCCCCAACCGGCATCCCAACACCGAACTGATAATTGCCTAAATAAGAAGACATTGCCTTTCCGACGAAAAGGCGGCTACCTTAGAGACCAAGCGACGCCAAATGGTTCCAACCACAATAGGCCTAAGTCCTCCTCCACGGCTTGAGTAAAGGCGTAAGGGGTGCACCGGGCAATGTACTCACCTAGAACACCGGGGCATTTACCTGCCAACCAAAGGTTGACTACACCCGTAATCGAAGCCACCAACCCATCTGCAACTGCTGCTGCCGCCCCACTCAAGGCATCAACTAGATGTTGTGCCCGTAAGCCATCACGACCACACGAAGTACCTTTAGGAAAACTATTGATAGCACCCAAAACCGCTCTCGAATCAACCTTTATGGGATCACTGCAAAAGCTTGTATTTGGAATGGAAGGAGGAGGGGCAGTCGGATGTTTGGACTCAAGTTCAGCCAAAGTGTTATCATCGCGCGGAGCAATACCATTCGAGGACAAGACACGGATTGCAGCTGCATAGTGTCCGTAGCCAATCTTCTTTCGGCAGGCACTCAAATTGGAAAACTCCGGCTTCTTCTCATAATCTTTATCGCTGTCTTTTTAGAGTGTTGGTGGCATGGCTACTATGATAACTTTGAAATCGATTGGTAACACCCATTGGGTTCTTTCCAAACCAATAGAGCTTGCTGAATCGCAACTATTTGGAGCTTCTTCCGATTACTTGACTTCTCCTCCGCTGAATGTTTGGGTCTGTATAGAGACAAGATACAAATTGGGAGGAGTAGAAGTCGTAACCAAGCAGAAAGGTCAGCAGGTCTGCATATCACATTGTCAAGGCAGGTCTTCAAAGTGCGGGAGAAAGCGAGTCTACAGGGATGTGGAATGCTAGATACAGTGGTAAAACGCCTCTGAAAAACAGCATTGAGAAGTTCAGTGGACAAAGAGAAGGATTCCAACTCATCATCCTCAACAAAACTCACCCTTGTCAATGTAGCTACCATAGGCGTGTTCACTATACTCGATAGCTTGCTAACGCCGTGTATGGTGAATTCTGCACAGGTGCCGTTAAAGGGACTAGGAATGATGTCGTTGTGTGCGCCTGTGTGACCTTTGCAAGAAGATCTCCAAGCGTGTAGTTTCATACACGTACAGCACAACCACATATGGAGCTGAAGGAGAACTCTGTCAACAGATTGGAAAACCTGTAAATCACCGGCAATGGAGTCTCTGCAGCTGTACTTGTTTGCAACTGAAAAGTGTTTACTCTGCAGGTGACTAATGAGAGATCCCCTGGCGTATCCCCTTCCATTAACACCGCCTTGGCATCCATGAAGGTGCTTGAACGGACAATGATAATAACCAATCTGCTCCGCATCAAAAACTGGGGTATGAGACGAAGGAGATGGCTGGGGCGAGGAAGAAACCACAGCCGGTCTAGCAGGATCAGCCATGATAGAGAAAAACAATAAAAAAAACCCTAAAGAGAGAAAAAAAAACAGGAAGCAAAAACCCAAAACCCTAAGACAAAACAGCTGCCGCGACTCAAAAATACCGTGGAAATCAAGAAGAAAAATCAAAAGAAGAAGAAGAAGAAAATGAGAAGAAAACAAATCGTGATTGAGCCGGGAATGAGACCAATCCATTGAATTCTCTGACTTTCAATCGCCAGAAAGAGTCGCCGGAGCTCATGGCTCTAAAAAATGAAATAATTTCATGTATTAAAAAGGAATTAATCAATCTTTGGTCCACCATTATTAAACGAAACCCTAACCTAGGATTAAAGTTCCATTGTGATGGACTCTAAAACGATTAATTTTAGCGAATATATTAATCTTTATGTATATATAATGCATTATTAATTTATATTTCATATGGGGCCTATATAGGTAATCAAAAAAATATTATCTTATAATTTTAGCGAATTATTAATTTGGCACGTTGTCCCACGACTTAAACCGCCAAAAATATTATTTAAAAGAGTTTATTAAATAATCGAGTATTAATTAAAGAGTTTCTATTTGTACTTACATTTTGGTCAGCAATCATGGTCGATGAAGACATTTAAGTTGGCTGTTCGACCAAATAGTAAAAAGACAAATTGACGATATTATCTCTTAAGTAAACGTGCAGCTCTTATAACCCCAAGAGAAGTATATATATATAGCCTGAGCTCTTATTTCTAGTAGTAGAAGAGGCCAGTGCTATCCTGCACAACACTGCGGATAGAGTTATAATCTAGCACCGTTGGATCATGAGATGAGAAATCTCTGACATGGGTACTGAATCTACTGATGTCGAAATGAAAAGTAATTACAACAAAATTTTCACTTACTTAGCTTTCATTTGCTTGTTCTTCCCATGGTTTTTCTCTCTGTCTCTTTTCGTTTACCTTCTCTGTAACTTCTTCCTTTCAGTAGTGAGCAGGGCGGAGCCAAGGGTTGACAAACCTGGCTCCAGCCCCCCTAAAATCTCCAAAATTGGAGAAAAGTCCTTTGTTTTCTTCTATTTTATTGTTTAGTCCACAATATATATAATATTTAGTTCACTAAAAGTCCCTCCACTTTTATATTTTTTATTACCCCCTTTGAACAAAAATTCTGGCTCTATTCCTGGTAATGAGGATGAGTTAGAAAATTATTTTTCCCTTCGATAATAAAATGAAGATCTTTGGTTCAAGAAATTTAACGGTGGATTTAAATTTGGTAAAACTTTCATTGATCAGTTTCAAGTAGGCCTGCACAGAACCGAACCGATAACCGCAATCGAACCGATAACCGCACTAACCGAACCGTAACCGCACCGAACCGATAATCCAACGATCGGTTTCGGTTTTTAATTTTGTTAACCGTTAGATCTTCGGTTCGGTCAAATGGTTTTACCCATAACCGCACCTAACCGAACCGAAAAACCGAATATTGTGAGCCGTTGATTTATTTTTATCCTGATCAATCCTAGCCGTCTAGATTAAACCCTACACTATATATACTGAACCCTAAAATGCTATCTCTTCTCTTCTCTTCCTCTCCTCTCCTCTCCGAGACTTATCTCTCTCTCGGTCTCTCCACTCCAGTCTCGCCTCCATCACCAGTTCACCACCTCTATCAAGAGATTCAACGGCGTCAAGAGCACCACCACCTCTACCATTCAAGAGATACACATCGGTAAGTGTTTTCTCCTCTTCTTTTCTCCTTTTCCTCGATTGATTTTTTTAATCAATTTCTAGGGTTTTTATTTTTATTTTTAGGGTTTCTTTTGATTCACTATCAACGGATGGTTTGATTTACTGTTATCAATCGATTTATGTTGTCAATCGATTTATGTTAGGGTTATAATTTTTATTTTTTTTTGTTGTTTTTGTTCTCGAGACCTTGAGGAGCGAGGAGCGAGAGCGATTGGAGTTCTTCATTAACTAAAGTTGTGGATTATTTCAAACAGGTAACTACTAACTAGTGTTTTTGTTTAGAGATTTGTATTTGTTTTTTATAGAGATTTATAGGGTTTATAGATCTGAGCTTATTTCATATAGTATGGGTTTGTTTCATAGTATGGGTCTTGCTTATTTGAGTTTTAGTTTGCTTGAGTTTGATGATAATGGTGCTTTCAATTGTGAGCTTTTACTCACTGTTTTAAGTTCTTGATAAGTTTGAGTATGTAATGTAACTAGTCTGAATTTGATGTTCTCTGTGTACATAGAGCAGAGGTTGGATTAGAAGATTGTGATGATCTATTTCCCTGAATATTTCAGTGCTTGGAAAAAAAGTACTTTTATTATATTGTATTGACAATATGAATCTTTTGTTGTGTTGACATCTTGTACTTGTATTAAGAACTAAATGTTGGAAATGATGTTTGTTGCAGGGTCTGTAAGTGGTAATGCTTGGATCAACTTCAGTTTCGTTATCGAGTTGCAAGATGGCAGGTGCATCTCCAGCCTCTCAGTCCCCTGCAGCTGAGTCTACTCAAGTGACGGCTTGTAACACCTCAAGTTGATGCTACACAAGAAACACAAAGAGGCTACACACGGGACCACGCACCCGAAAGTGAACCAAAGAAGAAGGGGAAATGTGAGATCAAAAGTATGGAATGATTTTGTAAGGCTCAATGACAAACAAGCACAATGTAAGCACTTTGCAAGAAGAAGTTGCAAGCCGAGAGTCGAGGAAATGGAACTTCCAAAGATGAAGACACATTTAGGAACATGTCCTGAGAATCCAAACAAGAAGTCAAGGGTCAACAAAGTTTAGTGTTCCACCACCAAGACCCGGGACAGTCATCCCAACTGGTTCTTGTTTAGCATATGACAAGGATATGTGTAGAAGGAGATTGACTGAGTTTGTCATAATAGATGAACTGCCATTTAGAATTGTAGAAGGAGAAGGATTTAGAAGATACGGTGAACAGTTAGAACCTAGATTCAAGGTGCCAAACGGATGACCATATACGAGAGATCTATTAACAATCTACAAAGATGAGAAAGAAAAGTTGAAGAAATATTTCAAGGAAAGTAAACAAAGAGTCTCTCTTACAAACGATACATGGACATCTCCAAACAACTTCAACTATATGTGTGTGACTGTGCACTTCATTGATATTCGTTGGAAGCTCCAAAAGAGAATCATCTTGTTTTGCCAGATCAAGGGTCATACTGGTGTGGATATTGGGAAAACACTTGAGAAATGTTTGCTGGATTGGGGGCTAGAAGATCTTTTTGGTGTGACTTTGGACAATGTCAGTGCAAATACTGTGGCGATCGAGTATCTTCAAACCAGTGTCATCAACTGGACAGGAGCAACAATTAGAGCTGAATACATGCAGGTTAGATTGCTTTTCTTCTTCAGTAGTTTAATTTTTTTCATTTAGACTTAGCTGAATACATGAAGATAACAACCAACCATGAAATGTATTAATTATGTAAAGTTGTAGAGTATTTTTTATGCTATTTTGCTTAGTCATGTTGTATGGAATGGAGAATGAAAAGAAGTGAGTTGGTCTGCCGCTTTCATTCTGTATATGCAACTTGTATCTTCTTTTTGTTTCCATGGAAGTAATTGTTTATTCTTTGTAAACATGTTTGCTTGTACATTTGTTATTACTCAGTTTAGAACAATTTGCTGATATTTCCTTGTTTCATTCTTTTATCAGGTAAGGTGTGCTGCGCATGTTCTTGCGCTTGTTGTTAAAGATTTTGTGTTGTTGTATCACAAGTCAATTAGCAGGATTAGATCAGTTATCAAGTATGTCACTGGATCTCCCTCTAGGTTGGCCAAATTCAAAGAATGTGCTGCTCTTGAGAAGATTGATTGTAAGAAGATGGTTTTCTTGGATGTTAAGACCCGGTGGAATGCTACATATCTAATGCTTGAAGCTGCCATTCCATATGAGAAGGTCTTTAAGAGGTTAGAAAGAGAAGATAAGAGCTTTCGAGATAAGTATATTTTTAAAGAATCTGAATGTGAAGCTTTACCTAATCCTGATGATGACACTGTTGTAATTGATAATGAAGATTACTTTCTTAGTTCTAGTGAATCTGAAAGTGAAGGAGATGTAACTAAAAGAGAATACGAAGAAAAGGAACAAGCCCCGTCATCATGCTCCATATCTTTGCCCGATCGGTCATATGCTAGGAGTCTTGTAAAATGTTTAAAAATTTTCTTTGATGCTCTTTATTAAATTCTCTGCTTCTACACAGGTTACTACACATGAGTTTTTATGGCGATTAGCTTTGATTCATGAACAGGTTGGTTCGTCTTAGAGATATAGGAAACCGAGATGCTCATATTTCTAAGATGGCAGAAGTAATGTTTAAAAAGTACAACTCATATTGGGGGGATTATGAAGACATGAACTCTGTTCTTTTTTTTGCTAAGTTGCTTGATCCTCGAGAGAAAGAGTCTGGTTTGAAGTTTGATCTTGAATGTTTGTATGAGCAAGAAGATTTCAGGGTTGGGACTGTTTTTGAAAGTCATGAAACAAGACATGGGTAGACTTTATGAAGAGTACAACACCATGTATTCAAATGCTAATGCAGATGAAGGTGACAACAGCTTTTGAACTTTAGTTATCTACTTTTGTTCTACTGTTACATACTTAGATATTATAAATGTTGTTATCATAATCATTTACTAATATTGATTGTGCATTTGTGTTGATGTCTTAGGTACTGGGTCAACAACTACTGCAGGTACGGATGACATGGTAGTTTGTGTGCAATAAGAGAACATTGAGGATGTGCTTGAGTCGAGGAAGAAAAGGCGAAGAATGAATGTTCACTCTACTCATCAAAGTCCTGAGCTGGAAAGGTATTTGCTTGATGACTGTGGAAACATCTACAAGGGATTTTGATATTCTCGGCATGGTGGCAGGCTAATAGTACCAAGTATAAGGTACTATCACTTATGGCGAAGGATATTTTGGCAATACCAGTGTCCTCAGTTGCTTCAGAGTCTGCATTCAGTACCGGGAAGCGCATTCTTACTCCATGGAGAAGCTCGCTATCTGGGGCAGTTGAAGCACTTCTGCATACGCAAAGGCAAGTTGCGAAACCTATCTCTCTTGATTTCATATGTGACTATGTACCCAGGATGACAATGCCGGCATTGAAGAAGGTAATGGAATCTCTTATCTTCTTATTTGACTTAAAATATCTATAGTTGAATGAATCCGTTAGAATCGTTTGTCACTTGAATGAATCCGTTAGATTTTCACTTGAATGAATACGAGACACCTTTTACATATCATGATTGACTTAAAATTTCTATAGTTGTCATTTCTTTTGCGTATCATGATTTATGGTTAGTGGAGTTGCAAACTTGCAGTCAATTGCACTCAGTTTCATTATCTATGATTATGTAATTGCTTAGGGCTTGCATATGAAGATTAAAGAGAAAGTGGTTGATTCTTGAAGTTGTGTGGTGTAGTGTTTGTAGGTCTTTGGTCCTTTTTATGTTATTTTTTGTATTCCCTGTCCTTTTTGAACTTGGAGTTTCAAGCTATGTGGTGTACTAGACTACTAGTTGTAGACACTTGAAGTACATTACCCATGATGTGAAGAATTTTGATCTGACTTTTGAGTTTTTCTCTTTGCAGACATTTTGGGCAAGGATGAGGATTAAGGGGATTGTTGGCTTGAGAAATTGATGGATGTACTGGACGCTGGAGTCTTTTACTTGTCTTCGACTCTTCGTGCTACTTTCTTATGTTGAACTTTAAGACTATTGTGTTGTGTCACTTGTGTGTGTGTTTGATCTTTAGAGTTTAGACTCCTTGCTTTTGGACTTCATTATGTGTGTGACTGTGTGTTTGATCTTTAGAGTTTAGACTCTTATGGAATGGATCTGTTTAATATTAAGTATGGAATGGAAGTACACTGTACAGGTGTAGGTATGAAATCTGTCAGAATTTCTGACAGATTAATTTATGGTTAAAACCGAACCGAACCGAAAAATAACCGAACATAGTCGGTTCGGTTTTTAACCGAACCGAATACTATTGAGTTCGGTTACGGTTTTAAATGTGCTAACCGCACTATAAACGGTTGGTTGAACGGTTTTACAACTAACCGCACCGAACCGTACCGTGTGCAGGCCTAGTTTCAAGGGAATGAGAATTAATAATCAATCACTTTTTCCTACCAACACCTAACAAGATACGTGATAATAGTATTTGTTCTCTTTTCGGTATTCATTCTGAACTTTGCTCAAGGAGTTTCTCTGTCTACCTATTTATATTAATCTAATGAGATTACTAGTTTAACGAGTTAAAAATTACCCCGTACAAGAGAGATTGTTGATTTCATGAGTATTAAGTTGTAGAAGTTATACTACATCACTCCATCTTGTTATTTTATGTCCAATTAGTTTATTGATAACTATGATGGAGCATCTTCACATGGGCTCAACCTGAAGTTGTTCAACTGCGGTACAATTATATGTTGGCTTGGGTTCAGGCTACTTAGTGGTTTCCCATCAACTCAAGTAAGGATGAAACTAGGGGTTAAATCCCCAACATAAAGGTTTGTATTAGTAGTAAAGTTGTATGGTTGGGTTTGACATGTAAGGTCTAGTAGTAGAGCATGTCTTGTAAGAATATTTTTGTATGGCAAGAAATATTCTCTTGGGCCCATGTAATAATCTTGGTAATCTAGAGTATTGCTATACTTATGTCCGGTTTCCTTTATGGGATTATTATTCCTAATATCTCTTCTTTGATGAACGGTCGAGATTTAATGCCAGTATTAAATCCTAGGAACTTGGTCCTCCTTCTACCTATAAAAGGAACACAATATCCATCACTATTGTGTTCGAGAATTTTAGTATTCATAAAGGTAAAAGGTGAAGAAGGAGAAACACGAGACCTCCACAAGGTATTATGGCTACCACCAGTTGATCAACAACGGACTACGGAATAGCGCTATAAGGTAATCCTCATAAACTGTTCTTAGTAGCATTTCTATCACGCATCAAAATATTTCCGACGCATCAGTTTCATTTTGTTTTTAGGTTTGATCGTCTCTTCCGTAAGTTGGAAAACAAATGGTGTTGTGGGCCTGTGGTTTTACGTTGGATTTTTTTTTGTTGTTTAGTGGGCCCTGAATGTAAAACACCGATTCCCATTTTGAATGAACTCCCCGCAAACCGGTTCATAAGAAACCGTTCTTGTCTTGTTCCTTCCTAAATTAAGACTAAACCATTCTAGTTCCTATCCATTCAAGTTCCCATCTGTTTTAGTTTTAAGACTTGTAATTAGAAGTCTTGTTCTCTAGTGGGTTATTTTTTTTAAAATAATGTTTTTCTAAAATGGGTGTTAATAATTAAAGAAAGGATGGTGTATTAATGTTTTGGGTTCACCGTATAGATCCAGACTGATTAATGTATTTCTGAACAGAAGGATTAATAACCATTTAGGCGTAACGGACATTTATGTTGGCCCGTTACTGAAAACTATTAATGGGTTATTAGTCATAATGGTTTGAAATTCAATGGCATCATGTTTTCAGTTTTCAAAAGTGTAAAAGAATTTTAAAGTGTTGCGGTCTTGTCTGTTACCGATCCTGTCTATTGCTGATCCGACTCAATTTTCTAACCCGGACCCGATTCTTTATTCCGGTAAAATCCAGCTATCACCCGTCCTGGTCTTATGTGTATGTTGTTTAATCAGTTTAAGATCACAAAATTCATGGATAAACCTAATTTGGTATTAATTAAGTTAAATTGATTATTACTAATGTGCTTCCGCTGTATTGAAACCGTTAAAGTTGTATAACCGATGCCGATTTCTTATAAAATTTTGTTTTTCACATTATTCGGACGTGTACGTTATGGTATGGTCTTATGTGTCTGGACATTATGGTGTGATTTCTTTCTCAATGTAGATTTTTTTTGTAATTATGTGAGATTATTGTGCTTAAGATTATTATCTCGGGATTATTTAGCTATCACCACAGTGATACTAAAGTGTTTTATCTTAGCAATAATAGTAATGTTATTGTAAGCACGAGCTCGCCAAACCGTAAATGTAAGGTTTAGCGATTACCGAATTTTTGTGATGATGACATTATTGTTAAAGTTGTTTGACAATCACCACGGTGATTTCAAATAATTTTTTGAGCCATAATCATTAATATATTGTCAAATGCTTATAATAAATATATATTTTCTTAAATATATTAAAACAACAATTACCCACATGTGATTTGAGTTCACATGTTTAAGAAAATATTGAAAGATATGATCTTTATTTAATCATACATTATGGATTTGAATTGATTTGAATCTTGAGGGTGTCTTTTGTCATTATGTTTTACTTTTCTCCCAATGTTGATGATAATTTCGACTGTACGTATAAAATTATTGTGCTTAAGATTCTTAGGTCATAATTCTTTAGTTATCACCACAGTGATACTAGAGAGTTTTATCTTAGCAATAATAATAATTTTATTGTAAGCACAAATACGCCAAGCCGTAAAGGCAAGGTTTAGTAGTTATTATGGCATTATTTGAGTTGTTTGGCTATCACCACAGTGATGTCAAATAATTTTTCCAGTCATAATTGTTATCATGTCAAGTGCTTACAATATTGTTTTTCTTAAATGTATTTGAACAACAATTACCCACAGGTAATTTGAGTTCACGTGTTTAAGATAACATTGAAGTGTACAATATCTGATCATACATTATGGGATTAAATAATCGGCACACGATTTTACGTTATTTCTTAAAAGTGCATAAAAGAAAATTTACATAAATTAACTCATTATCGAGTTGAGTAACCTATTACGATTTTTTGATATTTTTATGAATATTTTTATTATGTTGGCAAAACTTATTGCATCCTCTATGGAAATTGAGGTTTTATTTTTGATAAATTTCTCCATATTTGTGAAAATGATATTCATTGACTATTTAACACCTTTCATATTAATTCATCATATATCCGTTATTTATCATGATCTTTAATTTTATTTCATATTTAAATGAGCGATGCATCAAAGAATTTTTCTTCAACGAAATTTCATTCTTGAATTATATTTATAGACTTGCTTCATGCTCGATTTTGCTTTAAGAAAAAATTCATTATGTTTGGAAATTTTTTGAGTATAGGGTGTTGATATTTTTTTCACAATTTATGTATGGCATGATTTTGAATAAATGTTCGTGATTGATGTTTGAGGGTCACTCATTATTGTTTATAAGCGACTAAATTTATGATCAGATCAAGTATGTCCATATCATTGAGTGGGACTGTGCAATATCACAAGAGAAGTTAGTATGATATTTGCAATTGTACATGTTTGTTGGATAGTTTAGTTATCACCACAGTGATGCTATGCTCTTATATCTAAGTGTTGTATATTTTGAGTCCTCTTAGTTTGATTTAACGATTAGAACAATGTTTGCTCACAAGTAGTTTTTTCTTCACACGTTAAACAAGCATTAAGGTTATCTAAATGTTTCATATACATGTGAAATAATAGCCACCCGCAGGTGACTACAATTCACATTATATTAGGTTGAACATATTTAGAATTATTGGAGTTTGTTAATACATTTTAGAACGTGAGTTGCCCACGAGGTGATTCTAGTTGTAGTATTTGGATGACATAATGTTGAATTATGAGAATGTAAAATATCACAGATATTTTTCATGTCTCACATTGTTCCTTGATAAGGTTTTACCCACAGGAGAATCTTATTGAAGGTATGTAACTATTGTAAGCTTAATTGTCATTTATCTCTATTATAAATTTCGACTTTTGTTCTTATTAATTGTATATTATGATTATTCGTAGACTTTTAATGGTCCAATTTTTGGAAGATAAAATTGTTTATCACCTGATGATTTTTCGCGTTACTGTGTAAATCTATCAATTGCATTATGAATCTCAATCCATGGATGTTTTATCGGACATTCATTATTGAAATTGAGAGGCAATTATAGATAAAGTGAAAATCATAAAGTCTGACAAACGTGGTGAATATTGTGAAAGGTATGACAAAACAGGATAATATCCTAAATTTTTTGCATAATATCTTCAAAAGTTTGGAATTGTTGCTCAATACACAAGGCCAATTTATCCTTGGCATAATAGTGTATAACAAAAGGCTAAATCATACTTTTATGAAAATCGTTAGAAGCATGATGAGCCATGCATAATGGATATACATTTGTGGATGTTTGTTCTTTCTCCAACTGTGTAATTTAAATAGATTTCAGTAAAGCAGTTTGAAAGACACACTTTGGACTAGAAAATTTGGAAACCTAGTTTAAATCACATTTAAGTTATGGTTGTTCGGTTGGAGGTGAGGGCTTACATTCCCAAGAATGAAAATTGAATTTGAAAACTATTACTGGTTCGTTAGTTTTCTATATAATCCAAATGGTATTCTTTAACGTTCTAACCGTAGTATGAGACTTATTGAAACCGAAAATATAAATTCGTAAATGATGGCATAATCAGTGGGAGTACGTGGATATATCTGTTCAAGAAATCATGATAATGATCCCTTTATTTAAGATTTCTACAGATATTGTGAATCTTCTCATTATCAGAATGTTTGGTAATGAAAGACCACAAATTACTTATCCAATACTCCATAATATAACTACTGCCAATAAAGAATTTTTTTTTATAACAACATGAACCAGCATTAAGAAGGTCTCAACAGAGATTTAAAGAAAGTTATTCATGTTGTTTCAGTGATTTTCTTACAAGAATTTATTATATTTTGATATGGAATGGCAAAGACTCGGTTTTCGGTTAACAAATATTATGTGTAATGATTTTGATTAATGGATTGATGCTATGTGAGCAAAAATCATTGGTTGAAAGTCAAGTCTCGGGTATTGTTTAATTGCTCAAAGACACAAATCAGTTGTATGAAAGAGGTCTTTCCGACCTAATACATTTGTAATAGCAATTTTAAACGGTATAAAGCAAGACTTATTGCCAAAGATTTTACTCTGAAACGATGCATTGATTTATATAAGTTTTTCTCTCGTGTCAAAGAAAGACTTATTCAGAATTATCATAGTATTATTAGTAGCTCATTATGACCTAAGAGTTGCATTGATTAAATGTGAAAATAGCTTTTATTAATGATAAATTTTAGTCTACAAATTTTAGAAATCAATGTATGAAATTTAAGCAGCCTCCCATAATGATATATGAAATTCAACAAAACTATAAATGTTTCAAGTTTTGGATGAAATTATTACAGATTTATGCATATACCTCAAGATCAGTGGGAGAAATTCATACTCTTGGTCTTGTATGTTAAAAAATACTACGTACGAGTAGTGATCTTGACTTTATGCATATTTCTATATTTTAAATGAGAGAAAGGATATCAATGAAGCTTACCATGTGATAGTAATATCATATGGATTACTAAAGCTCTCATGTAAGGCATATATCGAATATTCAAGGAATTTTGAGATAATATAACATATTTAACAGATTTTATTTCATGTTGGATAGAAGATATAAATTTAATCTTCATTACGTCTTAATTCGATATGAAACTTATAACAAGTTGTTAATATGTTAACTAATTGCCTAAAGAATCGAAGAACAAATTGCTATCAAGAATTTTGAGATACTATTTTAACTTATGTCTTATAATTAGTTAGCAAACCCGACAAGAGTTGATTGGGTTTTCAGACTTCAATTTTTGCGGATGGATGGATTCTATAAAGGAAGAATCCATTAATACTAGTCCCACAATTGAGTTTGAATATTTATGACTGCGATACTTGGAGACTTAAGGTTTGTCTCTACATTGCTGAAATTTATCGTCTTAGCTTCGCAATATTAAAGCACAATATGAATGCAAAGGGAACAAAACACATGAACCTTGAGTATCCATATGTGAATTATGAATTTCAGAAAAATAAGTTGTTTATTTACCGTTAAGCACAATTATTTTTGCAAATGCACTTACCGAAAAGTTACCTTTTAAGACCTCTTAAGAAAAGTGTAAATCTTAGGTCGTGGGAGTAACTAATTATTGAATTCAGCTAGTTTATGTGCTTAGTTTTGAATACTTATTGAGCTCTTATTAATGCAATTGAATATATTTACGTATCCATGTTTAGTATACACTTATGTGGATGGATGATGTTAACAGAAATGGTCTTTCGTTTGAAGACATCACTGGACCATTATGATATCCCAATTTAAGGCATAGTTAAGTAAGTTACTTGTGTTGTGGTACATGGAAGGGAACATGTTGATAACAAGACAACGTGCAACCGCTATGACTCGCATGGATAGCTTACTTGACCAAGGTATTACGTTAACCATTAAACTTTGTTAGCAATTACGTGATAGGTGTAGAATACACCGTATTTAATATCTAGTATTTATGCTTTCTTTGCGAGTTTTCTTGTAAATTATGTATCTTATGTGTGCTTTTGAGTTTATTAGGTGCAATGGAGTCATTTGGGACAAAGACCCAGTGGAACTCGCTCAAATCCAAGATTTCTTCTCATCATCTCGAAGAGCACAAAAAGACGAAGACAATGGCGAAAGAATGGAGTCATTACTCGAGTTCGTATGAAGAAGTTATGAGCAAAACAAGAACTCATAAGCAAAGGGCAAAATGGTCATTTTATCGGGAAGTATTATTGGCACCCCTGTTGTACGTTAAGGGGTAGTCATTACGGTTAAGGGGCGACTCTCTCTTGGAGGAACATTAAAGACAGCCAACTATGGTTAAGGGGTTGCTAATTTAGGGATGGCCCTTATCTGGGACTAGGGGTTGGTGGAATACAATTCTTACAACCCTAAGATCGACTTTCTTCTTCTCATTCATTTTCACAGCAGAATTTGAGAGATTAACGGCGACCTCTGCTACTAAAACCGAGAAGAGGAAAATCAAATCGAGAGATGTAAATCGATGCCGTTCTTTGGAGTGCGAGAACGTGAGATGAAGAGATGACGGAAGAATGATGATGTTCATAGCTCGGAGAGAAGGAGATCAAGAATTGAATGCGAGAAAAGGGAATCGATGGAAGAATTTATATGGGTTTTTTTAGAAGTGGTCGAGATACGGGTTTGTGAAGAGCGAAGTCGGGTTTGAGATGAAATCGGTCTGGTGGAAATTTAATGGGTCTGTCGATGTGCATCCGAGAAGTTGATGGTTGGTGTTGGTCTCTTGAAGAATCGATTTGGGGGTTTTGATTGGAAATTAGTCATTTTAAATAATGGGTTTGTCTTTGGTTGAGAGAAACTTGCGGCGGTGAATCTGTGGTTGATTAGGGCTTCAATTTTGGCGAGGAATTGAGCTCATGAGGTGAGTTAGAGTTTCCAGCTGCAAATGGATTGAGCGGAGGTTTGTAAGAGGTGGAGTTCTTTGGTGCGGGGTGAGCTAATGGGTCGGAATTGGAGTTGATATTGCGGTTTGAGTGGCAAGCTGAAAATGGAGGTGGTTGAAGTTGCTACACCGGTCTTAGTTGGAAGTGCAATTGTATGGAATGAATTGGCCGGGGAAGATGGCTGCGGTTGTAGCGATTGGTGTGAATGAATGGTGGCTTGAGACAAGGGGCGAGGGCGAATGTGCGATTGCAATGGAGCTGTAAGACCACGATGTTGTGGGAGCCTGAGCTGATATTCAAGTAGCATGTGAGAAGATCGGTGGAGGTGCGGGTGCGGTGCAATACCCGAGATGGAGTTGATGGTCTTTGCAGTTTGTTATTGAAATTACGGTGACAATCGGAGATGGAGCTGAAACTGCAGGGGCTAGTTGCAGCTGGTGATGCTGGCATTACAAGGAGGGGGTTAGACCTGGTATGAGATAGAGAGTGTAAGGAAGGAGCTGGTGTTGGTACACAAAGATGGCGGGTGTTCTTTGTTGTCTTTGTGTGTCTGCGTTTGAACTCAGGAGGTTGCAGTAATGGTGGAATGTGGCTCGGATGATGATACAGCTAAAAGGTGGAGATGTAGATGCTGTGCTTGCAGGGTTGAGAATGCTGAGATTGATTTGAGATTGCGATGCTGGCTACAAAAGACTGAGAATGGCATGGTAGATCGAGAAGGAGTGAGCTGCAATTGGGCATGGACTGTAAGGCTATGATGTTGGTGCTGCAATGAAACACAGGGAGTTGAGCTGTGTGTATGAGCTGTTTGTGTTGAAATTGAGACTATAGAAAGAAGCTACAAGTGGTGTTGAATTGAGTTCATATGCAATGGACTGTGGTTGTGGACTAGAGCTTCAGATGAAGGCTGTAATGAAAGTGTGGCACTCAGGAGATTGCAGGGGATTATGTTGCAGGCAGAGCTGGTTCTGTTGGAGCTGGCAGGAAATGGGAGTTGCAGGGTTGATTACAGGTAATGGCATGAACTGAAACGGGTTTTGGTGGAGTTGCGGAAACAAGGAATTGCCAGAGTTCTAGACAACAAATGAGTCTGGTGAAGATTGAGATGTTACAGGGAGGAGCTGGTAATTGCAGGCTTGCACCAGCCAAATGGAGCTAGACTTGGTGGAAATGAATGGTGCTAGTATGGCTGGGATGAAGCTCACAGAGTGATGTTACGAGGTGCAATGGAGGGATTTCTTGGGGTGGCACTTGCAGGGAATGAGTTGTGGATAGACGGAAGGACTTAATGAATGAAGCTGACAACGGTGCGAGGGATTGCGGGGAGGCGAGTGATACGAGTGGCCAAAGCTCACATCGGATAACAAGGAATGACAAGTGATGGTAGTGATGTAAACTAGAGTTGAGTAATGAGCTGGCTAAGAAGAAGATGCGAGTGCGGCTGATGGTTGGTTAATGGAATTGCGGGGGAAGAAGGCGGCACGAGGTGAAATGGAGTTGTTCACAGGATTGGCGGCTTAGGCATGTTGCGAAGCGAAGCTAGGGTGTTGTTTCTAATGTTGAAGGCAGCCGGGGGCCATGATGGCTGTGATGAAGTAATGACAATGATGGTGCATCGGTATGGCTTGTCCTGGCAAATGGCACCGCAAATTGGTTTGGCGGATCCGGTCAGTGAGATTAGACCTTGACTCAACTCGGTCGACCCCGATTCACATAATCGGTCTGACTTGACTGAATCGGTGTTGACCAGAGATGACTCGGTCCCCGACCCGTTGACCCGGTGGCCGGTTTGACTTGACCGGTCACCCGAGATGCTATTTCCGGCGACTTTTCCGGTGGGATTCCGGCCACAATCCCAGTTTTCCGGCGAGCGTTTTTGGGACAAAATTTCTACACGGGTTTCTCTCCATGGTGGGCCGGGTGAATTTCCAATTAATGGACTTTGAAGACAAAACCTAGTTTTGGAAGGAGAAAAAGACTACAAAAGGGAAGACTTCTACAATGTTTTGGACAAAAAAACGTTTTATTATGTCTTCTACTTTGTTCTAGGGTTTACACCATGAAATATTTTCTTTTTCTTCTTGTGATGAACTCCATGAATATGAACTAAGTTTTTATTATTGGTTGAAGATGTAATTGGATTTTGCAACCAAGTTATGATTTTTATGAATTAGTTTTCTCTCAATACTATCGTTTGATTTCTACGGGTTATAATAATTGCATGATTGATGGATTGCAATATGATTGAATGTTTGTTTAGTCGAGTCTAGAATTGATTGAACTCACATCCATATCTATAGCTATTTTAGGGTTTTCATCGAGCGATAACCTTGAATACGAGTAGCATGATATGATTAGGGTTTGTAGTGATACATCCTCGTAGTCATATGTAGAAATTGACCTTTGTTCGAATTTTTTGCGCAATGTATTACAATTGCATTGATTAGCCTATTTCTGAAACTTAATGCTCCTAGGAATTGAACTTGATTAGCGCAAGGCGTTAGGTTATTCTTTAGGTAGATTTCACATACGCAGCCATAATGTGTGTGTTGATAACTTTGGAAATTACGGAGTATTCTTGCAATAAGGTATTCTATGGCTTTTGATGATAGCGAGATTAAATACGAATTCTATTCATATATTCATAAACTTGTTTACAATTGAAGATGAAACCTTTATCCAATATGTTCACATCCTTGATTTGCGTACTTTATTTGCTTTTTGTTTATTTTTATTTACACAATCGAGAAATTCTTAGGGTGTTTTATATAGGAAACCATAACAATTCGACAACCTAGACCTCTCTGTGGGATCGATCCTTTCTTGCCCTTGCTATATTTATATTTTGAGTAGTAAGAAAGTGTAATTATATTTGTGTCGCTTACGACGGTCGTCATTACGCGCGCCTTATGTTTTTCTACTATTAACCGTTAAATAGATTATCACATGAACCAGTGGGAGAATGTAAGAATATTTTTGTATGGCAAGAAATATTCTCTTGGGCCCATGTAATAATCTTGGTAATCTAGAGTATTGCTATACTTATGTCCTAGGTTTCCTTTATGGGATTATTATTCCTAATATCTCTTCTTTGATGGACGGTCGAGATTTAATGCCAGTATTAAATCCTAGGAACTTGGTCCTCCTTCTACCTATAAAAGGAACACAATATCCATCACTATTGTGTTCGAGAATTTTAGTATTCATAAAGGTAAAAGGTGAAGAAGGAGAAACACGAGACCTCCACAAGGTATTATGGCTACCACCAGTTGATCAACAACGGACTACGGAATAGCGCTATAAGGTAATCCTCATAAACTGTTCTTGCGTATTTATTGTGTGATGTGATAGTCATGAAGTCCAAGATCCTAAATTAACGATCTATAAAAAATAAATCTTATATGTCAAAGGATCAAGTTGGGTTCGGTAGGGGGCCTAGGTCAGGCTTTCGCTTATCATGAAAAAAAAAAGGGTTCAATGTTAGGTCAATCCAGTCTAGTATCAATTCCAGAAGTCAAGAAATCTGCTGGCAAAGAAGACATATCCTAGCGTAGTGAAGTTTTCCCTAGTGAGTGAGCCTTCAAAGACCAAACACTTGATTTTCTGAGTAGTTGTTTTCAAATTGGTATCATTCATCACAGTGCAAACAACTGTATGATAAGGTGACATGTGGACCGAGAGCTAAAATTATACTGTAGTGAAACCTCGTTTCCCTCTTAAAAAAAAAGGAAAAAAATACTAAGCTTGACTTGCACGCTGTCAATAGTTTATTTTACCCCCTTGTGAAGTCTTGCTTTTCGTTGCAAGCTTGACTTGCACCCCTGGTATCTTGACGATGGTACATTTATTGGTGACATACTTGAGGTGGCCAAGGCTTTGAACATGTAACACCCCGATTTTCGTGCTCGGATCCTGCTCGGATCCCATGCCCGAAAACCCGAAGTGCTACTTCGATACCATAGCCGAAGCCCAGCTACTAAGCCCAACCTCATTAACTAATTTATTTGGGCTTAATTAATTTATGTTCAATTCAGAAATTCTATCGCAGCGGATACGTAAAAATTCTTTTAAGAAGATTCAACCGTTACTTTGACAAGATTTTTAAACCAAATGAACCCTAGAAAACTCCGGTTTATCATACAAATTAATTTCACCGTTAAACGTTTTAGACTCAATCCAAAAGAGTCACGTTTTTGTGGAACAAACGTAAAGCAAATCGACATCGGTTCACACCAAGATTTTTACTGAGCACAAATCAAATCAAAGAATTATTATGATTATACATTATGAATCCTAACTGAGTATAGTTCCAGTCATAAAATTTCTATAATTTTAAGTTTAATTTAAAGTAATTTGACCACAGTCAACCGTGTAGTTGACCTGAACTGCAGAAAAGAAAAACACAGATAGTCCATTTTATAAAAATCGTATAAAATCACTCACAACTCCAAAGAAGGTTTAGTTTACCATTTAAAAAAAAAGAAAGAAAGATCTTCAAGTTAACAGAAGACACCAAAACCTAAAACATACCATAGAATAGTTTGAAAGTAGTAAAACTTCTATATAGTTGGATCTGTCAGAAAATTCCTGAATTTCGTACAGTGATAAATAATTATTTTAAAAATACTTATGGAACTCAGAAAATTCCGAAAATTTTTATCAACACATTCGGAAGGAGTTTTACATAGATTAAAAATATAATGACGCGAAAATATATTATAAACTAATTATCATTAACAGTCAAACCAACATGACTCGGAAATTTTCATTATCTAATCAAGAGAATTTTCTTAACGTAGCATTGTTTCATTGGTTATACATTACCCATTAATATCCAAATTATTAATAATCAATAAATCATATAAAAAAGTTTAATGATATCTTATTATAATTTTCCAATCACAAATCCTATGCATACTACTAATTAAAGCACCACAACCGATCTCTATGCTTTTCCGCCACTAGCTCCTTGTGGTGCCATAGAATCTGGATTTTTTTTTGTCTTTGAACGACGTGAGTTGTGACACCCAGTAGGAAAAGAAGCAACAAAACATTTTAAGCAACATTTTTCAATTCCTTTTAAAAGAACAACTAGCATGATTAACAGCACCGCAAACACATGGAAACACCACATCCATAAACAACAATAAATTCAATCAATACGCTCGCCCCGGGGAGCCCATGGGTTTAGCAATCAATTAGGAGGCAACCATCAACTCCTAATGAGCAGCCCCATGTTGTTTTTAAGGAGGCAACCTTCAACTCCCAAGAATATCTCGTACCCGTCAAAAAGGAAAGTCTTTTGGAGCAACCATCAATTCCTAAGGACTGTAAATTATCAAATACATACATATATCACAGAACTTCAACATCATCATGAAATCAATAAATACAATACCATCAATCACATCACAATAATAATTAAAACCAATAAATATGAATTTAAATAATTTTAATCCAAATAAAAAAACAGGATTTAATTTGTGTTGCGCCTACCTCAAACCCATAGCAATAAAACACGAGCCCAAAATCTCCAAACTAATCGGTGCTAAATAAGCTCCTAGCTATCCTTAGTGATTTATGTGATATGCCATCCTCATGTCCGTTGTATTTTTTTTTTCTTTATGTGGTAACCTAAACCTAAACGCCAAACGAAAGAAATGATCGGACCGACTAAAGAATTCCTCTTGCAATATATAGTCAAAATTAAACCCTAATTACTATTAGCTAATGATACCGTGACATTTGGCACTAAACGTATAATCCTAAGATAATTCTGATATAAAGTTATAAACTCGGTCAAGGTTTCTAAGGAACGGTTTAGCTTAGTTTACACGTACTAAAATTTATTGTGCATTAGTAACCTATAAAACGGTGACACGTGGCAGAAGCATAATTCTAATCATACTAGTTCTCTAGCTGCGACCCTTGATCACGTTAGTCTAATCTCACAAAGATTAGAAACATTCAACTCCTACGACCAATATTATGTTGACAAGTGTCAATATTTGGTAATTAATATTATTTAATTCTTTTACAATACCATTTAATATTTAGATTATTGGAAACTGAGTCCATCTATGTGCACCCCCACTTAACTAGGGGTGCATATTCCTCCCTTTATTATTGGCTATAAGTAACCTTGGTTAGTTTACTTTCTAAACATGGTCCACCTAATTCTTTTTGGGGAAACATACTTAAATTGTCTTTGATTTATTATATCTTTATATGCACCTTCAAATAAATTTATTGCCATCCTATTATTATATTTTTATATATACCTTCAAATAAATTTATTGCCATCCTATTCTTTAATATTACAAGAAAATTGTTCATCTTTTCTTAAGCTTGAAATTCGGTTGTCTCTGTCTTCTCTCATTTAGCCATCATCCCTTCTTCTTCAAACCTCATTCCTCAAAACCTTAAATCCTTTTTATATTAAATCACCATTATTTCTCTATCAAGGATTAAATTGGTTGCTAGTAAAACATGGGTTAAAGACCTGATGAATCTTGGGTTAAAGACTAATCAGAAATTGGCAATGTAAAAGTGTATTTAAGTTAAGTAACCATGAACAACAGTAAGCAATCACATAGAACTAAAAGATTGTCCCAACTATACAACCAATTCAATCTCAACCACCAGAAAATCTCAACCCAAAAGGTAAAAGAAATTTTTTTGATTCACTAGAATTGATTCCCAAAAATATAATTGTTTAAAAACAATCTGTACACCACTGATTTTTATCACCACAACCAGAGAAGGAGATCCGATAAAGAAGAAAAAATGGAAGTAAATCAGATATAAGAACTTGGAAAAATTAAGAAAAGAGGAGAGATGAAATTTATCTCTGCTGGTGTTGTTCCGAAATAAATAAGAAAGAGAGCATTTAATTATAAGAGCATCTCCAAGAGAATGTGCAAAAAATCCTATGTGGATTTTTAATTTAGTCCTTTTATTTTTGGGGTCTACACATTCTTTATATAAAAATAGAGTTTTTTCGAGCTCTGTGGTTAATCGGAGCTTCTGGTTGATTCTGGCCCCACCATTCTAAATTTCAGCCAATAGAATTGCAGTAGAATCTTTTGGACCCACAAAATATTATCTGACCAATCACATTTTAGAAAATAATTTCCTAAATTTACTAAATCTTATTTAATCTTAGAAACATAATAAAACAAATATACACAACCTCAATATTACCAAAATAAAACGATTTCATCATAACAAAATAAAATAAAATATGCAATGTTCATCGTGATTTCATCGTAAAATTAAATCAATCATACGAATAAAAATAAATAATCCAATGTCCAATGTCCATTTACAGTTTTTACAATAAAATCCGTTAATTACAACTCCAAACTACGGGTAAAAGAAAATACTTGCAATTACACTTTCAGTTGGAATGACATACCTAAAAAATATTCATAAGTATATACCTGATTAAATGAAAATATTTAAATCACAGATTAAAAAAAAATACCTGATTTGTGGTTGGCCCGTATGAATCGAGTAAAAGGTTTGTTAATCCTGTACAAATAAAAATAATACAAAATCATTAGGAGTATGATTTCCAGAGGGAAAAAAATGTTATTAGCAAAAAATAAATAAAAAATAAACGGTTTCCTTTACATATAAAAATAATATAAAATCATTAGGAATATGATTTCCAGAGGGAAAAAAATCGTAATCAGAACCAAAAAAAAAAAGGAATGGGGATATGATTTTGTAAGATATCAAAATAACAGGGAAAAAGTATTGGAATAATACAAAATCATTAGGAATATTATTTTCAAAGGAAAAAAAAATCCTAATAAAAAAAAAAAGGAATGAGAATATGAAACAAGAAAGAAAATATTGGAGTATGTTATCGAAATAAATGTGAATATCAAAATACAATAATATTATTTCCAAAGAAAATTTATTTTATTTTTTGGAGATTTTTTTGGTTTAGAAAAGGATGCTCAATATTTTTATACTATATACTAATATATTATAACGAGAAAACATGGTAATATTGGTGCATATTATTTCCTTAAGATAATTTTCCATTTATTATTTCCTTTAAGACAATTTTCATTTTTATAGAATCTTTAAATTCTAAATAAACAAATTTCTATTAAAACGTGTAAAATTTGCTCAATAGTATTTTTTTATACTATACTAATATTTTTATGCAAATATATTGCAATGGGTAAATGTGTCATCCGAATATCTAATTTGGTGGATATTGTTTCCTAAGATAATTATTCTTATGGAATTTTAAGATTTAACGAAATCTATATAAAGGCTTGAATAGAAGCAAAATCGCAAGTTGGTTTTGTCATTCGTTTTTCTTTTCTTTTTCTTTTGTTGCGTTCTTGCAATTTTGTTGTTTGATCTATTTTTGTATTCTCGAAGGTTGGCGTTAGGGTCATAACGGAGCGCATGAATGGCTGCCGCCATAGGAGCTTATGATATTTATACCGGTTATTTTGGAGATTCATGATAAGATACTAAACTCACACAAGGTATATATAATAGCAAAATTTATTGGTATTTTTAAGTTTTTTTCATTGTTCTGTTTTGTAGATGTTGTTGGTGCTTCTTGGCAATGTTGCATGGGATGATAGAACATTTTCTATGGGTTTCCTTGATTTTAACAGTTCTTACTTCCGTTTTATGCCTCCCTTTTATTTGTCGATCTATGAAATCAATCAATATAGGAGCTTAATACCAGAATGAGGTGATCAAATCGTTTTTCACTTTTCCTTTGGCCTTCTCTTTGATTTTGACTAATCTTCCAATTTATTTTATACCTATATTTTTATTTCTTCTTCGTTCATCGTATACTATTGTTTTGTTGATTTTATTTTGCAGGTACGCTTTTGGCTAGAAACAATTCTCATATTGTAAATATCCTTTTTCTTTTCTGTTATTCCATTCTCTGTTTTTGTATACTTTTTCACTCTAAATTGATGAGCCCTAACTCTTTTATTGTTATAATAATATAGTTCTGGCGACTTGTGGATTTTCTATGGATTGTTCCTGCTCTCCACAATTTCTGCTCTCCACAATTTCTCATGTTATCTGCAAAAAAAAAAGAAACAAATATAAGATGTGACCTTGAAAATAAAAATAAATAAATAGGAGAGCTACTTGTAGTTGCTTGTGCTCGACTGTAGAGCATTTTTCAAATGATATTTTTGTTTTGATGAAAGGAAATATTTTATAGTCCTAAGGGAAAAACATTGTTTTGATTATACAGAATATATATATAACCAGGCATCTTTTCTAAATTTTCCCCAACCTCTAGAATCGATATTCACATCAGTATATCTATCTAGGAACTTAGTCATATTATTTGTTAGACTATTACACGGTGTCCAAATGTAAATAAAAGAAGAACTAAATGAAAGATTTTTTATTAAATAATACTGTGGAATCAAGTCCAATACTTATAAATAATTTGGTGGATATTGTTTCCTACGATAATTTTTTATTCTTATGGAATTTTTAGGATTTAACAAAATCTTTATAAAGGCTTGAATAGAAGCAAAATTGCAGGTTGGTTTTGTCATTCGCTTTTCTTCTTCTTTTATGTTTGTGTAATTTAGGATTTTGTTGTTTGATCTGTTTTTATATTATATCCTCGAAGGTTGGCGCTAGGCTGCGCATAAATGGTCGTTGCCGTTGGAGCTTATGATTTTTGATATAAGATACAAAACTCATACAAGGTATATAATAGCAAAATCGTCCTTATTGGTATTTTTAAGTTTTTTTATTGTTCCGTGTCTATCCTAATATCTGCGTTGGTGGATATTGTTTCGTAAGATAATGTTTTATTTTTATATTGTTATGTCTTACATTACCATGGAAGAGGAAGAAGCACCAAACAGAATTTTGAGTTGCCCAACATTGCTGCAACATATGTACAACATGCCATTGTGATTGATATGCAGTCTGCACCATAAAACTGTTGATTTGGCGTATGCTTGGGCCCCGGATACTTGGGAACCTGAATGTACCATACTACCAATTCTTTATATAAAAATAGAGTTTTTTCGAGCTCTGTCGTTAATCGGAGCTTCTGGTTGATTCTGGCCCCACCATTCTAAATTTCAGCCAATAGAATTGCAGTAGAATCTTTTGGACCCACAAAATATTATCGGCCAATCACATTTTAGAAAATAATTTCCTAAATTTACTAAATCTTATTTAATCTTAGAAACATAATAAAACAAATATACACAACCTCAATATTACCAAAATAAAACGATTTCATCATAACAAAATAAAATAAAATATGCAATGTTCATCGTGATTTCATCGTAAAATTAAATCAATCATACGAATAAAAATAAATAATCCAATGTCCAATGTCCATTTACAGTTTTTACAATAAAATCCGTTAATTACAACTCCAAACTACGGGTAAAAGAAAATACTTGCAATTACACTTTCAGTTGGAATGACATACCTAAAAAATATTCATAAGTATATACCCGATTAAATGAAAATATTTAAATCACAGATTAAAAAAAAATACATGATTTGTGGTTGGCCCGTATGAATCGAGTAAAAGGTTTGTTAATCCTGTACAAATAAAAATAATACAAAATCATTAGGAGTATGATTTCCAGAGGGAAAAAAATGTTATTAGCAAAAAATAAATAAAAAATAAACGGTTTCCTTTACATATAAAAATAATATAAAATCATTAGGAATATGATTTCCAGAGGGAAAAAAATCGTAATCAGAACCAAAAAAAAAAGGAATGGGGATATGATTTTGTAAGATATCAAAATAACAGGGAAAAAGTATTGGAATAATACAAAATCATTAGGAATATTATTTTCAAAGGAAAAAAAAAATCCTAATAAAAAAAAAAGGAATGAGAATATGAAACAAGAAAGAAAATATTGGAGTATGTTATCGAAATAAATGTGAATATCAAAATACAATAATATTATTTCCAAAGAAAATTTATTTTATTTTTTTGGAGATTTTTTGGGTTTAGAAAAGGATGCTCAATATTTTTATACTATATACTAATATATTATAACGAGAAAACATGGTAATATTGGTGCATATTATTTCCTTAAGATAATTTTCCATTTATTATTTCCTTTAAGACAATTTTCATTTTTATAGAATCTTTAAATTCTAAATAAACAAATTTCTATTAAAACGTGTAAAATTTGCTCAATAGTATTTTTTTATACTATTGTAGTAGCAGGAAATCCCACACTACACCCCTCACTATATTTTGGTTAATTAATCCATTGAAAGTTGCATAATTGAGAATGTTTATTGATTAATTTCATGAGTTCTACCAAGAAAAGTAGAATTACACTTAGCAAGTAAAACACTCTTAAACTTTCTCTCTCCTAATGACTTGCCTAACAATTCTAAAAAGATCTCTCCTTTACAACGAGACTCACTCGACCCTTTATATAGGGTAATACATAGTGGATGACAGCTAAGCTATCCTTTATTTTCGGGAATGTCTCGCGAAGTGTCGCCAGTGTACAACTATTCAATCTCGCGACACTTCTTAACCCTCGCCAGATCTCACGTCTCCTTTATGTCTCGCCTGTCGTTATTCTTTGCGTCGTTTATTTTAGCTCTCTGCGACTGCCTCGCGACATCGTTGTTTATTGACTTCGCGAGTCCCATACGTTGCGATATTATGGTCCTACATCTTGCCTCTTTTTCCTTGAATATTGCTTGAAGAGCGATTTTTAAGGAAAAATCATTGTTGTAATAATCTTTGGTCTTCGCTGATGAAGGAACGAGCGAAAGAATACTGGACTTTAAAAGTACGTACTTGCCTCTATTCTTTTGCGAAGTTCCTAGTTTCTTTGAGATATATATGAAGTATCATCTCTTACCTCTCCTATGAGGAAGAGTACCATGAAATTTTACAATATTGTTGTCGCGACTTCTTATCTTCAGTTTTGTACTTTTACACGGATTTTGATTATTACTATCATTTCTTGACACGTCTCTTTCAACCACTTTTTCTTAACCGTTCATGTCTCTTCGCATTAAATGACCTTGTTTTTCTCGAGGCTCTTTTCCCCTATATATAATTTTCTTTTCCCCTTCTTTTCATCTTTTAGTTTGTCTCTGCAACTTTTCTTTG
Organism: Papaver armeniacum; assembly: GCA_023531295.1. Taxonomy (NCBI): domain Eukaryota; kingdom Viridiplantae; phylum Streptophyta; class Magnoliopsida; order Ranunculales; family Papaveraceae; genus Papaver; species Papaver armeniacum. The sequence goes on along the minus strand of JAJJWW010001839.1, from coordinate 42,350 downwards.
ATTCTCTCCTTCCGCAATTTGCGCTCCTGCTACTGCAAAGCTTTCCTTCATCCTTTCTAGCGCTGTCTTTAATCTCCAATCTTTCATCCATTCCCATACTGATAAATGGCTTCTATCAGTCGTGGATACAAAACTTCTTTTGAAGAAGTTCAACAGAAGTTGCATGAGAAGGGTTTTACTCTGTCAACCATTCCTGATCAAGAACCCTCATCCATTCTTTCTGTAGATCTTTTCTCTGATCATCAATGTGATGATCAAAAGATTATAGTCTCGCTCGGTCAGCTTCTCGCGGGACTTCCTATTCCCTTGTACAATCCTGAGTTGCCTTTATTTTATGAAATTTTGGCCCATGAAAAATTCTCTCGGGCTATTTATCAATTAAGTGGCGATTGTATTCGCCTGATGCTTGAGTTCGCGAACCGCGGTGCAGGCAAAGGATCTTTATACCCTAATTCTGCCAGAAATCCCAAATTCACAGATTTGGAAATAGCTGTTGAGAAATACACTGTGGAAAACTTTTTTGAAAATTACTCAGTGATAACTATGATGAATGCGAGATCTCGCCCAAGGCGTTCGTCTGAAGAAAAATAATAATGTCTCTGAAGATAAATTACTCATGCAAGACATTGATTGGCACCCAGGTAATAATTCCTCTCCTCGTCATTCCAAAGATGAGAGGTGGTGGGTCGTACCCTTGATCTTAAATGGTCCTTATATCGCGGGTCCAAGACGTTCTTCCCCGCGAATCTCGCAGACCGTATCATCCTTGGGAATTCAAATGGCCCGAGAAGGAAAAAGAAGTATGTTTCCTACTCCAAATTTACTCTTTCGCAACTTTCTTTTTACAATTGCTTGAGTTTGTGAAATCTTTCGAGATAACCGTTGAAAGCTAGCTACAAAAAGGATCCGTCGGAGGATACTTTGACATTGCTTCGATCGCATGAGTGAAGTAAGAAGCATTTCCCTTACTTTGACATTTTTTTTTTTTTTTTTTTTTTTTTTTCTGCTTTCTCAACTTTACACATTTGCGAAGGTCAAGTTGAAAAAGTTGTTGTGCGAAGACTAAAAGTAAGGCAAAACTGTCGCCGCAAGGGTAAATCCTCTGCCCCTTAACTAGAAGCGAAAGGTCCAATCTTCTTCTCGCCTTAGCTCAAACTCGAGTCTTCGATGGAGATGACCATGATTCCAATCGCTTTCGCTACAAGGACCCCGTTAACCGGTTCTTCTATGGGTCGGTTGTCTAGTATCTTCTCCGATTCTTTCCAAGGAATGGGAGATGCTCCCCTAGCTTCTCTTTATGGACTCTCGCAACGTGTGCAATGCCACTCTGCCGGAGGGCAATGATTCTTTCAATGGAGTCTCCGTAACTATGTCTCCCGACTTCTTGAATGCGCTTGGATCCTTGGTATGTATACAATCATATCTCCCTATTGGCTTTATATTGTTGTATATGTATTAACACTTTTCTATCTTCTTTCATAGGTTGGAAGGTCTTCTTTTGTAGTTGCCTCGGATCTTGAGAGAAGACGCAACAACCTTGAGAAGAAGAATTCGCAATTGAGCAAGAAGATTCAAGAATTGAGACTGAAGTGCGTTATCTCGCGATAAAGACGAGACGATTCAAAAGTTAAATACCGAACTTGACTCTCAAAAAGAGAGGGTATCCACCCTTCAAAATGCTAATCAAAGAACTTTATGGTATAATATTTGCCTTCTTTTATCATTTTTATTTTATTGGTCGTGTATTGCCACCTAACTTATTACTTTCGCAGACGTATATAATCTCTCCGATGAAGCTATTCTTCTCCATACATTTCTCAACCTATGGATAATAACCTTCTTCTCGCTCATCTCAACACTTCTTTAAGTAGTTCTTCGAACAAAATTAACTCTCTTTCATTAGATGAACTTCACCAAATATCGCCTTTTAGAGATTGAACATAGATCCGGTTTAAGTGCGGCCAACCAATTTAAACAAATGTTTCTTGAGTCTCGTAAAGAAATCAAAATTTTGAGGAAGAAAATTAGTGATCACATAGATGACAAAGACCGCATTGCTAACAATGGTGCTCAAGCATTAGCAAAATTTCAAAAATCTCTTCTTGAGCTACAAATTGAGCGAGATGAATTGCTTCGCTGAATTCCTTACTTAGTGAGCGAGAAGATCAGATTCGTTCGCTCCTTGTTATAAATAATGATGATGAATTCGCCTGGGCTGCGAAAGTTTTAGATAACGCCTAAATAACCTAGGTGTTGATGTTAGTCTTCACGCTGAGCATACTTCCTTGGTTAAAGATATGATATCCACGTAGAAGGTTGCTTATTATACCTTACACGCTTCTTATTTCCGTAATATTACTTGTAAATTGTTAACTTGTTGTTTCTTATTTGCAAATCTGAGAAGAGGCTTCAGGTTAGAATTAGAGAGCTCGAATCTAAGAAAGAGCAACTCACGGAATTTTCCAAATGAGAATTGAAGAACTCGAAACCGAAAAGAACAAATTTCGCAAAGAATCTCTTCCTTCGAGAATAAATATTCCAAGTTGAAGAAACAATTTTTAACGATAAATGAGAATTTTAACAATGATGTTGTTCGTTTTCGCAATGAGGTATGGAGTATGTTTGTAAGGACCGCAATATCCTCTCGCATTCATATCCCTGGCTCTTTGAAAAGGTTCCTGAGAATCTGCCTGTCTCAGACGTTTCTGATAGCGAGGCTGGCGAAGAAGAAAATTCTGGCGATGAGAATAATCAGACTGAAGAATCAGATGAAGAAGAAGAATCACCAAAGAGATAACTTTTTTCGTTTTCTTTCTCCGCTTGTAATATCTGTACATTTCTGTATCCTTATTATAGTATATTTCTTGGATTTTTCTCCTTTGAATTCAATCTTCAATCCCCTTTTTGGTAGTTCTTCCTTGTAATATAATTGATTAACATTATTGATGTATAGCATCTTTTCCATTCCCATACTTGCCTCTGGTATTCTTCTTCAGATGAAAGATTTTAGTTGTCATCAAGTATTTTGTTGGTTATTAATTGTATAGCCGCGACGAGATCGTAGCAGTATCTTTATGAATCGAGAATTCTATCTCTTTTCGCTGCGACAAGATCGCAGGCCGCCTCTACACTTTCATGTAAAGGCCCATTGACCTTGCCTTATCATTTTGTGTGGTCTTCCGAGTTAGACCTCCCTAATTAGAGGTCCTTCCCTGCCACCTTTCATCGCGACAAAATCGCAGGACGTCTTTACACTTGCATGTAAAGACCCATTGATCTTGTCTTATCATTTTCCAAGTATTTTTGCCTCTGCAGGATGTTTTAATTGCGACAATATGACAGGCCTAAATATCCTTGCGAACATAAAGCCCCATGACATTGCCGTCGTGCGACGAAATCGCAGACGTCCCGTACACTTTCATGTAAAGACCCATTGATCTCGCCTTACCCTCGCGTTAGTATTATTGCCTCTGCAGGATCATTGCACAAATATGACAAGCCTAAGTCTTCTTGCGAAAACAAAGCCTCATGACATTTGCGTCTGTTTTGACACCCCCCCTAATGGAGAGTGTCGCCCTTATCATCTCCCCGGTTGCCCCTTCAAGGAGGCGAAACATCGGCCATACAAGACTAGCTCCTCCCATCCGGTCTTAACAACAACCAGTTGTTTTCGCAGTCTCTTATCCCTTATACCTATAGCGGTTTATGGTTACGAGACTGCACCCTAAGTGGAGTTTTCTTCGGGCGAGTGCAACGCATGCCAAGACTTGCCAAGAATGGCCAGGTAGGTTCATCCATCCCGGCACTCCTCTCAACCGTACCTCGGCGCCTTGTGCATACACCGACTCTCCTAGGAAGAGACCCTCGGTCGCCCAACCAGGGTATAACCTACATATATAGTTGGGAATCCAAGGTACCTCTTCCGGATAGGCTTTCATGGGCCCCAAATTTACGTGGTTCAGCTTCAGAGCGGTGTAACCTTCCCCCTGAACCACGGCGAGAGATACCCCCTTATATGACGCACTTTAGGTCTTACATTTGCCTCTTACGAAATGTTATTCGCGAACTAGGGTGTACGCCATAAAGGTTCGTCCCATTCATTTGCGCATTTATATTTGTTCAATCATTCATGTTTCAATATTTGCTGATATTTGTTTGCGAAGTATTCGCACAGTTTTGTTTCACTTGTTGTATTTCACTTAATCAAATTCTCATTTTCTCTTGGTTGCGAGATTCTCGCACATCATTACTCCAGCTGCTACTTTGCATCTTGCTTTTATTGATTATTCATTTCTTATGCCTTTTGTTCCTCATATCTTTTGCTTCTTCATCGTTATAGCACTCACCTTTGCCTCTTGATATTCACCTCGCTGGGTATGTTCAAATCCTTACTTCTACAACATCCACCATCAATTTTTCCTTTCTCTGTTCGCTTTTCACATGTTGCTTCCAACCCTTTCTTTTGGCATTTCTTTCTTCACAAATTTTCTATATCGACCTCATGGCACTCATTGTTGACTCCTTCCAATCTCCCCCGTATGATACCAATGCCATTTGGATGTGGGAACTTAATACATTGATGATATGTTGAGGCGACCCCAAAATTTCATGAAGCCATGGCCTCCCAATTAGTGCATTATACGGGATTCCACATCAACCACAATGTAATAAAACATCAGTTGACAATCCTTGTAGAGGTATTCTCATGTGAACCTCTCCTTTTGGCTTGTTTGCGGTGCCATTAAAGCCATATATCTTGTATGTCGAGGGATCAAATCCTCGTCTTTTCCTCCCATCGTCTTATAGGTATGGTAAAAAAGTATATTCACCGAACTTCCAAAGATCGATCAAGATTCGGTTGATCGCCCAACAAGCTTCTGCTTCATCATCTTCTCCATCAACTGGTCTTGGGTTAATTTCTAGTTTCACAACCAACGGGCTATCATGTGTTTCTCTTCCTTTTGGTATTTCATCTGCAGAGAAAGAAATAGTCTTCAACTGCCACTTTTCTAATCAAGTCGTTTCTCGCTGTGCTCATTATTTCCTTATCATTAGCGTCTCTCGCGAAGACTCTACTAAGCACGTTGTCATGGAAATCTTCGATGGTGCGATAGGAGTGGACGATAGAGTTGCAGTTCAAATTCTTAGCTTTTGTTCCTACTTCTATCACAAATGTTTCCTTTCCCTTCGCTGACACTGTTCTGTGCATCTCTGGTGGTGGTGGTAATGTCCGACTTGTTTCTTCTCCCTTAGAAAGTGATTCACTTCCCCGATCGATCATCCCGAGAATAATTCTCTTTATGTTTCTACAATCGTTTGTTTGATGCCCATGGAAGCGATGGTAAGAACAAAACTCATGACTTCTATCGCCTGGCGGTGGTTCCATTCCAACATTCCAAGGTGCTGGTACATTTTCCATCACAAGTATAGCTTCCCAAATCTTTTCAACGCTAGCATTCGGTGAGGCATCTTAATCTGCTCCCATATTGTTCTCGCGATTTCTCTCGCCCTTCACGGTTATTTTGCCTTCGTCCACCATAAGTTTCTTGCACATGATCTAGCCTCCTGAATCTTATTATTGTCATTACAGTTGTAATAATTCCTTTCACGTTCAAACTCTTCTTGATCATGACTTCCCATAGCTACTATCTTCTCGTTGTTCCTCATCGCCTCTCCTTGCCGCCGTCCCTGCGAAGTGCTCGCCACCGTATTTATGAATTGAGGCAGCAAGCTTGCGTTCGCGCGTTAGAGCTTGTATTCGCGACGGATAAGAATTCATTTCATTCTGTCTTTCTTCTAAGGCGATGTATTCTTCCCCGTAATTCTCAGCCTCAAATGCCATTGTGATTGTATTTTTGATTCTAAAATTTGAATGTATAACAAGTTAGTCGCGAAGAGAGCATTCACAAATGAGAGTATGAGATATCTCTCCTCAACCCGTCCCGCCATTTCGCTACACATGGTTCTCCATCTTACTTGTCAACCGCCTTAAGCTCTCGCCAATCCTTTGTTTCAACCCGAATACATCTTCAATACCTGTTAAGAGTTGTTACTTATGTATGCTCCTAGGAAAATGGCTTGTAGATGGTTAAATGATGTGATTGTGTTCCTTGGCAGACCTTCAAACCATTTTAATGCTTCTCCTATTAAGCTTGACGCGAAATATTTGCATAATATGGCATCATGATTCTCCCATTGTAACATACATCTCATATAAGCCTTAATATGTTGTATCGCACAGGTTGTTCCATCAAAAATGTTGGTCAATGCAAAAATTACACTTATGAGGTATTCCTCCCATCTCGTACTTCTAGCGTGAAGGGGTTCTTCGCCGCTTTGCGATGGCTTCGTCCGCTTGTCTCCCTTCCTCCTTCCCTTCATTGTTCAATAATCCTCTCATTTCAGCTAGTTCCCTTAAGATTTGTTCATTTGCCTCGAGAATTTGATTCTACTGTCTTTTAGCTCGCTTCTCTCCTTCTTCGCTCGTGCCTATTTTGACCTTCCCCGCTCATTATTTTCCCCTCTCCTTTCCTCGCGACGCTCTTCTTCGTCTCTTTCGTTAATTCGCACGCCATTATATCGGTTGTTCTCTCTTCTTGGTTGCCTCTCACTCTCATCATCTCGCACCCTCTCATATTCTTCATTAATATTTCTATTAGTACGATTCTGTTCCCTTCTTCTTTCAAGCGGTTATCATGGTTATTTTGCCGGATTGCCTCCTCCATCTCTTGATTTTCCATTTCTTCTCTTAGCCTTTCTCTCTCGCGAGCTAGTCGCGCTTGTTCAATGTAGTGTCTCTCAATGTCATCCTCGATCTCTCTGTTTCTTCTCAATTCTTCTCTCCCATGTAGGATTATTCTTCCTTCAAGAATTGGGTCATTCGGTCCTTGGAGTTGCATGTTTCTTGATTTTCCCCATTTCGCTCATTTGGAAGATTTTCGGCCGAGGAATATAACGATCTTCTATTTCTCCTCTTCTCTCGCCATGCTCTGCGTTTGGATCTTGTGTTTCTCCTCGGTGCTTTCTGTTGGTAAAACTCTCCTTCTTTCTTCTCTGTTCAATCTAGACCTTGATCTCACGCTACTTCTAGATCTCCTACTTTGCAACCTCATATTTTCCATCCTCAATTCATGATTTTGTCTTGTCAAGTTTGCTCGCTCCTCCGCTTCTAATCGTCTCTCTTCGTGCATTGTTTGTCTCAATCTCTCTAACGCTGCCATTTCTTCATTTCCTGAATTCATTTCTCCATTCATCCCTTGCTCTCCTTGTCCATTGTTCACCAACTGCTGCTGCTCTTCTCTCTCGTCTTCAGAATCAGATCTCCAAGTATGCACACTTACTCTATCATAATCCACAGCCGCGTTTGCTTCTGGGGAGATCGGCGGTTGATTTTGATCTTCTCCGTCATTTCTCATATTCATCCTTGAAGATTCTCCTGTTTCATTCCTCCTTTCCCCAGCAAGTCTCCCACTTCTTCTTACAATCGTTGGTTGCTCCTGTATGTTTCTTCTTCTAGCCATCTTTCTTTTTCAATGAATTCTTGAGTATCTTTTCCAAATCTCTTCTCTGTTAATCCAAATTCTTCCCAATTTCTTCGTCAATCACTGCTCGTCCCTGTTTCTAGCGCATATGTAGTAGCAGGAAATCCCACACTACACCCCTCACTATATTTTGGTTAATTAATCCATTGAAAGTTGCATAATTGAGAATGTTTATTGATTAATTTCATGAGTTCTACCAAGAAAAGTAGAATTACACTTAGCAAGTAAAACACTCTTAAACTTTCTCTCTCCTAATGACTTGCCTAACAATTCTAAAAAGATCTCTCCTTTACAACAGACTCACTCGACCCTTTATATAGGGTAATACATAGTGGATGACAGCTAAGCTATCCTTTATTTTCGGGAATGTCTCGCGAAGTGTCGCCATTGTACAATTATTCAATCTCGCGACACTTCTTAACCCTCGCCAGATCTCACGTCTCCTTTATGTCTCGCCTGTCGTTATTCTTTGCGTCGTTTATTTTAGCTCTCTGCGACTGCCTCGCGACATCGTTGTTTATTGACTTCGCGAGTCCTGTACGTTGCGATATTATGGTCCTACAACTATACTAATATTTTTATGCAAATATATTGCAATGGGTAAATGTGTCATCCGAATATCTAATTTGGTGGATATTGTTTCCTAAGATAATTATTCTTATGGAATTTTCTGGATTTAACGAAATCTATATAAAGGCTTGAATAGAAGCAAAATCGCAAGTTGGTTTTGTCATTCGTTTTTCTTTTCTTTTCTTTTGTTGCGTTCTTGCAATTTTGTTGTTTGATCTATTTTTGTATTCTCGAAGGTTGGCGTTAGGCTGCGCAACAGGAGCGCATGAATGGCTGCCGCCATAGGAGCTTATAATTTTTTATACCGGTTATTTTGGAGCTTCATGATAAGATACAAAACTCACACAAGGTATATATAATAGCAAAATTTATTGGTATTTTTAAGTTTTTTTCATTGTTCTGTTTTGTAGATGTTGTTGGTGCTTCTTGGCAATGTTGCATGGGATGATAGAACATTTTCTATGGGTTTCCTTGATTTTAACAGTTCTTACTCCGTTTTATGCCTCCCTTTTATTTGTCGATCTATGAAATCAATCAATATAGGAGCTTAATACCGAATGAGGTGATCAAATCGTTTTTCACTTTTCCTTTGCCTTCTCTTTGATTTTGACTAATCTTCCAATTTATTTTATACCTATATTTTTATTTCTTCTTCGTTCATCGTATACTATTGTTTTGTTGATTTTATTTTGCGGGTACGCTTTTGGCTAGAAACAATTCTCATATTGTAAATATCCTTTTTTTTCATTATTCCATTCCTTGTTTTTGTATACTTTTTCACTCTAAATTGATGAGCCCTAACTCTTTTATTGTTATAATAATATAGTTCTGGCGACTTGTGGATTTTCTATGGATTGTTCCTGCTCTCCACAATTTCTGCTCTCCACAATTTCTCATGTTATCTGCAAAAAAAAAAAGAAACAAATATAAGATGTGACCTTGAAGAAAAAAAAACTAGGAGAGCTACTTGTAGTTGCTTGTGCTCGACTGTAGAGCATTTTTCAAATGATATTTTTGTTTTGATGAAAGGAAATATTTTATAGTCCTAAGGGAAAAACATTGTTTTGATTATACAGAATATATATATAACTGTGCATCTTTTCTAAATTTTCCCCAACCTCTAGAATCGATATTCACATCAAAAAGATATCTATCTAGGAACTTAGTCATATTATTTGTTAGACTATTACACTGTCCAAATGTAAATAAAAGAAGAACTAAATGAAAGATTTTTTATTAAATAATACCTTGTGAATCAAGTCCAATACTTATAAATAATTTGGTGGATATTGTTTCCTACGATAATTTTTTATTCTTATGGAATTTTTAGGATTTAACAAAATCTTTATAAAGGCTTGAATAGAAGCAAAATTGCAGGTTGGTTTTGTCATTCGCTTTTCTTCTTCTTTTATGTTTGTGTAATTTAGGATTTTGTTGTTTGATCTCGCTTTTATATTATATCCTCGAAGGTTGGCGCTAGGGGCTGCGATAAATGGTCGTTTCAGTTGGAGCTTATGATTTTTGATATAAGATACAAAACTCATACAAGGTATATAATAGCAAAATCGTCCTTATTGGTATTTTTAAGTTTTTTTTATTGTTCCGTGTCTATCCTAATATCTGCGTTGGTGGATATTGTTTCGTAAGATAATGTTTTATTTTTTATATTGTTATGTCTTACATTACCATGGAAGAGGAAGAAGCACCAAAACAGATTTTGAGTTGCCCAACATTGCGCAACATATGTACAACATGCCATTGTGATTGATATGCGATGTCGCACCATAAAACTGTTGATTTGGCGTATGCTTGGGCCCCGGATACTTGGGAACCTGAATGTACCATACTACCAATGTTCAAAATTATAAGATTTTTTTAAAAAGTGTCTTGGGTGTTAGATTAAACAAGAAATTCTACCACATACATCCAGAGTGATATGGGTTATGTGTTTGTTGATTTCAATGGTACAGAACAAGTCGACGCGTCTTTTCATTTAAAAGTTTTCCTTAGCCTTCATAATGGGTTTGGGTCACGACTCTTTACTTGCATAAAATGCCAAATACAAGCACCCCTTCAAATTTATAAGTTGATAATAAACTTTTCTTCTTCGTCATTTTCTATTCAAGCATCAATGTAAAAGACGCAACGCATTTACTTTTAACAAAATACCACACAGTCCGTCCACACATCTTATAGTAGTGTTAAACTCGATTTGATTTTGTTGATAGTAAGCAGGTTAAGGTGTTCCAGATAGATCCATTAGTGTATAAGAATCATTAGGTTACCTTACCTGCTATTTACGAAACTATTAACTTAGGATATAGCGCAGTTTAGAATACTATATCATTTGTGACTATTTAGAATAAGATATTTTGTAGTAGGGACTAACGTATTTAGTTGCTGAGAATGTTTGGATTGTAAATGAAAAGATTTATTTTTGGGTTAAAAATCCCCACTGACCTCTTAAAATCATTCAAGTTTAGTTTGGTCCTTTAGGAATTGGATTACCTTGGTTACAAACTCCAACTTCTCAATTACAAGGCAAGATATATGGTTACTTCCTTAGTAATGTTGTTTGTTTGTTGTAGAGAACGGTATTTTTCTTCTTTTTTTATGGGTATACTTACTGACTTAAGTGGACTGTATTTTTGAACTATATTTCAAAGATTTTCCTGCTATGGAGCATGATGCTTACAAAAGAACGTTCATCAAGTAGGCTTTCGTATTACTTCATCGCAAAAACAACCAGAAGGATTCCACTATTAGCCTTACAACCAATGTTTTTCATCTTAACCTATATTGGATGGAAGGGTTGAAGACAACAATTTGGAGCTTCTCCAAAACATTATTTGCAACACTCCTATAGATATTGCGCGATGGTTCTCAAGGAATGGTCAAAGGGGACTGGAAAATATAACATCTCTATCTACTCTGGCAACAATAGGTCTATTTTTAATATCCCAGAATTTATAAAAAAAAAAATGTCCTATTGCAGGTTTCAACATTCTCTTGACTTTGCTAATGTGTTAAAAAAATAAGGAAAAAGGATATTACAAGGGCAATACCTTATCGCCTAACACACAGTAAAGCCTTATCACTTATCTTTTGTTGAATTTATGAATGCAGCCAAGAGACGCATCAACAAACGTCAAAAATGATACTTATCTACGTGTTAGAAAAGCTCATGCAACCTAAGTTTCAAAAATACTTTTCGAGGATAAGTACAATGGAATTTTCTAATAATCCCGATTCCTGCCTACTGATTTTCTGGTTCGTGCGAATTTTTTAACCATATGAGATACATTGACATCCAACTCAGCTAAGTCACATGTGTAAGACCATCATTACCACCAGAACCGCCATTAATTAAAACCGTCGGCGCCACAACCTGAACCTTAACCACGAACTCTAAATCAAAAATCCTTGATTTTGAACCCTTAACCTTAAATTTTGAAGGGTGTATATGTCTTTTTTAAAGCATGTGTGGGCTCACACATGTGACTTAACCGAGTTTTTGAAAGAATGGGGCATTTTTCCACCCTCTCTTCAAGTACAAAACGTATGCTATGTATCTCAACTCAAAAGATAATCATTCTTTAAATGCTATGTATCTTCGATAGCAAATTATGCTAATAACAAAGACGAGAATGTGCATGTGTTACAGACAATTTTTGTAATCGTTTGAAATGGCAACCGAGCAATAGTGGCCAATTTTCTGTTAAATTTTCTCGAGTAGTAGATTTCATGTTGTTTGTATTACAAACAAGGAGATATCTCTTGCAACCATGTCTGGAAAACTACACTTCCTAATAGTATACTACACTTCCTAATAGTATTCTCCACTTTCTATGAAATTATATCCAGAATTGCTTTCCTCTTACTGATAGGTTAGCTAGATTTTATCTGACCGTTGGTCCTAGATTTCTTTATGTAATATGCATGCAAAGCCAAAGCACGCATATGCTTTTCATTGATTGCAGTTTTACTAAACTGTGTGGAATGCTCTTGATGTTAATATCGGTTTAACTATGGAAAATGTAAATTTCTTTAACTATTTTTGAAGTTTGTTCCAGGTGAGCAATCAGAGTGGTATACGGGATATTGTGTTAAAATGATTTTTTTTTTTTTTTTTTTGTTATGTGGCATGTCCGAAAATGTATATCTAGGAAACTATATGGTACATTTGATAAAATTACACCATGGAGACTGGAATAAGGTGACTAATATCGGTTCTAGATCGCAAGATAATAGGGGTTGGGAACGGCCTAAAATCCTTTCAACGAACATTGCAGGTAATACATATGAAGTTAGATGTCGTAGAACCAAACCGGTAGACCCAAGACAAGCCTAAACTAAAGTACTCTTGGAATCTTCAATATGAGCTAGAGATACAGGAGTACAAGCTCTACAATTGGAGGGACACTATCAAAATTTTATTAATGCTTTGAGCGGTACATTAGATGTAATAAAATGGACAACAAATAATCTAATTATTCATTATAATGGTATTTTGAATTCCTTCGTAAATTGAAAATGCACTCATGTGCATAGAGATATAAATCATGTACATGGCTCTGTGTCTTGCTAAACATAGTATTGTTAATATCTCAAATGAGGAATGGTCAAACAATTTCTCACCTTGGGTATCACAATGTATCTAAGGGGAGATGCAGTAATTCTTTCCAATTCAATAAATTTTTCTTTCGTATTGAAAAAAATGTATTTGTACAGCCAGATTAATGTTCAAACTTACATTATAAGTTACAATAAATAAAAATGCTAGCATTGAAATTATCTTGATATTTGAATCCTAAATATTTTGTTGTGCCCAAATAAAACACGGGTTCCCTTCGGTTCACAATATATTTATTGAATTCACGGGTACACGAACGCGGAGCATGTGCTATACCAATTCACATGCACATAATACATACATAATTTGTAACCTAATTTATAATTCATAGGGTTAACATGCATATTGCGGCATTTTTGCCGAACAAAATAAAACCTGTTTATCAAGAACAACGCGAAAAGACAACATGAAGAAACCGGCCGAAAAGATAACTTTTTTTTGGCAGTAGTAGTGTTTACACATAATTGCACACTCTAAGATTTTCTAAACATTTTTATATTTAGAAAATTATTGGGACATTATGATTAAATTATAAAATTTCGGTTTATTTTTAGGATAATTGAGTTTACGAAAATAATTTCTATAGTATAAGATATTTATTTTATGAATCACTTCTTAGTTTAATTAGTGGTTCTTTGACAAATTTCCGGTTTGTGATGAAACCTGAACCCATATAAAGTTATATAAATTGCAAGTAAAGTTGTTCAGTGATAAAGATTATTGAGTCTGATATCTTATTTATTCGAGGGACAATGATAACATGGAGAGACTCCATAGTCCATTTTTAACAAAATCACGGATTTGAGCAAGTATAGTGTTTACAAAAATTAGAATACGGAGGGTGTGGGATATATAAGGCCACTTCACAAAAAAAAAAAAAAAATCCAAGTGCAACATGATTTTACTTCACAAAAACATTGGAAGAAAACCGACTAAAATAAACAATTAAAGCAAGAGAACAAATTTAATAAATGTAGTATCTCGAAAATTCAATAAAAAAATCACAAAGGAGAATTTAAGGTAATAGTCCAAAAAGTGCGTTGTCGTTCGATTAATGGTAAATTATAGGCCTGTCCCTAGAAATTTAAGATTGCACTTCACTGCTCAAACAGGTAGGAAAGAAAATATCTCATTGAATAAATTTAATTTTACTAGGATATTCAAGTGCAATTCGCACGTAATCATAGTTATCTCTATTTTTGTCTCTACTTTGTATCTAATTTTATTCCCGTTATGTTATATTAATTCTATTTATATTATGATTGATCATTTTCATATAAAAATATTTTTAGTTTTATGTAAAGGGAAAGAAAACCATAAGAAGGTCATTAAGTTACCGAATTGAAGAAAATCTCTACTCATATCCATTTTACTAACACAATTCCGGGGATATAATTGAGATGGAGGAATTTATAAAAAGTTAAACGGATGAGTGAGATTTTTTGTTTTTGAATCAAGATGTGACGAGTGAGATTTTTTTTTTTTTTTTTTTTTTTTTTTGAAATTATAGTGCATCGCGATTGATAATGTTTCTGCTGACGAGGTACATGCACATAATGATTGAACAAGAGTATATAAATAAATAAAAATCACCAGCTTTGAAAATTTATTGAATATCAAAATTTGGAGAGAATGAGAGGGAGGTAACATTTACTCAATTTTATGAAACTAAACAAGTACCATGTATGCTTCAAGATGTTGCAAAGGCCGCCCATAACTTTTTAATTATGTTTTCTACTACATGTCGTTTTTATTAGCTTATTATTAATTAAATATCTTATATTGGTTTACAGGGTCATCAACGTATTGAGTTTTTATTAGTTCTGCAATAATAATTTTTGTTTATTTAACGAAATCAATTTTAAAACATGGATCAAATATTTCATAATAGAGACACCGACCCGTGCATCGCACGGGTGACAAACTAGTAGAGTAAATATATGACTTCACATTTAAAATATCATCTACAACAAGGAGAATTTCAACCCTTCGAATTAAAAGAAAATTAGTTAAAAACATGACGTGGAGGTGCAAGCGGAGGTGTAGATAACACTTTCTTGAACACCTTCGTATTTAATATTTGGTCCCTCCTAACTTGTAGGACCCTACTGTTGGAGATAAATTTATGCCAAATGGGGGTCTAAAATCCTACGTGTCACTAAAAATAAATAAATGTGGAACTTTTTTTGTAGCCCATTTTTCTGAATTTTTATGTCTAAAACCCACCATTAAGATGGGATATATACAAAACCCATATTTAGTAATAATAGGATTAGATTTACATGATTAACCTTTTAGTCACGGATTATTCAAACAATAAAAATCTATGAAGCACGGATACTGATACGGGGATACGGATACGGGGATACTGATACGGGGATTCGTCAATTTTCAAAAAATGGGGATGCGGGATACGTTGGGATACGTGTATTAATTAAAAAATATTTAATTTATTAATAGTGAAAAGAATCGCATAAAGTAAGAAAATTATAAAATACTATCCGAATATAAAAAAAAGATAAAAAAGAAGATAACCCATCACTCATCAATATTGAATAAGAATGTTAGGGTTAGACATTTATATACTGCTTCTATAGAATAATTTTTGATAAATACGAATATATTACATATTTAAAAATATTTAACATATTTTGTATACAAATATTTGACAATATTATATATATATATATATATATATATATATATATATATATATATATATATACTATAAGAAGTGTCCCCTCTAGAGTGTCTGGGAAGTATCCCAAAAGCATCCCCTACCCTTTTCGTAATTAATAAAAAGGGACACTTTAAATGGGGTGTCCGATACGTATCCCCAAGTGTCCCCAAGTGTCCGACACTGATAAGGCGTCCGACACGGATACGTCACCGGTTTTGAGGTGTCCGTGATTCATAGATAAAAATAGAAGAAAAAACCCGTGTGAAAAAAGTCAAAATCCCGAATTTAAGAAATTCCCTAAATTCACTCGCATGCCATTAATACCGTCATTAAAACTTAGTTATAAAACGAATTTTTGTTAAAAAAAAAAACGAGATTGAATCTTATTCCTAAAAAAGCTATCCTCAAATAACTCCTATAAATCAATCCCTAAACCAACTGGCCTGAAATCACTCCCTTACAAGGCTGTCCTAAAACCCTTCCATAAAAACTTTTTTTAATTTTTTGAAAAAAAAAAAAAAACTCAAATTATCATCCTGTATGATAGAAAAACTCTAATTATCACCCATAAAATAACTCCAATTATCACCGCATTTAAACTGGTGAGAATCACAGCCACACACATTAATTAAAAAGAACTCCAATTATCACCAAAACTGATGAAAATTTCGTAATGAAAACTCAAGTTTTCATACACAAGAATTCTGATATTCCAATTTTCACATATTTATAAAAGTTTAAATGGGAAAACTCCACTAATCACCCCGCATATCCATGAAGATGGCAATTATCACATTTTTTAAGGTAACACTAAAAATAAGAAATAAAAAATTAAAATAAATTTATGTAGAAAAATATCAAATGGGAAGACTATGTATTACTCACATCACCGCTCACTAATAAAATTGAGAAATCAAACGTTACGTTGATCGTACAACAAGATAAATTCTGTTTTTCAACTAACAAATTTGAAAAACACCTTAATCTCAAATCAATTTTTCCATTTCTTTAAAATATAGAAAAGCAATTGAAAAACAATTCCATGCGATTTAATAAAAAGATACAATCTAATCACCATGGTTGTTGTAATTATCAATTCAATGAGGAAGAGAAGGTAATTGGTGAGGAGTGAAACTAGGCAGATGCACTAACTTGAGAAACGAATTCACAAGAGACAAAAGAAAAGTGACAAAGATGATAATTAAATTTCAATTAATGGGAATAACTATAGCATGAGAAAATTACTGGGAGTAACATTAAGTTAACGAAAAATATGACAACAATTTGACGAAAAATATGGTTAGAAAATTCATTGACCGGTACCGGATTCTTTATTTAAAAAAATATATTACCAGAGTAATAATTAGTAATTAATAAAGGATAGATTAGTCCATCTTAAAGTATGAAAGAGATAAATCTAATATAAACTATTAATCTTAACCGTGGATCTAATTTTTTGGGCTATATATATATGTCATCTTAATGATGGGTTTCTGAAAGAGAAAGGAATCAGATTTGGGTTCCTCAGATTTTTCCACATAAATAAATCTACCCTCTCTTGGAGATGCTCTAAAAATTATATTGTGTAATTTGCATGTGGTGGACCCTGGTTAGTTACATCCAATAATCATGGGAGGAATGTGCACCCCTAGTTAAGTGGGGGTGCACATAGATGGACTCTTGGAAACTAGTTGGAAGCCTAACAAGCTAAGCTCCAACGACATACTAATACATTAATTGAACAGGTTGATGTGCTAGCCTACCAGCGGGCCTCATGGGTAACCTAGCCAAAGGAGCCGAAGCGGATGGGGGGCTGAGATTGTGTCACAAGGGGGCAAACTAACTATTATGGATTTAACCATTTTTAGAAAATTTAAATCGAAATTCATCCATTTTGTCTATTGTATTTTTTAGTAACGTTTTATGTTCTTTTTTTTTTTTTTTTTGAAAAAAAAAAGTATGAATAATTTTTTGTTAATTAAAATAAAAATTCTGTATTTTTAAAATAAAAATGATAATAGAAAAAATCAATTAAAAAAATTTTGTATTTTTTTCATCCATTTTGTCTATTGTAATACTAATCAAAATGTAAAATTGATAATTTGGCAAATAAGATATAAATTTGACGTGTCATGCAAATAAGGTGTCCTTTACCATAATATGAAAATACCAAAATACCTTGAGTTACAAAAATACCCTTTTGATAAAAGACGAAAATAACCTTTAAAAAAATAAGACGGATATTACAGAACAATATAGAAACTGAAGGACCAGACAGGGGTTTACATCTCAATATAAAGAAAACGAAATTTCTTTTGCCCTTCTATTGATCCCGGCTTTCTTTGAAGGTGTATTCCTCTTGATATTGGTATACCTACTAACTGCGTTAAACTTTTGGGGGACCAGTGAGTTTGGATCTGAATTTTATTAGTGATATGATGTTGAGCAGGGTGAACAAGACGGTTCAACCAATGTCTACCATCAATAAACTCATGGACCTCAAAGTGAGATGTAGTTACTTCGTAATTGCAATGGTGTGTCTAGCATTTATTTTGCAATGCATACTACCAATCCGGCAGCTCTTCAACAATCTACCGATCTTTTTGCCGACCATTTGTTCAAGTATTTGAGACTTCTAGTTACCGGGATGGTCTCAAGCTTTGGGTCATTGTGCAGTAGATTAGATACCCTACTTATCAAGGATATATACTTATCAAGGATATATACTTATCAAGGATATCTAATATGGCTTTGGTCTTGGTATTTATATTATGGAGGACACTCGTACCTATTGTTACCTTGCATCTCGAGAGTCGACCAGTTTCGGTCATGCAAAGGTGATACTTGGTAACTTATTCCCTGTATGTGGTTTTACCTATTAATTGGCTCTTCAGAACTTTATTCAGATATGTGGATTACGTTTCTACTTATTTCGTCGATGATACTCCCCCCCCCCTCCATGTATTCCATGGTAGTTACTTACTTTTATGTAGTTAAGAGCAACTGCAGTCATGAGAGCAAAACCAAAGAATAAAGACTAAAAAAACCAAATTAATTTGGTTTACTCCTTTGCCGCACACTATGGTGCAGATTAAAACTCATGGGGCGTAGTTTCAAACTACGCCCCCCATTTTTTTTTTTTTTTTTTTTTATGGGCGTAACTCAAGTTACGCCCCATCATCATCAGCAATCAACTCGTCCCCGCTCCATCAAGCGTAGTTTCAAACTGCGCCCAAATTTTTTTTTTTTTTTTTTTATGGGGCGTAACTTTGAGTTACGCCCCATCATCAGGCGCAATCCCAACACCCCGCTCCATCAGGCGCAACTTTAAATTACGCCCGACTAAAACCAAACTAAAGACCAAATTTGGTTTGGTTTTTGGTTTTACTACGGTCTTTGATCTTTACTCCTTCTCCATCACACTGTGTTTTCGACCAAATTTTTAGTTTTGGTCGATGACTGTGGATGCTCTAAGAAGCAAATCCCCAACCAATTTTCCATGTCTGCAAGAGATTCAATTATGTGGAAATGTAATTGTTTGTACCCCTAATATTCTTCACAAATAAATGGGCTAACTTAGGCCTCCAAAACCCTTACTAGTGGCTAAGGAGTGTTCATTGGGCCTAAGGTGCCTAAGGTGCTTCCCAAAGTTTACCCAAGTATGGCTAACTAGGCCTAACAAACACCCCATGTACAAGCCCATGGGCTAGAAAGTTTCACAACAAAGCTTTCCACTTAACCCTTGACACGTCAGCAGAGGTGACACGTCACCAGCGCGACACGTCAGCGAAACAGGTGCCACGCGGCATTGAGATGATGGCAAAGGTGCCACGTCAATGAGGGAGATGACGTGGCAGACGCCACGTCAGCAGATAAGATGACGTGGCAGGTGCCACGTCACGAGCAGCCTTACGTTGCCACGTCAAAGATATATGATGACGTGGCAACCGCACGCCGCAGAAAACGAGGTGCCACGCCGCCAGACGAGCGACGGCGGCAGCCGACGCGTCGACAACCAGTGGTGACACGTCAGCATGCGAGGTGACGTGGCAGGTTCCACGTCAGCATGGATGATGACGTGTCAGTTGACGCGTCAACAGGATTGATGACGTGGCATGTGCCACGTCAAAGACTACAGCCACGCCGCCGGCGGCCTAAGCCGGCGAAGTAGCGACATCGGCAAGATTAATCGTCATTAATCGCCAATTAATCGGCAGTTTATGTTTTGATTTTTTTTTATGTTTGGTGAACCCATTGCGGCATAATTCCGTAGCCTCTGATGATTCCGCCCCATTCTCGCTTGCCTAACTGGTTCCCGCGCCCCCACTGTGAACTTTGCTTCTACAACATTCCAGCAACCATGCAAGGGTCAGTTACACAAGAGCCATGCACCCATCAAAGCCGCCGCTATCACATGCGTATGCGAGACGGGCCAATGCCGCTTATTGGGAGGCATGCGAGGGGCCGATTATGGCAATCAATGTCCTTACCATAAAATCACAAAAATTAAACCGAAATTGGCACATATAAATGGGGAGTTTCACAACCAAAAAGGTAAGCAATCTTCAGCCAAAATCTCCTCGTGAAAAATCCAAGATCGACTTTAGCATCGGAGGGTTTTTTGCAGGTACCCCCTTCCTCCATCATTCGCCAAGATCCAACCCACGAATCAATTGTCAAAAATCACCATTCATACAAAAATTCGTGTTTGGGGTAGGAGTATTTTTACCTTACAAACAAAGGGCGCCACCAAGGGTTTCGAGAAAAGATTATCGAGTTTTACCAAATCGAGTTATGGCAATAGTTCGACAGACCGCACGAAGGTCCGATTCTAACAAAGAATTCCCAACCGCGCAGAGACGCGAAATTGAGAGGAACGAAATTGAAGTTCAATCTGCACTGGGCCGTACCCACCGGAAAATGCAGACAGGTCAAGATCATACTCATAATGATCACCGGATCGTGGACGAGATCGAGATCGTTTTCGTGATAGTGCTCCATCCGAATCGGAGAAAGGAAAAACAACGTCCGGTCGATAACGAGGTTATTGACGCTGATGGGAAAACCCGGATGTCCGTGGAAACAAAGGGTATGCGTTCGGTGCCCATCTAGGAGGAATCGCAATCGACGGGATCTCATGAGATGTCCGCAGCAAATGACTCCCAAAGACAAGAGGAAGAACAACTACCAATCGGCTAGACGAGTTAGAGAAGGAGAACGCTCTACCGAGATTAGAACGTGAAAACCAACCTCGGCCTAGGTCCGGTGTTTTGAATAATCGTAGGGTCCGATGCGTTTGGCAACGCCTCGAAGTCGGATTGAACCACAAGTCGCGACTCTAACAGAGATGTGATCAATCTCGATCGACTGACAGAATCTATCGGTCACCGGAGAATTACAAGAAACGACCCGGGCGGCGGGAAACGGATGCAGTGCAACTCAACGGGCGCGACGAACCACGTCTCATTCAAAACGCCTCGGGAATGACGAAATGAAGATCGAGACCAATATGACGAGGGTGACTTTTCGGGGACGATTACTATGCTCGTTCGAGCAAGGCGGGCATGGCAGAGACTACTCCGCACCGAAGAAAGAAAATGAGATCGGATAATCATATTCCGCAGGACTGGATTATGAGCGAGGAAGGCGCTTCCTCGGGATGGCGACCTAGACGCGATAACGAAGCTCGTCTTGCCAAGATGATCGAGAAAGTAATGATGAAAAAACAATCCCGAGAAGAAAAGATGGAAAGGCTACACGAGCAGGAGCTCCTTTCAAAAAATGAATATCGAGAATTCAGGCCACCAATGAACTTTTTAGTTCCAAAATTACCGAATTCGATGAGAAAACCGATGATCCGATCGGACGTTTTACACTACGAGACCGCCATGTCCTTATGGCGATGCAAATGACGAGTTGATGTGTAAAATGTTTCCGCAATCCCCGACAGGAGGAGCTATAACGTGGTTCAACCAAATTTCGGACAATCCGATCGGGACTTACCATAAGCTGATCGATGATTTTTGTCGTAACTATAAGTACAACAAACGTGACCTAAAGGATGCCATTCACTGTTCCTTTGGGAATTCGGAAGGAGGAAAGCATCGGGGACGCTCACTAGGCGTTTCAAGCAAGAGTTAGCGGACGTGGATGGAGCCAACGACCAAGTTGTTATTGCGGCATACAAACAAGCTTACCAACATGATCAGAGGGGTGTGTACGGTTCTTTGGTCAAGAGACCACCAAAAACTTTGGAAGAACTATATGATCGAGTAGAAGAGTACGCCCGAGTGGAGGACGATTCTAAAGCTCGAGAAGAAGTTCACAAATCGTCCAATCATCCAAATGATGGTAAGAGAGAAAAATCCAAGAACCGTTCGAACGGACAGCATAATGATCGTGGGGATGTTGGACAGAAAAATCAAGGTGAACGCATGGAAACCGGGTATCAGAAATTTCACGATATGAAGCCGACCCGGCCCGCGAGCATAGGTATCACGCAAGAGTCTGTATTTAAAAATACACAAAGACTTGAGCCCCCCACGTCCTGCTCGGCAGAAACACGAGACAAACGTGATAGGAGCAAATCATCGCAAGTTCCATAAAGACCATGGTCACAAAATCGAGAACTGCCGCTTTGCGATCGAGATTCAATGAATGATCGACGGGAAGCCGCAACAAGACGTAAAAAGGACTTTGGAAAAGGTCCGGGACGGTTTTGCACAACCAACGTGATTAACGCACATGTGATTAACGTCAGCCACGCCAGGATCCATTCAATGACCAGGCGGGCGTCAGAAGACGAAACCAGGAGGAAGCTCAGGCAGTTGAAAGAATGGTACTTGACAAATCACATCGATTTTGTCAGCGGTAATGGAGCAGAAACTGGCGAACTTGGATGCACAAAGATCGAGTTCTCTGATGCGACATGATAGGTGTATATGCTCCCCACAATGATGCTATCGTTATAACCGCTTGGATTGGCATGTTTCGTGTACACCGGATTCTAGTTGATACGAAGTTCGGTGAGCGTGTTGTTTTCGTGAGCTTACTCTCATGAATCTTCCACACGACTTGATCGAGGAGGATGAAAATCCAATTATCGGTTTCAAAGCGGAGAAGTTACAAAGGCGATTGGAAAAGTGAAGATACCTATCACGGTGGGCCGACAAGTACGTATTGGGCACTTTCTTGTTGTTGGATTGCAGAGCACCCTATAATGCGATTGTAGGACGAGATTGGCTGCATGAGATCGGTGCGGTCACATCATCTAATCATCAATGCTTGAAGTTTATTACCCAAGAAGGAGTCGTGAAAGTGAGAGGCGACCGGATGGCCGCCCACAAGTGTCATGAGAGTGCAATGAATGAGTACAAAAAGTCGAAGTCAGTGGCAAACGGATCATGCGAGTCGAGCGAAATAGCAATTACAGTAACCTGCTCTCCCTCCTAATCATATATGGGAGAGGACGCCAACCCCCCAACAGTTGAGAAACTGATCGAGGTCCAGATTGGAGACGAGGAGCACAAAACAACGTTCGTAGGGGCAGACCTGCCTGCACGAACGTGATGGTTTGATTACATTGCTAAGAGCAAATGCCGATGTTTTTGCATGGAGTTTTTGAAATGCCAGGATAGATCCGAACGTGGCACCACAAAGCTAAACATCGATGAGAATTTCCATCCTGTTCGACGGGTAATCGTGAATATGGCACAAAGCAAAAAGATGGAGTTACGAAGAGGTCAAAAGCTGTTGGAAGCGGGATTTATCCCACCAAGACAATATCCAAGTCGGCTGTCAAATGTCGTGCTGTTCAAGAAGAATGGTAAAATTCGGTCTCAGATCGATTTCTTGATTTGAATAAAGCTTGTCCTAGTGATCCCTACCACTGCAGCGGATAAGAGATTTGGTGGATGCAACCGCAGGATATGGGAGACTCTGTCATTCATGGACGGGGTTTTTCAAGCTACAACCAAATACCTTTGTTCGAGGACGATCAAGAGCATACAAGGTTCAGAATCGGCGTGAGGAGTCTATCTTTGTTATCTTAATGCCGTTCGGGCTAAAGAACGCAGGGCAACCTACCAGCACTTGGTAGACCATATGTTCAAGGATCTGATTGGGAAGTCGATGGAAGTATACATCGATGATATGGTAGTGAAATCTCAAAGCAAAAGAATCGCATTTTCTTGATCTCGCAAAAGACGTTTGATATCTTAAGGCAATATGCTATGAAGCTCAATCCAAAGAAATGTTCATTTGGGCTATCATCGGAAAGTTCCTTGGATACTTGATGACACATAGAGGAATCGAGGCGAATCCGAACAAATCGAGAGCCATCAGAAATGCCATCCCCAAGAACGAAGAAGGAGGTCCGTGGAAGCTAGCGGGACGATTAGCAGCCTTAAACCGTTTCATCTCACGATCGTCGGATCGATTCAAGCCATTCTTTGACGTCTTGAAAAAAAGCAGTGAATTTTGGTTGGACGGATGAGTGCGAAAGGGCTTTTGATGAGATCAAGCAGTATTTGTCAACTCCCCCAGTTTTGGTGAGTCCAAAAACTGGACAACCGGTCGGGGTATATCTGGCTGCAACGGAGAACGATGTTAGTGCAAAGCATTGTTTGTTACGGGATCCACATGAGAAACACATACTTCGCCAGAAATCCTGACGGGGCGGAAACACGGTACAAGAAAATTGAGAAGATAGCACTTGCACTTTTCCATGCATCTCGTCGCCTCAAGCCTTATTTCCAAGGAAGGCGATCGTAGTATACTCGGAATACCGTGAAGAAGAGAATCCCGAGCGTGCTGATGATTCCAATCGACTAGCCATATGGTCAAATTTTCTGGGGCGTATGAGATCAAGTATGAAACCAGAATCATGAGAAAGGGACATGCACTGGCTGCACACGCCATATTTTCCCGTGGACGATATAGAAATGGTTGTCGACGAAGAAGTGGAGTTGTTCAAACCCAATCGAGCCGGGCCACCGATCGGGATCAGAGGCGAGTCCGCAATGGAGATCGATACACCAACCATTATGGACTGTATTCTTGATGGGTCATCAAACGTTGGTGGTGCTGGAGTTGGTTGCGTCATCCTTACTCCCAGAAGGTTCGAGGATCGAAAGCGACAGTTTGGGTTTTCAAGCATCAAACAATGAAGCTGAATATGAAGCTGCAATAATCGGTTTAAAAAGTCACAAACAACGGTTAGATGCGAAGAACGTGGTGGTCACTGATTCCATGCTAGTGGTCAACCAGTTTGCTGGGATCTACAAAGCCAAGGAAGAGAGAATGGCCCCGTATTTGGATCATATGAAAAAGCTAGCAAATGAGTTCGACCAATTCTCTTTGGGTGAGACCACGGTTGGAAAACGAGGCATGCATGCTTTGGCATATCTTTCTTCCGCAAATCGAAACTTATTCCACCCGTTTTGTTGTAGTAGATTTCCAAGAGTTACCTAGCATCTCCATGTGACCAATTTGTTCTGCTCTCGAACACGCTAGTGGGGGGCGAGATGGTAGCTACATCAACACAGGGGGGATACCGAGAACATCGCAGAATATGGATGTTGACACCAAAGACAGATAATTCAGCAATCATGTTGAAAACATTACAGATCAAGGCCAACCATACATCCAAAGACTCGACAACCGCGAACTCCCCAAGATGAGAAACTGGCTGCAAAAGGTGAGAAAGAATTCATGGAGATACTCAATGATCGAGAGTCGTTATACCGCAAACCCGTTGCTTTGGAGCCATTTTTGCGATGCGTATCACCTGAGGGAAGGACAAATAATACTAGCGAGAGGCCCATGAGGGGATTTGTGGCAGCCATTCGGAGGGCGCAGTCTCGCACAATGGGATACTTACCAGGGGTATTTACGCCGTACATGCGTAAAGACGCTAAAGAATATGCGCAAAATGTGTACCATGCCAAGAACACGCTCCAATTCCGAAAAGGCCCGCCAACGAATTACATCCGTTTTAGTCCCCAGCCGTTTCTCTATGTGGGGATTGGACATCGTCGGGCCACTCCCCCCAAGCTCCTGGAGGCGTCAGATTCGTACTAGCCGCTACCGATTATTTCACCAAGTGGGTCGAAGCAGTGGCACTGGTACACGTCACCAGACATGATGTGAAAAGGTTCATATGGGAGAATATCGTCTGCAGGGTTCGAATCCCAGACGCGATAATATCAGACAATGGAGAAGCGGTTCGATTCGGGAGTGATCAAAGACTTTTGCAAGGGCACGAATATCCGCCACAATTTCTCGTCTCCTTACTATGCTCAAAGCAACGGCGCAGAAGCAACCAACCGAGTTATTATGGACAACCTCAAGAAACTACTGGAGAAGGCGAAGGAAAGTGGACTGAAGAATTCCTGAGTCTTATGGTCTTATCGAACAACCCCCAAGAGATCCACCGGATTTTCTCCATTCACATTGGCATATGGGACAGAGGCAGTCATACCCACCGAGGTACAACTCAAGACTACCAAAACTCGTGCTGTCAAGTCTGGAAAAAACGACAGCATACTGGCTTTGGACAAAGAGTTGTTGGAAGAACAAAGAGAAACAGCCTTGCAGCAGTTGGTCCGATACCAGCAGGCAATCAAGCTGGGTTATGATCGCAAGGTCAGAGAACGGTCGTTCAAACCAGGGGAATATGTCTTGAAGAAAACCCGAGCAGCCACAATGGAACCGAATCGTGGGGAAGCTCGGGGCGGCTGGGAAGGCCCATACATAGTGGATAGACCAGGCGTCTCGTGGATCCTACTACTTGAGGAATCTCGACGGGCCGAGATTCGAAGCCATGGAAGCCGTGGAATTCGTTCCACTTGAAAAGTTTTATCATTAGAGGTAGATTCAAATCTGCCGTGTCGCACTCTTTTCCTTTTTTGATGGTTTTGTCCCACCGGGTTTTCCACTCAAAGGTTTTAACGAGGCACCAAGTGATCAAAGCAATAGGTATTTATCTTGTTATTTCAATTCGAGATATTCTAGTCCAACATTATTTCGGTATTCCATACTTTATCAATATTGTTCGTGTTAATTATAAGCTACTATGGATGATCGAATCCATGGTCAGCCCTAAATGACAAAACAAAGATGTTTTAAGTCTACTTGTCGCAACGTCTCTCGACACCTCGTGGATAGGGTGAGTGCACGTTCGAGCATTTCTACCCTATCTCAAATTTATCCTCATCATATGGGGCAGAACCAATGTGGCAAACATTTTCCCGCACGTGAAAATGTACACATCCCAAAATCTGCGCGCACCTTGAATAGCGAGAATGGCCCCCTGCGCAAATTCAAGGTAGCGTAAAACTCAACTTTTCATTTCATGCGCAAGCGAAATGCGGCAGGAGATGCACCCCTGCGCAAGCATTGAGCAAGATGACACAAAACATATTGGGGGCGAGATATATGTCACCCCAACCATTTGGGGGCAAGATGTATAACACTCCAGCACAATCAACACATCCTTGGGGACGAGTTGCGTAACACTCCGAACAACACGCTTGGGGGCGAGTTATGTAACACTCCCGGAAAATGCAAAATTAGAGGGGAACAGAACTTCTTTAACCCACAACAAGTTATGGATTAAGAGGGGGCGATGTTTGTACCCCCTAATATTCTTCACAAATAAATGGGCTAACTTAGGCCTCCAAAACCCTTACTAGTGGCTAAGGAGTGTTCATTGGGCCTAAGGTGCCTAAGGTGCTTCCCAAAGTTTACCCAAGTATGGCTAACTAGGCCTAACAAACACCCCATGTACAAGCCCATGGGCTAGAAAGTTTCACAACAAAGCTTTCCACTTAACCCTTGACACGTCATCAGAGGTGACACGTCACCAGCGCGACACGTCAGCGAAACAGGTGCCACGTCAGCATTGAGATGATGGCAAAGGTGCCACGTCAACAGGGGAGATGACGTGGCAGACGCCACGTCAGCAGATAAGATGACGTGGCAGGTGCCACGTCAGACGAAACGGCCCCACGTTGCCAAGTCGGCATATATGATGACGTGGCAAACGCACGCCGCTGAAACGAGTGCCACGTCGGCGGACGGCGACGCGTGGCAGTCGACGCGTCGACAGCCAGTGGTGCCACGTCAGCATGCGAGGTGACGTGGCAGGTTCCGCGTCAGCGTAGATGATGACGTGTCAGTTGACGCGTCAACAGGATTGATGACGTGGCATGTGCCACGTCAGCACTAACGAGCCACGTCGTCCGGCCCAAGCGACGAGCGGCATCCGCGCGATGTCGCCAATTAATCGGCAGTTTATGTTTTTGATTTTTTTATGTTTCGGTGGAACCCATTGCGGCATAATTCCGTAGCCCTCGGATGATTCCGCCCCATTCTGCTTGCCTAACGGATTCCTGCGCCCCCACTTTGTGAACTTTGCTTCTACAACATTCCGGAACCATGCAAGGGTCGGTTACACAAGAGCCATGCGACCATCAAAGGCGCGATTATCACATGCGGCATGGGGACCAGCCAATGCCGATTATTCTTTGGGAGGCATGCGAGGGGCGATTATGGCAATCAATATCTGCCATAAAATCACAAAAATTAAACCCAGAAATTGGCACATATAAATGGGGAGTTTCACAACCAAAAGGTAAGCAATCTTCTAGCCAAAAATCTCCTATGAAAAATCCAGATCGACTTTAGCATCGGAGGGTTTTTGCGTTTACCCCCCTTCCTCCATCATTCAAGAAGATCCAAATCCACGAATCAATTGTCGACAAAATCACCATTCATACAAAATTCTGTGTTTGGGGTAGGAGTATTTTTACCTTACAAACAGTAATCTTATTAAGCATGCACAAGATTATCTATTGGTAGTACCAATTAGTGGGCGTAATCAATGCCTTGGGCCAAGACAGTCCAGAGCTGTTCTTTGTTATCTTCTTGGCATCCCTTTGTTTGTCGAAAATGGTTTTTGCTCAAGCTGCAATACATCTATGGACATCTTTGGTGATCACGCGCTCCATTTGAAAATGCGGGGGTCTAACAACCACACCCAACAATTAGTTTGGAAATCTGAGAGGACTTACTCCAATACACTTTCTAGATAATCAACTAGACAGTCAGACTCAATCGAGAATAAAGTGTGTCAAAGAGTTTTAATATCTCTAACTCTTAATTCAACAATCAGCAAATAGAAATCTACGAGCCCGATTGAATATAAGAGGAGTAACTTGAACGGCGCCAAAGACAAATGTTCAAGTGTCAATCAATGTAAATCAACAACCAGAGGTTGGATATTCTAAATGATTGATCATAACGCACAACCTGTGATATTTCAATTATATAACAAAATATAACGCGGAATAGAAATAACACAGACACGGATTTTGTTAACGAGGAAACAGCAAATGCAGAAAAACCCCAGGACCTAGTCCAGATTGAACACCACATTGTATTAAGCCGCTACAGACACTATCCTACTACCAATTAACTTCGGAGTGGACTGTAGTTGAACCCTAATTAATCTCACAATGATTCAAGGTAAAGTTGCGCTTCTTACGTCTCTGATCCCAGCAGGATACTACGCACTTGATTCCCTTAGTTGATCTCACCCAAAACCAAGAGTTTCTACGACTTAAAGTCAAAGACTTGATAAACAAATCTGTCTCATACAGAAAAGTCTATAGGATTGAATAAATCTGTCTCCCACAGAAATACCAAAGAGTTTTTGTTCCGTCTTTTTATAAATCAAGGTGAACAGGAACCGATCGATAACCCACACTTATATTCCCGAAGAACAACCTAGAATTATCAATCACCTCACAATAATCTTAATCGACTAGCGAAAGAAGATATTGTGGAATCACAAACGATGAGACGAAGTGTTTGTGTTTAATTTTCTATCTTGCCTATCGGAGATATAAACTCGAGCCAATTATTCCAATTGTACTCAACACGGTAGAAACAACAAGATCATATCACGCAACTACAAAGATAATAGTTGGGCATGGCTTCACAATCCCAATGAAGTCTTCAAGTCGTTAAACTACGGGGTCTCGAGAAGAAACCTAAGGTTAAAGGATAATCGACTCTAGTTATGCAACTAGTAATACACAATAGGTGTGGGGATTAGGTTTCCCAGTTGCTAGAGTTCTCCTTTATATAGTTTTCAAATCAGGGTTTGCAATCTAAGTTACCTTGGTAACAAAGCATTCAATATTCACCGTTAGATGAAAAACCTGATTCTCCCAAGCTAATATCTTTCAACCGTTAGATCGAACTTCGCTTGTTAAACACAAATGAAATGTACCCTCATTTAGGTTTATCACTACACCATTTTAAGGGATTAGCAACCCAGATTAGCAATGACACTAGTATTGTTGCGAATTTTCAGTTGCTAATCGCCGTTGCTAATTTTTCGCAACGGAAAATATCTATTGCGAATTTTGCAACCGCTCGTTTAAGGTTGCGAATAGCAACCGCGCTGGGTTCAGGCATGCGAAGTGCGCGTGTGGTCGGGAGCACTAGGATTACTATTTACGCCCAAGTCAACATCAGGTCAAGTATTCATTTTTATTTTTCCACCCTTCACCCATATCTACCCTATATCATTCATTATCGAGTTTATCTTCTCATTTTTTTCTCCGCCACTGAACACCATCTTCATCTCTCTTTCATCCCCTCTCCAGAGAAGCTCTAAAGAATTTCATCTCCTCTCCGCAAAAGCTCTGAAGAACCACTGAAATCAACCAGGTTTTAAGTCTCTTTCATAATATTTTCATTTCAGTTTACAGGTTTTGATTTCTAGAGTTTCAGTTGTGAATCTTATAAGATTTTATCTTTTTGTTTCGTTTAATCCTATTTATTTCTTCTTACTCTTGTTAGGTTTTGATTTTTTTTTCCGATTCATCTTGTTCGTTTGAAGTGCCGAAGAAAACCTAAACCCAGAACACGGTCTCCTCTTCAAACATCATCATCAATGGATGACGATGATCAAGATGATCGGGGTGATATTGGGTAAATCTCTATTTTTTATTCTTTTTTATCGATTTTCACCAAACTTTTCAATTAGGGTTTCCAATTTTCTGTAATTTTGAGATTTTTGAATTGATTTCTTGAACTCACAAATACAAGGATGAACCAGTTCAGGACGTTATGGTAAGTAGATCAATTATTTTATTTTTTTGTTTTTGGTAATTTTTTTGATTTTATTGATTGTGATAGCAATTGTATTTGTGATATTTGTAGGAAGGTGATGAAGTGGATGTTGAAAATAACAATGAAGATGATGCTTCTGATGGTGGTTGTAGAAGGTGTAGAAAAAAGGGTATAAATATTATCTTTGATCTCTAGATTAATTTTGTTAATGTTATCAATTGGATTCACCTTGATTGTTTGCCTGACTTAATTCAACTTGCTTACTTGTTGTCCTCAGAGGAAGATAATCTGCGGATTCGAATTCGAATTACCAAGGTATGATTCTTAATCATGCATTCTCGATGGTTTCATCATAATGTTATCCCAAATTTTGCATAAGCTTGCGAGTTAGCAGTTTTTGATAGAAGAATTGGTGATGCAGTTTCTGTTGGATGGTTGGCCTGCTCTCTCAATCCATGGAGATAAGAGTCAAGCGGAGAGAGATTGGGTTCTCGCATAGTTAAATTCTTGAAAAGTCCCCATCATGACAGCAACATATGTTGCCGCACATGGCTTAGTTTTGTGTTTGATCTTAATGCATCTTCTTGGATCTGCATGACTTGCTTCTTGGTGTCATGTTTGCGTTGATATGGTATACCATTTAACAACTTTTTTCTGCAAAATTAATTTATTGGACATTAAAGTTCTGAAAGAGTATAATTCTTTTAAACTGTTAATCAACTACAGTAAATATATGCTCAGTTTCACTAATTAGTTTATTTACTTATGGAGGTGATGGCAGACGTGAAGGATGCATAATATATCGTATGTGGCATATAAAAATTAACAGAAAAATCCAGAAAAGACTCGGTATGGAAAACTTTGAATGTCACTTTGTTTATTGATAACATCCTTTTGTGTCTGTAAGATTGTATGATCAATATTCAGTAGTTTCTATGAATTTTATCGGTTATGCTTTGAATTGAGAGTTTAAGTGAAATCAGTTTGTATGAATTTTCATCCTCTGCCCTAGGATGCAGTGTGGTTAATAGCTTCAAGTTGCTTTGTTTAATAGTGTGTTTAATACTCGAGATGGTGGCATTGGTGACTTATTATAGTAATAAGGTTGTGGGACTAGAGATAGTGGTTGGGGATAACCTTTAATAGTGTCGGGATGGTAATGGTGACGCTGGTGGCGGTGACTTATAGATGGTGGTGGTGATGACATGTAGAAGGAAGGAGTGGGTCTGGAAATAACGAAGGTGGTGAAATCACATGTTTATCTAACATTTTATTTTTCGACTGAATATGGGAACGGGATGATGACACTGCATTGCTAGAGCGTTAAACCTAGAGACTTAGACCGATATATTAAACTTCCAATTTCCAACAAGTTCTTATTTCCTTTTTTTTTTTTTTTAAGTTTGCTTATGAAATATAATATCTTCTGCTTTCTGCGTACATCACTCCAGATGTCCACACAGGCAATGCAAAAGAACCTACAAGCCAGAGTGAAATAAACCAGGTGTTGGGAATCAGGCATATGTCTCATCAATCCTTTCTACGGTATATATATATATAGTTTTTCTGTTGAATAGTGCAAGTATACTTTTTAGTTTGAACTTTTGGAGTATGCCTTTTGTGCATATGTTGATACATCATTTCTCTTGCAAACTTCCAGAGTTGACACTAATGATGACTCGTTAAAAGATTTGATTGCATCTTTATGAGGTCATGCGATAAGTTAGCAAAATCTCATTCAACTCCCTAATTGTGAAAACGTTAACACTATTCACTATTTCATCTCTGTATGATTGCAAAGTACATCTGGCACCAAGACATGACTGAGTTTTTACACTTCCAGAATTTTGGGAAAAATAAAAAATGAATGCTTGATGGTACCGGCTCATTGTTACTGACCTGTTATGATGTCCATATAACTCAAATAAAAACGTGACCTTAGTGCTTTTTTCTCATCGAATTTTAACAATTATCGTATTATTCCATAAAACCTTATGCATATTTTTTTACTTTGCAGGTGTGGTCACTTGCCAAACCGAACATATTGTCTCGGTTCAAACAGAACCGTATGTGATTTTGGTCTCTAGATTGAAAGAAATTGACTCCATTTAAGTGTGTAGGATATTGGTATTTGCTATGCGGTTGTTGAATATGAAGATGCTACTGGTGCTCAAATTGCTATTCAGATTGGATTCTCATTCATTACTAGCCAATTGCATAATACAAAAACCTTTGAGCTGTTCCAGGGCATTAATGAATGTTTCTTATGTTTTCATTTGCATCTAAGTGTTACCATTATCATGCAGATTAAGCATGAGATGTGCAGATATGAAGTTATGTCGACTAAAATTAAAATGCGCCTTGCGAAAGATGAAGCAATCACCTGGACATCTCTTGAATATACCAGGGAAAATATAGTCCAGCAGAAAATTTTTGATAGCAAGAGTAACAGAACCATATAAGTAGTGAGAGGGATGTTTGTGGGTTTTAGGAAAACTAGACATACATGCTTCATTAAGTATAATTTGATACTATCAATCTCTTGCATGAGCTACGTGTTAGTGCGAAGTATGTGGGTTCTTTTGATTTGCTTATATAACCTATTATTTTTTTATTAGTCTTTGACTCAATCTTTATAAGCATACTGGATATCTGATTGGAAGAATTTGTGATGCTTTGTTCACATGTTAATTGAATGATGCTCTGTTATGAGATCAGAAAGGTTGGAGGAGCTAGAAGCAGCTAGACATTAGGTCCCTTAACAGCTGCAAGATTTGTAAGTTTATGTAGTATCTCATTATAGTGATTTAGAACTAAGGAATTTCATATCTTTCTATGAACTGAACTTAGGAACTAAGTATGTTTCTATGTGTGCACTAGTTTGTTGTGATACATACTTACTATACATTTGTATCAAATACTCATACTTTTTGTTAACTTCAATTGAAGAATCCTTTTTTTATAATATACTACAGTTTCGTAATGAATGATATAGTTTGTATATCTGTGGAAATGATGAATATGGGGAACTGGGTAACTGCAGGGGGGTAAATGTGGGGGGAAATGGATTTTGACTAGGTCAATGAAGACTAGACCTTTTTTTTTTTGCAAAACATTAGCAACGTCTCTGATCTGTTGCTAAATTAGAACCATAACCAATAACATTTAGTTCCGGGTAGGGGTATTCCTGTAATTAGCAACAGCTTAGCAACGACTGATCTCATGAACATTATAGCCATGGTTTGCAAAGATTGCATTCCTTATGATTTAAATGTTTAAGTCAATGAACTGGCCAATTTGACAAGTAACCAGCTTAAGTATGGGTATGGGTATGCGTAATTAAGCAACCGGATTTGAGTTTGTTTAGTTTCCAAACTCAGCAGAAATTTTCGGTTCGAAAACTTCCGCCGGTATGCGTACATGTAAGCATAATTAAGGTGACTAGTTTAAGAGTTTGTCAAAACCAAACTCAGCAGAAATTTTCGGTTCGAAAATTTACGCGACGACATACTTAACTGTCTCCTTCACCAATTTCGTATACACATATGCATACTCTTGGCTCCTGGTTTATGGATTTATACACTAATGCTCGAACACACTATATGTGCTTATATCCAAAGATGGTTACATTATCAACTCTTTATTTCAATCATTGAAACATTCTTCTATAATGATAATAGCCGCTTTCACACACTATTAGCATCAAAGCAATTTTCAAGATATAGAAATAATCATTATTGAAACATTACAAGCCTACATCAAATGATTGTATCACAAAACCATGTAAGTTGTTACTCGGCAATTTTCTCATGATATAAAAGATAAACTTGGTCGAAGCGAAAGCTTACCAACACATATTTCTCGAAATATGTAAGCGAGATATACTCATTTCGAAATCTTAAATGTGTATAGAGAAAACTATATCTTAACACAACTTATGTCTCAATATAGGAGATAGTAGAAATAGACTTTCCAAGTGATAGATGAGTTCAAGTCTCCACATACCTATTGTCGAAGAAGTTCCACAAGCTCCCCTTAGTAGTTATTCTCCTTAAAATTATGAACTCTGTGAAATCTAAGCTCAACTACACTATCTATGTCCTAGTCCGAGACATCTATAAATAGGCTAGAAATCAAGATTTATAGTTTTGATCACTAACATTGACAAACATGCTTGAGATAAAAACGCATGCGAGTTCTACCGAGCAGTGCTCTAACACCATTGTTCTAAGGATGTTGGAATCAAGTTTCGTCATGATCTTGAACATGATGTAATTGCTGACATTTGCTACAAAGCTGGTGTGCATGCGCGTAAGGAAGTTGCTCTTGGGTTTTGTCTGATGATGATAAATATTTGCATCCTGCTGACATACTTGTTCATAACTGGGAGAATGGCCAAGATGTTTGTATGGATGTCACTGGCATCTCTCCCTTCACTGCTGAAGGTACTCGTGCTTTCGTCCCAGGTACAACTATTTCGAGTGATGTTTCGTCCCTCCACCGATACTGTCCCCACTTAGCCACTGCGGTTATCCAGCAGTGTGGGGTTTTCAACGGGCATCTCTGCGGTAATCCAGCAGAAACTTCTCGGATGGTCACCCATCCCTGGATTGCTCCCGCCTGAGCACGCTTAACTGCAGAGTTTTCTGCCAACTCTGGAGCCAATTATGCTGAAAAGGCGTTGGTGTTAGGGAAGGAAAAATCATTACTTATATTCCATTCAACCAACCACTGTTGAATATCGGGGTATTACAGGCGTCTCGCCCTTCACTGGTAAAGGTACTCGTGCTTTCGTCCCAGGTAAAGCTATTTCGAGTGATGTTTCGCGCAAACGCACTAAATACCTAGACAAATGTGTCTCTCATGGTTATGGTTTGGGTGTTCTAGATTTATCTACTTTAGGAGAACTTAGTGAAGATACTTTGTGTTTTTTTACGCGTCGGAAAAACTGTCTTGTTAGTAATGATGCTAGTAATGGTTTGGGCAGTTTTATTTTTTATAGATCATGGATTGCCATTCAAAAAGGTGTTGGATCTTAGCTTGTTGCCAGGCTACCAACCAAAGCTCCGTACGAGTCATGATGTAACCACTTTTATTACTAAATTATGCTTTATTTATTCAAAAAAATAAGAATAATAAAATAAAATTGTTTGATAGGGGTATACTAGAATTACCCCAGATTTCCACCTCCACCCATGGGAGGTGGAATAGGAGTGAGTAAATGTAGTCAAAAAACTAGATTTCCTAACTTTTAGGACTGTGACACGTGTCGTCCTATTTTTATATGTTTTATTTATTTATTCAGTTAATTTTCTTAAAATAAAATCTTTTTTTTTTTCAACATCCGATTAAAAATCAAAATTAAAACTCAGAAGGACTACCGTCTGGTAGGAAATTAGTTGGAATCCTAGCAACAAGCTGAGCTCCAACTCCCTTTTGAATGACTACTCGTAGTCTATGGAAAAGAAATTCACCAACCCGCACATTAGCATCATAACTAGCAATATAATTACGCAAACGCTTCAGAAAGTCTGTGATGTCGTCTCCGAGCTCTCCTAAGGTGGTGACCCAAAACCATAACCTTGTGTCGTTCACTTCTCCAAATATTTGGCATTCTTCCGAGAAACATCATTCTTATGATAAGGCTCGGGGTAAAAGTACGTATCCCATCACCAGTAAAGGGTGAAACACCAGTTACATCAAGGCACATGTCTCGTCCATTGTCCCAGTTATACACAAGAATGTCAGCTGGTCTTAAGGCAGTACCATAACTGGAAAGAAATCCCAAGTCAACCTCCTTCCTAGCTGGCACACCCGCTCGATAACACATGTCAGCAATAGTATCCCACACCAAATCATGCCTAAACTTAAGGCCAACCTCATTTTCACAATGCAGGGCATGATCACCGAAAACATCCATATCCCTTTTGCAGAATGGGCAAGAACCATCCACTTCGAATATGGGGATCCCTAACCTATACTAGAGAATTGCACTGAATTGCCTAGCTCCAATATGTTGATTGAGCCCAAAAATAGGAATTGCCATCAGGAAATCCCAACCATGTTTATTTTTTAAATAATTTTTTTGAAAAATTATTTTTTAGCATTTTTTTTTGTGCGTGTTTTTTTTTTTTTTTTGTAGTCGTCATGGTCGATCCATCACGACCATGACAACATTGGTAAAAATATTTGAGTCGTTATTACTCTGAATATTAAAAATGACGACTCTTCCAAATTTTAAAACTCAAATCGACCATGAACGTCGTCACAGTTCAAATTCAATAACGACTCTACCAAATCGTCATTGTAACGACTCTATATGAAAAAAAAATAAAGTCGCCATAGTTTTAAATTTCAATCATGACGATTCTTGTCAATTTTGATACAATCGTCATAGTTCTATATTTTAATTATGACGACTCTTAAATTTCAAAACAAAAATTGATTATGAAAAAATCGTCGTCCTTTTCTTGTGTCGTCATGGTCTTAAATCTCAACCATGACGATTGTTACATATTTTGAAGTAAAAAAGAACTTGTACAATTTTTCATTGTAATCGGCATCATACTAAATTTTAACTATGATGATAATTTAAAATAGTGGAAATTGAAAAAATACCCCTCCTTTTCAAGGGTTTTCACAAATACCCTTAAGGATTTCACAAATACCCCTAAAGGGTATATTTTAAGTTTTAGGGTATAGTTTTTGGCACATCTAAAATTATATTAAGTCAATTCAACCTCCGTAGGAGGTTGGGTTGACGTTTTCACGCGTCAAGAACATATCAGTTCATTTTCATTATCCACTTAAAAAATACCACTTAGGGTTATTAATAAAATAGACAGGGATATTTGTGAAGGCCTTATATTCTAGGGGTATTTAAATAATGTTCCCAATAAAATATAAATTAACAATGAAAAGTCGTCGTGGTTTAAATATATAAACCATGACGTCTCACTAAAATCATTATTGTACGAATTTAAACTGTTACCATTTTCCATAATAATATGATGACTTGAAGAAAAGTTATTATGGGCGTAATTTAATACTTTGATGACTCTTCGTGCAAATCTGGATAAAAAATTTAAAATATTACAAAAACAATTACAAAAAAATATTAAAAATTAAAAATAATTAATCCTAATTAAATAAGATTAACACGAATTAAATAAGATTATCCTAATTAAATAAGGGCAAATTAGTTATTATGAAAATTATATCGGCAATGGATAATTGGAAATACTTCTGAATAACCTTACTTTGTTTTCTCTTATATACCCCATTAATTAATACTAGCACACCCCAGTTAAACGAGGTATTGAAATTGGATGAAGGGTTTTTGTAGTTGGGATTCGTTTGGCTATGGAGTTGGGGATTGCTGATTTGGAGGTGGAGAGTGACTCAGAGTTTGCAATCCAACTTTGCAAAGGGACTTCCAAACCTCAGTGGGAAACTAGAAGGCTCATCAGGGAAATCAATAATATAAAATGCTACTTCCAACTGAATTTAAATCACAGATATAGAGAAGCAAATAATGTTGCTGCCATGCTTGCTAAAGATGGAACTTCCAAAGAATGTGAAGGCATTTGGATAGGAAATTTACCTAGTTTTATTGTTCATTTATTTCAAAATGATGTTAGGGGAGTTACTACTCCAAGACTTGTTAACTGCAGCTCAGTGTAAAATGGGTAATAACTTTGTTGATTTCTGATCCATTTGACCTTGCTGTTAAGGTTGGTCGGGTCGCATCGCATGTTGTTCAGGCGAAATTGCTGGTTGGTTATTGGTTTTGGGCCTGGTAGGTCCAAGCAAATTGGTACCCATTAGCAGCCATGGAGAACATTTTAAAAAAAAAAGATGCTTAAAATTAGGAGAAGATGCTTAAACATTAAAAATATAGCAAAGACAAAGCATGGAAATAAGAAGGAAATGTGAAAGTTTCATGTTAGCTGATAATGCACTGCACGTATTACTCTAACTCACTTATTCAATTAACCTAATGGCATATCCTGCTGCATCTCAACGCATGACGCAATTATTACAATATTATTCAAGTCACCAATTGTTTCTCGTACAATTATTTCATCTATAAATATATATTGAATGTAGTTGGCTAAGCATCTGATAGAGGATAATTAAGCAATTTCTATACTGGTATACTTGGTTGCAACCATGATCATGAAATCAAGCAATTTCGTTTTAATCATTTTTCTTCACATTTGGCTTATTGTGATGCAGCTTTTCTCTCAATGTTTTCCCAAGATTTCGATTATTTCTATTTTGTTCAATCAGTGAGTATCAACTCGAATCAATTCTTTTATTTCTGTATTTATGTTCGTTTTCTAATAGTGTTCTTATGTTTTTTTCGTGTACAAATTAGTGGCCAGGGTCTTACTGCGACACCAGACGTGGTTGCTGCTTTCCGACGACCGGAAAACCAAAAGCAGATTTCGGAATTCACGGGCTTTGGCCAGAGTACAACGATGGCTCTTATCCATCCAATTGTGATCCTGATAGTTTTTTTGATCCATCTGTGGTAAGGCTATGTTTTATGCTGCTAGTTTTACTTCTAAATTAGACAAAAGCGTTGCCTATTCTTCTCTTCTATTTCTCTCTCAGGATATATATAATCGAATGCTAACTAGCGGTAGATAGTTGCACAACTTACAATTTTTTATTCAAATGAACCAAAATTCTACTTTTTGTAGAATACTTCCAATAGATTATTTTATTTTTGATCCGATGATTACGATGTTCCATTCAAGATGCGACAAAATTCTATTTTTCGCGAATGGTTCAGCGCATCTAGATGCTAGATTGGAATGACCATAAGACTTGGGTGGGTTTTCTAGCTGGCATGGACTTTCAATCTAGATGGTAGATTGGAAGACCATAAGACTAAGCCTATTCAACCCAGTTTATTTGGTCGAGTTTCATTTACATCTAAAATTCGACCCAGTTTCGTTTATAGATTTATATAGATGACAATATTACCGGGGAGTGTTTTACATGTAGGTTTCAGACCTCAAAGAGGATTTACAAAGAAACTGGCCAACGCTTGCCTGTCCTAGTGGTGATGGTAATGCATTTTGGGGACATGAGTGGAACAAACACGGAACCTGCTCAGAATCATCCCTTAACCAACATGCCTATTTTGCCTCTGCTCTAAATTTGAAGAGAAAAATAAATCTTCTCGGAATCCTCACTAACTCAGGTAAGATTTATGATCGCGCACATGTACAGTATCCAGCCTCCGGAGCAGGCGTCCATCAGCATCTCAAGATCTCTTTCTGCAGTCTGTATCATGTTACTAATTAGGTTGGTTGTGAAATGTGTTTGTGCAGGCATAAAACCAGATGGAGGGTTTTATAGCTTAAACCGCATAAAAAATGCCATAAGAGAAGCAACTGGATTTACCCCGGGAATAAAATGTAATGTCGATGGAGACGGTAATAATCAGCTTTATGAGATCTTCATCTGCGTTGATAAAAATGGTTTGGAATTAATCAGGTGCCCAGAACTTCCCACGCAGCGATGCAAATCCACTGTTGAATTCCCCTATTTTGGAGCAATCACTACAAATGTTAATGGCACAATGGAAACCGTAGAAGATGCAGATGTTCTCAAATTATCTGCAGCTTAATCTAAGTATAATTCTGTTTGTTTGGTTTGCTTCCAAAAAGAACTAGTATGAAATTATCTGCAGCTTAATCTAAGTATTGATGTTCAGTTGTCCAAGTTCATCTTTTTTTTTTTTTTGGGTAAAAGATAAAACTTAAAATTGTTGGAAAATTCAATCTGAATGGGAGGATGAAAACACAATGAGAAATTTACTGTACATTTGACTTCAAGGGTATTTGATATTTCGATTATCACCACTAAGGTACATATTGGTTTCTAGCTAAACTAAATTTCAGCAAACTCGAAGCCTTTCACTAAATATAAAATGATTCATTTAGAGATAGCCTCCTCTCTTTCAAGCTTGAAGTAAAGGGGCGGCGAGAGAAATGGTAGATGGTAACAACCTAATAAGACAAAAAAGGTCATTACTGAAAAAATTTAAGTGCCCTTATCAATGAAAAATATGGAAATGACTAATTAGCCCTTATTGTTAATAATCAAGATTAGTAATGATGATCAAGATTAGTGTTGATAATTAATTTTCACTTATTATAACTCTAAAATCAGATTTTTAGAGTTATAAAAAAAAAATTTAGAGGAGAAGAAAAAGAAAAACTTATGTGATATTTGTGAAATCCTAGATTTTGATTCACTCAACCAAAATGAGTGTTTCCAGTGACCCGATATACTTCTAAATTAGTTCCAATTAGCTTTTTCTCGCTCAAAATTATCTAAATTACATAACAAAATCAAAACTTTTGAATTTTCAGAAGAACTTACGGTTGCAATTTTGCTCGTGACCAACCTTAACTCTTAGTTACTAAATTCGTAAGTTATCGAATACCAACAGCAGAATCGATTAAATTTGGGGAAGATCCAATCGTAAAACCAAGATTCTGATTTAGTAATTAAATTTGGACAACAATAGTAACTAAATTACGGTTTGGTAACTAATGAATCGAGACCAACCAGAAACTACCCTACGGTTGGTGTGTCAACTTAACTTTGAACCGTAAATCATTATTTGATAAATTCTTAAGACACAAGATTATTTACGGTTGGTATAGTTGTTTGAGTAACAAGCGAACTCAATTACGGTTGATAAATATGATGCAAATAAAAACCGAAAGTAATCAACATATTCTCAAACCTAAGAACTTACGGTTGGTATTTGAGTTTAAACCAACCGTAACATCAACCCAATCTACAGTTACGGTTCGTATTTGAGTTATTACCAACCTAACTAGCATAAACCTAGAAAATTCAATTTCAATTTTCATACAAAACCCTAATTTTTGATACAAAGTTAACTTAAATCGAACACGATAAACTAAACCCTAACTGGGTTTTTCCAAACATTTTTCAAATCGCCGATTAATCGAAGACGATGAAATTTTTCGGTTTAATGGAGGTTAGGGTTGATGGAGGAGAAGAGAAGATGATGAAGAAGAAGATGATGAAGAAGAAGAAGATGAAAAAAAAACTGATTTGATTTTTTCTGATTCATTAGGTTTAAAAAAAATTGATTTGATTTTGATTAATTTAAGGTGAAAAGGGTAATCTAGTCAATCTACACCCCCTATAGGACACCCCCTAACCAATTAGAGGGACATAGCTATCACACTTGCCGCCCCTCTACCATTTCTTGCCGCCTCTATACCAAGATTGCTCTCTTTCCTTCTTTCTCTGAAAATAAAACTCCTCCTCTCTCTTTCCTTCTTTCTCTCCCAAACCTAAACGAAAACTCCACCGCATGCCGGCTCCTCTTACGCACGGGCCGCAGATCTCTTTCGTTTATCGCTTTCTTAGATTGCTTTTTACTTAAAACGTTCTTCGATTTGTAATTTCTTGAATTTTAGTTTCTGTTTTGGTAGTGTAATCCACATTTCTAGTTTTTCTTTTGAGGATTGATCTTCTAGCCAATCCAATGGAGTTTTCTCTATATCTTCTCCTTCAGTTTGTTGTATAAAGGGGGTTGAAAGTTTTGTGACTTGCGATGATTTTTCTCTTCACAGTGTTCTTCTCTGGCAGGTACATGGGTTTGAAGATTCTGATGACCCGGTTGTATCATCTAGGGAAGTGGGTTCTAAATCGAGAGAGTATTATCGGTGTGCGTGATGGTTTATTTCGCATCAAAGAACCAAAGTATGTTACAAATTTC
>JAJJWW010001838.1:0-27761 GCA_023531295.1 Papaver armeniacum | reverse complement strand
AGTCCCGGCGCCTTTGCTAATATTTTATTATTATTTTTTCCTTCCTATTTTGCATAGGTTCGTACTGTTCATTCATATTTTTGAAATGCCTGCTTGCGCATTCAAATCTTGGTTTATGCATTATTTGCTAAGCACTTGCACCATTTTAGATCGGGGGCTTATTCGATGCTTTCTAGATGCATGTTTTACGGTTAATATTTATCACTAACCCAGAATTTACAAAGAACCACGAATTGAAGTGAGGAAATATAACGAAGAATCGTAGAATATTGTTGGATATTCGGGCGATTAGAGATAATTAATCGATGGCTCATACTAGCGGGGCTTCTGTCTAGGAGCATTAATTATTCGAGGCTGAGCAATATGAACTTGCTGGGAGTGTCATATTCCTCTTGTATAGTCGGGGAAAACATGGTTGCATCCCCAAGACGTTATTGCTTCATACTAGCGGTTCTGCCTGTCTAGGCTTCGTCAATCTTGCGATTCTATACGAGAGATGTGTCGTGGTCTCCGCTTGGAGACTACATCTACATCTTCTCGAGAGACTTTCTCAATCGAAAGGTTTTATGGCATGAGCTTTCACGCTTAGAGACATGAGTCTCAATACTCATCCGATTCTTTGGATCCTAGAGTAATTAGAAATTGCTCGGTGTTCATGAGATGTGTCGTGGCCTCAGTGAGACTGCACATCTACATATACTACCGAGAGACCGACCTTCTCGATTAAATTTATGGCATGAGCTTTCATGCTTTAATGAGAGGACATGGGCCTCAATACTCATCCGATTACTTCTGATCCAGGAGTATAGTTTTACAATTTTACTCTTTTTAAAATCCACCATCTATACCAATTTATTTATTTTATATAATTTATAATTTTAGTAACAATATAACATTAAATAGCGATATCAAGGGTTAGTCATGACATTTCGTATGATTCTCTTAATATTATTTGTCAATTAGGATAGTTAATCAAAGACAGAGAAAGTACTATTTCCTCTCATGTCTTTTGTAATTTCATAGGATTCTCTTGTATTTAACTCGTAGTTTTATTAGTGATAACCCATATAAAATAAATAATTAAGCTAACAAAACAGGTCTTTATAAACTAATGTAACGGGAGCGTGAATAAATAATGGATAGTAAAAGAGAATAATTGTAGAGAAAACTCTATTTTGATTGATAATAATATTGTATATTCAATTACAATAGGGCGTGTCTCCTATCTATAGGGAAACAACCAGAACTAGTGTTAAGCAAACTCACATTAACTCATCTTGGAGCCAAAGTATTTCTTA
Organism: Papaver armeniacum; assembly: GCA_023531295.1. Taxonomy (NCBI): domain Eukaryota; kingdom Viridiplantae; phylum Streptophyta; class Magnoliopsida; order Ranunculales; family Papaveraceae; genus Papaver; species Papaver armeniacum. The sequence continues at coordinate 26,463 of JAJJWW010001838.1, read as the reverse complement.
AATTAAATAAATTTTAAAATAAGAATTACCTAAAATAATAATTAAAATATTAATCCTAAATCTAATGGATGTCCTACATCAGGCCCGTCATCTTAAAAAAAAAAAAAAAAAAAAATTCATCCCGAATTGACAAAAATACTAAAGAATATGTGCTACATCACGCCACATCTTGAAAAGAAATCGTCTTCGGTGTTAATGAGATATTGCAAACGACTGGTCCAACAAATAATATACTTTGAGTATGTGGATGACCGTACGATCGATAGAACACCATAAAATAGATTGTTAGAGACAAAATCGATGCGAGCATAGGTAATGATTGGAGTAGTAGTTATCTTGCAGTATTTTTGACCAACAAAACTATTCTTACTTAACGGCTTATCTTGAAGAATCGGGGACATTAAGCGACTCCTAAGAAAATAGTAATTTCTCATGTGTTAATTTTGGCAAAACTTGTTCAACACTATTTGGGCGAATAATTTGTTGATTATGAACGACGTGACAATTTGGATATTCTTTATCATCATAAGATTGAGGAGTATCATTGTGATTTAAGTGATGAAAATTAATCTTTATCTCTTTTGGCAGTTGAAGTTGTGTGGATCTCTACATTTCTTGAAGAACTTCATTTACCCCTATCAAGTCTTTTCACTCGGTATTGTAACAACAACGGTGCTGGATTTCTCTAGCCGCGAATCTCATCTTTCATGCTCGTACAAAACACATCGAGGTGACTACCACTATGTGAGAGATCTTCTTGAAGGCTGGTATTGTCCGGTTGAATTACATCCTTTTTCCTACAACTAGATGATATCCTCACCAAGGGTTTGAATCATCCTCTCTTGTTTTGGGCTACTGCGACAACCCGATACATTTTACTACACCCAACATCATCTTGAGGAAGGGCATTAAATACGATAACTCCACTTGTTTTGTGGTGTCACCAGAGTGTTAGTAATGTTATTTACTTAGTTTTTACTTATGTTAAAGACCTTATCAGCGTGACAATTATGACACGTGTCAAAATCTTAAATTAATTCAATTAGTGGTTTATTAATTATTGTAACGGTTAATAAATGTGACCGTAGTTTGACATTGTCACGCAGATATTACCTTTACAAAGCGCAGTAACAATTGTTAATAACGAGTTTTTACAATAGGCTATAACCGTTACAAATCTTATCGATATTATAGCCTTTGTGATAAAATCTTGGATTTAATTGTAATTAGCGCGATTGGTTGTCTTATCTTTAACGTTGTTAGGTTTTCGTTATGTTTCACCTACGATAGTCTATAAATACACAAGTTTTATCATATCCTTGTTTAAGTTTCACCTACGATAGTCTATAAATACACAAGTTTCTCATATCCTTGTTTAAGACAATACAATCATTACAATAACTATCTTCCAAGTCTCTACCACATAGCAAAATTGTAGCTACGGGTTTAAATTATTTCCTACATTTTACAAGATAGATTTTTTTCGTTGTAATTTGTGTATGTGAAACAAGCTTATCTTTTTTAATCCAAGGGAGTAAATAGCAAATTTCTAGACGATTTTGCTTGTTTGGCAGGTCCATAGTGGAGTGAAATTGGCAAATTTTCCAATCGACTCGACCTAAGGGCAGTTCCTATGGCAATGGCCAAATGAAAAAAAAAAAATTGTGCCAGGTGGATGAACAAATGTGTTTTCCCACTATGGAAAATGCAATGGGCGGATGAAGATTAATCGCACGTTCGTAAAATGGTCGCCAGCGTTCGTGAATTGGTCGTTCGCGTTCTTGGATTGGTCTCCCACTACAATCGACTCGACCTAAGGGCAGTTCCTATGGCAATGGCCAAATGAAAAAAAAAAATTGTGCCAGGTGGATGAACAAATGTGTTTTCCCACTATGGAAAATGCAATGGGCGGATGAAGATTAATTGCACGTTCGTAAAATGGTCGCCGGCGTTCGTGAATTGGTCGTTCGCGTTCTTGGATTGGTCTCCCACTACATCATCCTTTCACTAACAGTACAAAGTATATTATTCAATTTATTATAACTAGTTTTTCACCCGTGCTATGCATGGGCCTATTTCTTAGTCTGTGGAATATCGGATCATGTTTCACAGTTGGGTGTTGCTATTCAAAAGGAGTTGGTGCTTGACTTGTTGCTCGGCTACCGGACTAAAAACTACCTGTAAAAAATTAATTTTTGAAACAAACAAAAAAAATTATTAGCAAAATAAATAAAATTATTAAAAAGTAATAGGACTTTGAATAATAAGTTCATGGCCATGAAAAACTAATAAAATAGTCAATAAACTAATAAAAAATCGATAAAAAGTATAAAATACAAATTAAAGTGTAATGCGCTTGTGATCAGCATCATTTAATCATTTTCTAAACTTTGATATTATATAGATTTCTTAAGTTCAAGCTTTTGTTTTTCTATATAATTTTGCTTATTTTGGTTTACTCAATCATTATGTGACATTACATCATTAGCTAAAGGGTTATCGAGATCGTGATACATCATATCCTCAAAATAAAAATATCGTTCAGCTAGTTTGGTTACCTTCTTTTGGTCATCCTAATATAGATCATTGGAGTTTTACCAAAGGTAAAACTTACATGAAGTAGTGATTTTCTACGGTAACTTAATGCCCAGTTTTTATTTATTTTCTCTCTCTACAATCCTTAATATTTTCATATGGAAATTATCGAGGCATAAAGTGTACGTTGCTCATATATAGCATTACATGAATTCTATATACATCAAGTGTATTTAAACACGTGAATTCTAGTTAATTAAAATACCATGTGTTTTCTAAATCCGTCCACGATATATGTATTGATATTAGTTACCTATACAATAATTGTATGTATATTCTATGAATTCTTGTGAGAGTGTTTTTCTTTAGGCACAAATCTAAAAATTAGGATATATGTATACTGTGGGACCCCATAGGACGAACCCCCACATCATCATAAGAAAAACTCAAACCAATATTTACTAAGATGAGAGTACATTAGAGTATATAACTATATTGAAGGATGGACTCGTGTATTATAGAGCAAATTAAATACGTGTATATATATATATATATAGAAAGAGATAAAGATAGAAAAATCATGGAAGGATTATGCATGCATAACAAAAAATGAACAAAAGACTGTAAAAGCGGAAAAGAAGGTCATATGGGCGCCAACACATCGAGAAAAGAGTTACCTTCTTGACCCCCAAAAATACATATACATATATATATTGAGCGAGTGTATGTATGGATGTGTTCCGACAAATATGTGAAATGAACCCTTATGTAATGCGGGTGAGTTATATATGGAGTCCATTATTTTATTTTATTTTATTTTTTGCAAGGCAAAAGAAAAACAAAGAGAAAAAAATTAAACTAGAGTGCTCTCTCTCACGGAGCGATACAAAGGAGGGATAGGGGAGAGCCACCGATCAAAGACCTTTTTGGTTTTTAAAAGCATAACTTATTAGCACCCCGAGAAATGAAGTGGTGAAGGATAAGTCAAGTTGCAAAGTGTTGAATAACATCTAGTTCTCACGTGCCGACACACGCTCCACCTGCTGTGTAAACCAAGGGTTGGTGGAATTGTTAATTCACGACCAATAAATATTTGTGTGTTATCTTCTTTATGTTTTTGATTAAGAAAAACCAATGAAGACAAGCTTTTCTTTGTATCTCAAAATGAATGGAGTTTATCATTTTAAGCTATGCTATTATGGTATGGATAGGTGAATTTAGTCTCAACTCTCACTCGATCCTAGCTTGATCTTTTTCTTTGTAGTTTATTTCTTCCTTTATCACAGAGAAGCTCTTTATAGTTCTGATTGATTTTCTTCATTCAATTTGTTGTCTCTTTCCTTCAATCATTCTCGATATTCAATTCTTACAACTTATTCTATTGCAATTTGGTTTCAATTGTTATTCTCGATTCTTTATTCCCTTGCAAATTCAGATATAGTTACTACTTCTTTTATATTCATCACTATTATCCAGTCATGGAAAATCCTACCTCAAAATTCCTTGCCAAAACATTCCTCCAATCATGGGTTGAACAACTTTGTTCATCTCAAGCTCAAGGAGGACAACTTCATCACCTGGCGTCATCTCATGACTCCCGTTATTCACAAATACAAGCTTATGAAATAACTTGATGGTTCATATCCTTGTCCTCCACAATACACAAATCCAAGGAATCAACTAAATAGAATTGAAAATTCCGTATACACTGATTGGATTGATGAAGATTCTTCCATCATGATGTAGCTTCATTCGACAATTTCGGACTCGGTCATCCTTACTTTTCAAGAGCAACAAACTCTCGTGAACTTTGGGATAGCATTGAAGAACGTTTTGCAAGGGCTTCTTCCACTCATTTCCATTCAATCACGTCAAAATCAAGCTATCCTCACGCAAGGTAACAAATCCATACCATCCTTAATTAATGAAATCAAAATCAAGCATGGATCAATTAGTCACTTTCTTTGGTGAAGTTATCTCCGACAAGGAAATAGTTGTTATTACACTTAAAGCCTTAAATGATGATTACATACCTTTGCCACCGCTTATGAGACATCGCAATCCACCAATTACTAGTATTGAGTTGCACAACAATTTGCTTAGTGAGAGCTAGCGGTTGTAAGTGAAGCAGGCGACCACTCTCAAAATTGAAACCGATGCCAAAGCTTTCATGGCAAATGTTGGTAGGATCACCTAGAGATTCTCATTTCACTCCAGAGGTTCATTTAGAGGCGAGGTTATCTTTTGGTGGTAGTCATTTTCCAAATCTGCTATATTTCCACGAGATTGAACTCGGCGGAGGCTACACTGCACCTTAGCAACCATGTCATTCTGTCTTGGATAAGATCATTTGGCACCAAAGCGTACACAAAGACTCAACTTCTCCTACAAAGGAAGAGCACCTCCGGCTAATCTTAATGCTTATTTAGCATTTCCTGGACATCTTTGACATTGAAGAATGGATTGCTGACAGTGGAGCCAACAATCACATCACTCCCATTGCAACAACTCTGCAAGAAGCTACTCCTTATGATGGTAGTGAACAAATTCAAATTGCAAATGGGACAGGTATGCCTATAACTTACAAGGGTCACTGTAGTAAGATCATTAATGATCATTCATTTCATCTTCATAATATTCTTGTAGTTCCAAGCGCCTCTCATAACTCTGCTATCCATTCATAAATTTACCGGTGTGATAATTGTTCCTTAACCCTTGATTCTCATGGCTTCTCTGTGAAGGATCTGAACTCTGGGAAGACAGTTTTCCAAGGACCACATAGAAATGGACTTTATCCACTATCATTCAATATATCTCCCACTGCTCTCTCATCTACTACCTAAGGGTGCACACGGTACGGTTCGGCTCGTTTATTTCGGTAAAGTACATGCCTCCCAAACGTCAGTTCCAAAATTTTGAGACCGGTACCTGACTGTACCTCGGTTCGGTATCATTCGGTACACGTGCGGTACTGATGCAGTCGGTACTATTCTCGGTTCCAAAAAAAAAAAATCCAGGATCTTGGTAGGAAGAAGTGGTCACTAGGATCAATAGCAACTCGTCGGAAACTTTCACATGAAGTTGTTGTGGGGAGAACTATTCCATTTCACTAGTTTGACATCACCGCCAAGGTCTTGTAAGAGGTGTTGTAGCTGAAGAAACTCTTCTTTGAGTTGCACACACAAGATGGTTCTCGTGATCTTAAAGGAAATCCCATACTTGATCCAAGCGAAGTGTATGCAAAAGCTTGCCGTTTCTTGTCGGTCTCTCTCTCACACAATCCTATTGAATAGAGCTTGTTCTGGTTTGGGATAATAATCTTTGTTTCTAATCTCTTTTGCATACTTCTTGGTTCTTGTTCTTGTAGTTTATGAGGTGTTTGAACGTTTTGCCTTCTATGGCATATCGTCCATCTTATCTTGTACTTGACAAAGAAGCTTCATCGAGGGGGGACCGTTACCGCAACAAATAATGTAACCAATTGGAACGGCATAATTTGGTTGGCACCATATATTGTCACGATGCTCATCTAGGACGTTCTTGGACGTTCTTAAGCGCATCTCTAAGACCGTGTACACTGCATATATTCTTGAATTTAATCCACGTAACGATGGAGTTTTCGGTACATTCGGTCCCGGATGGTACGGGGACCTATAAGACCGTGTACACATGCCTTCTTAGTCCGGTTCCTATTTTTTGGACTGCACAGCCCCCTTCCTCAGTTCGGTACAAAAAGGGGTACGGTTCCACCGGTTCCGGGACGGTCCATCGGTCCGGCTCGGTTCCTGTGCACCCTTACTACTACCAGTGACAGTGTTCTTCTCCATCGAAGATTTGGCCACCCTAGTTTTCAAACTCTACAGAATCTGTGTACTTCTCTGCATTTATCAAATGTTTCCAATAAACCTTTTTCTTGTGTAGATTGCAAACTCTGTAGAAGTCAAAAACTTTCATTTCAGCTTTCTAGTACTATTGCAAATAAACCTCTTGAATTACTTCACATGGATCTTTGGGGCCCATATCAGGTTGCCTCAATTTCCGGTTGTCTTTATTATGCAAATATTGTTGATGAATATTCTAAATATTGTTGGATTCTACCTATTCACTCTAAATCTGAATTTCAACAAGCATTTGCTTCTTTTGCACAAAGAATTGAAAATCTTCTATCCACCTCAATTACAACTATAAGAACTGATAATGGTGGAGAATTTTTGAATAAATTTTTAGCTCTTTTCTGTGCTTCTAAAGGCATTTCCCATGAACTTTCATGTCCTCACACACCGAGCAAAATGGTGTGGTGAAGTTAAACACAAGCACACTGTTAGGGATCACTGAACTCGCTATCTCAATGGGTCTTCCTCATGAGTATTGGGTTGATGCCTTACACAGACAAATTACTTGATTAACGAGACTTCCTAGGTCTCTAAACCACTCTACTCCTTTTCAAACACTTTTTCAAAAGTACCCAGTTACAATTTTCTAAAGTCTTTGGTTGTGCCCCGTTTTCCTTGGCTAAAACCCTATCCAACTAGCAAGCTTGAACCTAGGAGCAAGCAGTGCATCTTTCTTGGCTATAGCCTTCAGAACAAAGGCTACAGATGCCTAGATCCAAATACTGGCACTGTTTATATCTCTAGACATGTCTCATTCATTGAGGACTCTTTTCCCTACAGGTCGTTATCCACCACTCCTGACACTCATCCATCTCATCCTATGCAATCACCTCCTCTCCTTTCATCTCCCGCACCTCCTTCTCCCACCTCGTCCATTAATGTGAATGATCATGCAATGACTACTAGAGCCAAAAATGGCATTAGAGTTCCAAAATCTTACTATGGAACTACTTATCCTCTAGACCTGGCTCTTCTTAGCAATGCTCACAGTTCCTACACAACGCATCGGGTCTTTGCTCATAAAGAAAAGTGTGGAGAATTGCTTCACCTAGAGAATACAAAGTAAAGGAATGATGCAGCACATGGTCCCTTGTAGATCCTCACTGGTATAGATAATATAGTGGGTTGTAAATGGGTTTTCAGGGTTAAATACAAAGTTGATGGCACCATTGACAAACACAAAAGCCGACTAGTTGCAAAAGGATTTCATCAACAACGGGACTTGATTTTGAGACTTTCGGTCCGGTTGCAAAACCTACTACTATCAGAATAGTCTTGTCTATGGTTGTTGATAGACACATTTTTGTGTCTAATTTGATCTCAATACTATATATTGTTGGCACTTTCGATTTTTGTACTTATTATGGTGTTTTACGTGTGTGTAGGTATTTTTGGGGAATAAATATTTTTAGAGAATTCGGCTCGAAAAGTTGGTAAAAGCACCCCCGGAGGACACTTGATAAACGGACTCCTACTTCGGATAAGGGGCACTCAATTGCTAAGGGGCACCCTGTTTACTATTCACACCCATTTGATTGGATAAGGGGCAACCCTTTCTTCCTCGTTTGAAAAATTATTTTTGGCGGGAAAACTTGACATGACAACGACATATTTTTACGGGGTGGGATTTTTTTAAGCGAGTTTTAGGGAGATTAAAGCGTGTAAATTGGTAGGAGATATCCCTTTGTTTCGATTAAACAGACTGGTATGCGATTTATTCGTCTAAATTTGGCTACAATCTTGTGTGGAAGCAAACGAGGACACGAGTTCTTAACGGGTTACTATGCTCTTTAACTAGTTATGTGTGTGTGTTTGGAGCGTGCTGAGTCGCAACAGAGGCAATGTGGAGTTAACAAAAGATATTATACGCATAATTGACTACGAGACGCGTCTTTGTTGCAAGGAGGGAAAAAAATAACCCGAGAATATATTTCTTTGCGAGAGTTATGGTGAAGATTCGGGAATATCTGGAGGAGCTGTGAGTATTTAAACGAGTCTTGGGAGTTTCAGAAGGGAGGACGGAGAGCTTGGGGAGAGTTTAGAGCGTCAATAAGGTGAGAAATCAAAGTTGCAGAGCATATTTTTTTTTACGCTCTCCTGTGGAAGACGAAGAACACGAAGAACAGGCGGACAAAACCGTCGTTCTTCAACGGTGTGCGACTCGCATCGTGGGTCGTAGTTTGGTGGTGGAGACTTAAATCAACGAGAATGACGACGGGAAGGTTTTATCGTTCTACTTAACGATTCGGTTTGTAACACTTATATCATTACAAACCCGATTTTCATTATTTCTCCCTTATTCATCATTTGTAAACCATTTTTGAGCAATGAAATCAACTTTTGAGCGTGTTTCCAACATGATGAGCTAAACCTAATCCTTGGGGCGATCGAGGAAGCTATCTTTCCAATGAAAAAGTGGTAATTCTTAATTATTTAATTTGTGCAATTTATAATTATGATTATTTGCCTAGATTAAAAATAGATTTTATGATTTTTGTTAAACAATTGTATTTTCTATTTATGGAATATGCTTAGCCGAAGGTTTTGATATCCCATGCTTTGGATTAACATTTGTTGTTTCTAAAAAATCTACTTTTGCAATAGTTGAGAATCAAATTGAACGTATGAAATTGCATGATTGTAATTAGTATCACTTTGGAATTGGTAAATAGCAGAATCCTAGCCCCAGCCTCTCCATATTTTCCAAACAACTTTTTAATTGAGCTTGTTATTTTTATTTACAAAAATTAAGTCTAAAAAAATATGCTTTCACAAGTCTTGAACGAACCTATTACTACAACATCATTGAAAATAACCATCAATTTTTGGCGCCGCAACGAGGGACTTGTCTTTAGGCTAGAGTTTTTGGATTTTCTTTTAGGTTTTTATTTATTTGTTCTTCTTTACGTTTTTTGGGTTTTTGTCTTTTCCTTTCAGACTTTGGGATTTGGAGCGAAAGAAAAATTTTCCAAAGCTTTTGGTGGATACTTAAAGATTCGGAGTTAAAGACAAAGCGAAAGGAGCGAAAGCAGAAGATTTTATATATTTTATAAAAAAGAGGGGAAAAAAAAAGAGGCATTTTTATTATTTTTTTAGATATTTTTTATTTTTTTTTAGACTTTCCTTTTCTTTTGCACTTTTACTTTTTGGACTTGGACACTTGGACATTCGGACATTCCTTTTTTTTTTTAAACCCTACGGAAGGGTAGTATTAAATATAAACTGTGTGCAGAGAAGGACGACAATTAAGATATCGTCTCGGCCCCTCGGGTTCGTACATGACTGATGAGTGCCAAATATTGCATATTTATACACCTTTTTATTGGCACTTTACTCATCTTTTGTGCTCATAAATCGATATTATCCCAGTTCTCGTATTTTCTTTGTTTTCAAGAATAAATATTTGTACTAATTAACTTTGTGTTTTTAGGTAATAAATAAAGCTCGGGAAACCGAGGAGCCCAAAGAGCGAAGAAGTGGAGTCGAGCATCTATGGAGCAGAAAGCCAAAGCTCGCGCGCAATTGCAGCTTGCAAACCCAACAAGTAGCAACTCATCTACAAGACATGGGCTTGAGCTAGACCCGACCCGCGACCCGATCCGAGCCCGTACACTCCAAGCCGTTGAGATCTCATCTTGCTGCATCCTACGCTCGCCGCATCCTACGCATCGACCCTTGATGTCTCCGCTCCACACCGATCACCCCCGCTCACCCTTGGCCGCTCGGATCTCCATCGGCTCCATCCTACGCCGCGAGGCCTTCCCATCATCCTTCGCTGTCCTCGCTTCACATCAAGCACCCTATACCTATACCACTCGAGCGACCCTCATTTCTCCCTCACCTTTCTCTTTCTTCACCGCTACCCCCATCGGAAAACCCTATCGCCCTCACCTCCACCTCCTTCTTCCATGCCTTTCTACGAGTCTCAACCACTCCATCATCACCGCCATCACTCTATCTCTTTTTATCTCTTTCACAGCTTCTTTAAAAAACCTAGAAGCTAGGTTAAAGATAAATAGAGTTAGGGTTTCCAACAACTCCCTTGCATGTGCGATTCAGAGGAAGACAAGGCGCAAATCAGGTTTGGGTACTCGTGTATTTGCTATTTGAGTGCTTGTTTGTTATAAAAGAGAGATTGGAGAGGAAAGAGAGACAGTCAGTTTTAATTTCAATTTAGGGTTCATGTTTAGTTTGCTTTTGAATTTTAATCTCTGTTTTAACATGTTTATTATGAGCTAAATTTACCATAGCTAGGATTTAAGATGAAACCCTAATTTCGTTTACGTGTTTCAACTAGAATTGAATTGCTCTTGTATGCTTTAATTGATAAGATAAACTCAATGTTAATATCTCTTTGCTCTACTCTCACAAAGTGAATGCTTTGTACTCACCGTAGTTAGATTCACATTGAATTGAGTATGTTGCGGTACTCAAGTTTTATGTAGTATTGCTTATTCTTTTGACTAGTTGTTCTTGATTAGACAACTAGTGCTCTAGGTATGCACATTAGTCATCAATTGAGTTATCCCCCGGTGAAACCTTCTAGGCAAGAAATAGAGTTGACATCCTATCTTCAATTGCCACAAGAACATTAGCATTCAAACTAGTTGAACCCCATAACTAGAGATAGGGTGGATTTGACAATCCTAGTGCCCGTTACATTATCATTTACACTTCATTGTACCTTAGTTGTGTAATCTTCAAATCAATCGTAAAGACTTTAAACAAAAGCATAATTTTCTCGTCACTCATCCCAAAATCAGTTAAGAGAGCTTAAGAACAATCCTTGCATACTCTAGTTCCTTGTGGGTTCGACCGTGCTTGCCACGTCTCCATAGACGCCGTGCACTTGCGGATTAAGACATAGTCGTAGGAAATAACCATCTTTACGCACCTACCAAGTTTTTGGCGCCGCTGCCGGGGAACTGGTAGCGTGCTACTTGTTCATTAAAGCTTAATTTTACTGTTTTCAACCCTTCCCTGTATATAACCTTGCTATCATTGCCATCACTGTTCTCTAGCTCGCCATAATCTTTCGCTCATGTTGCTTGGATTGTGTGACCCTGTGAACTGAAATTCTTCTCTTGAGTCACAGGTACAAGTGGAGCAAACTCAAGATAAGCAAAGGAACAACACACTGTGGAGTGCCTACAACCCAGTATTGCACTGGTGGTATTGATCTCTTAACCCTACCCTGTGTGTATGCATGATTTAGTACTAGAATTTGTAAGCCCCATGAGCATGTTCGCATTTGTGTGTGTCACTCCGTAGATTGTATGCATTTGCCTTGGCCGAGCCACCGTGTACCTGGAGCCGAGCCGCAAGCCCTCGAAGCCAAGTGAGCTTAATCTCGTGAAGGTTAAGCAACATTTCCTTCCCATAACCCCGTCCGTGAAGCCACAAGACCTCGCTGCCGAGTATTCTACTCCAAACATGAGCTCGAGTTTGACATCAACTCGGGCTTTGATATCCAACAAACTCAACTAAGCCCGATCCTCAAAAACCTCATTCCCGCAAGCCCCAAGCTGCAGCTTGAGCTTACCTGTATCACCCTTGATAATCGCCGAAGGCTTGCCGAGAGCCGGTGCTGAGTTATATGTTAGCCAAACTTTGGCCTGATTTTTGAACCGAAGCATGCTAGCCTTATTCGTGAATACACCCCCGAGCATGTTGTGAGATGCTAAAGCATATTTATTTGTGAAAATTTGCCCCTTAGCGCTAATATTTTGTTCGATAACTATCTTGTTGTTAGCATTGATCCGATCTATATCATGTTAATGGTGTGAACCACATGCCCTGCAAATTTTCTTGAAATTGTGCTTCTGCTGCTATTTACATCTGTGCACCAATTTATGCAGTTTGTGTGTGATCTGTGGTGTTGATTGAGCTGAGAATAGCAGAGTTGGTGTTAGCAACTAGGTTGGTTTTCAAAAACACACAACCTTGCACAATGCTGCACCTTTGAGTGGGCACATCCAATAACCTGTGCACATCACAAAAATTTTTCTTTGCCTGTGCTTTGCTGTTATTCATTGTTGAGTGCTCCAAGCTGTGCTCATTTGCTGACCCTCAACTCGGAGTCAGTGCTAAGCTACTAATTGGCAGCCACTTGACTGAACCCAACCATTAGCCTGACAATCTGCCAAGCTTCAGCCATACTGCTGGGCTGTTTACATAACCCTGGGCTGCTTGAGCTAAAACCCAACTCTGGGCTTGCATTCCACTGATTCACAGCCCACAAACCTGGGCTGTCTCACTGCCAGAATCAAAAACCCAACCACTGGGCTACCTCACTTCACTTCTGGGCTGTGTTATATCAACCCACTTCTGGGCTTGCACAGAACAAAGCCCAACACCACAACAACTGGGCTGTGCACATCAGCTGAGCCCAATCATCTGGGCTGTACAAGCCATTCTCAAACCCAAACTAAACCAAACTGAACCCACACCTTTTTGGGCTGGATCCAACCTATTCTCATTGGCCTTACAATACCAATAACCAATCTCTTGGGCTTGTGTTTTGTTTTATCAAGTTATTTTTGAGTTTTGTTTTTGTGTGTTGAACTTGTTGGTGTGTTAGCATGCTAGATGCTAGCTAGGCTATGATTGTGTCTTTTAGAGACCAAACAAACCGACTAGTTAGAATCCGCCGACGAAATCGTTAGCATACCCGCTTCTTCAACAAAGCCCAATTCCATCGAAAGCCCATCCGGATCGAAAACCATGGGTGATGAACCAAACCCACCCCGTAGTCTCAAGGACTACATGTACCCAACTAGGCAAGCCAGCCCTCTTGCATCGTTCTCGCCACCGATGCTTGTCAATTTGAACCGAAAGCAAGCATCATTAATATGCTACCCGTGTTTAGAGGGGTCAATGCCGAGAACCCCTACCATCACGTGAGAGACTTTGAGGATATTTGTGGGACTCGCGTTTTAACCAAATGACAGATGAGTCCCTCAAATTGAGACCTGCTCCCTTTTTCTCTCGAAAGACAAAGCCAAGTCTTGGCTACATGCTCTACAACCACAATCCATTAGAACCTCGGATGAACTCACAAAGGAGTTTTTCAAAAGGTTTTTCCCAAACCATAAGATCAAGGCAATTCGCCAAAGTCTAAATGGTTTTGTGCAATTAGAAGACGAAACTCTAGCAAGGTACTTGGAGAGATTCAATGAATTACTACTCCAATGTCCCCACCATGGTTTTGAAAAATGGAGACTCGTGCAAATCTTGTATGAAGGTCTAGATGTTAGAACCCAACCACAAATCGAGTCAATGTGCAATGGTGTATTTATTGAGAAGAGTGCCGATGACGGTTGGTCTTTCTTATTCGAAGTCGCTGAAAAGACTCAACAGTGGGAGTCCATCCGTGAACCAAAACGGACTACCCCTACAAACAATGTTCATAGAATCGAGTCTGACTTTGAGGGAAGGGCAAAAATGGCTGCTATGGCCCGGAGAATAGAAGAACTTGAGTTGGAAAAGAATGTAAAATCTAATGCCCCTACTCTCCGTGACCAAATTAATAAGGCCACTTGTGCCGCATGCCATAGTTCTGACCACTTAGTGGACAGCTGTCCAGATTTATATGCATTTCAAGAGTCCAAGTCCGAGCAAGCCAATGCATTGTACCAGAGACAAGAGAACAACCCTTATTCTCAAACCTACAACCTAGGGTGGAGGAATCACCCTAACTTCTCATGGTCCAAGGGACCTGTACAAGTGGGACCAACACATAACAACCAAGGATACTCATATCCTAGAAACCCCCAAGTACAACCACCCACTCGGTAGACTCGTAGAGAAAAAGACTAGCTTTGAAGACCGTTCTCATGTTGACCCAAAATCTTACGTAACTTAGGAAAACCACCGACCAACGTTTCACAAGTCTAGAACTTAAGATGGGACAAATCATGTGATGCATTGAATGAGAGAGAGAAAGGAAAATTCCCTAGTCAACCCCTACAAAATCCAAAGATCGTGTTTCAAGCGGCTCCTACCGCAATGAAACTTCACATAGTCAAGCGAATCCGTCACCACTCTCCGTAGTGGTAGAATTGTTGAGAACCATGTAGGTGTACCACCATCAAGCGAGTCTACATCGGACTCCCAAGTACACACAACACCACCGTAAACATCTACCGTAGAGAAAGAATCGAACCCATTGAGAAAACCAAGAGTCCTACCAATATAGATGTTCCTGTGCCAAATCATGTACACCGTTGCTCCATTCCCACAAAGATTGGTGCAACAAAAAGGTAGTACCTCATACAACGAGATCTTGGAAATGTTCAAAAGAGTTAACATAAACATTCCATTTCTCAAGCAATTAGGCAAATACCGCCTATGCTAAGTTTTGAAGGACCTATGCACACAAAAGCGAAAGCTTCATGTGCATAAGCGTGCCTTCCTCACTCGAGCAAGTGAGCTCCATAATCCAAAACAAAACCCCGCCTAAAGTTCAAAGACCCAGTGGCAGACTATCTCTTGTACTATAGGTAAGCATACAATCGAAAAGCTTTGTTGGACTAGGAGCTAGTGTGAACCTACTGCCATATTCTCAGTATGTGCGGTTAGGTCTTGGGGAATTGCAACCCACTCTGTCACGCTACAATTAGCGGACAGATCCGTCTGCGAATCCCTCGGGAATCGTTGAAGATGTGCTAATCAAGGTTGATAAATTTTATTTCCCTCAGTGGACTTCATTGTGTTGGATACCCAACCTGTGCAAAATCCTGAAAATCATATTCCCGTTATCTTAGGACGTCCCTTTTTGGCCACGTCAAACGCTATCATAAATTGTCGTAGCGGGATATTGAATTTGTCTTTTAGCAACATGACCAGAATCAATGTCTTTCGTGTGAACCAACAACCCATAGAGTGTGATGATGATGAATTGCACGAGGTTAACATGATTGAGAGTCGATTCAAGACTCATTGCCCGACATTTTGTCGGTGGACCCCCGTGCAAGCATGTTTAGACAATTTTGACTTAGATCTCTTCGAGGATTCCGAGTACATTAGTGAGGTCCACTCTTTGCTAGAGTCTCGTGCCACCCATGGATATTGCCAAATGGCGAGAATGCAGTGGAAACTCTTCCACTCTCTCGATACCACATCTCGCCCCACCTCTTGACACACCACCTAAGCTTGATTTGAAACCTTTACCCGATACCTTGAAGTATGCATTCTTAGGTCCTTCCGAGACTTTACCCGTGATTATTGCATCATGTTTAGACACGGAACAGTAAGTAGACTCCTAGAAGTACTTCAAGAGCATAAAGGAGCCTTAGGTTGGACCATCTCCGATCTTAAGGGTATAAGTCCCACAATTTGCATGCATCACATAAACCTTGAGGAGAACACTAAACCATCTAGGGAAATGCAAAGGAGACTTAACCCCAACATGAGAGATGTTGTCAAGGGTGAGATTCTCAAACCGCTTGACGCGGTATCATTTACCCCGTCCCTGATAGCCAGTGGGTGGGTCCTATTCGGGTAGTACCCAAGAAGTCCGGCATTCCGTAGTTCAAAACGAGATGAATGAGCTCATTCCCACCCGTGTGACCACCGGGTGGCGAGTATGTATTGATTATAGAAAACCGAACACGAACCAAGAAAGACCATTTTCCCCTTCCTTCATTGACCAAATGTTTGGAAAGGTTAGCCAAACATAAGCACTACCGCTTCTTAGATGGCTATTCCAGCTACAACCAAATTCACATAGCACCCGAAGACCAACAAAAGACCACATTTACCTGTCCTTATGGAACATTTGCTTATCGTCGTATGCCTTTTGGGTCGTGCAATGCACCCGCTACTTTCCAACGTTGCATGATGAGCATTTTTTCCGACATGGTAGATAAGTTCCTTGAGATTTTTATGGATGATTTTTCGGTGTTTGGATCTTCATTTGATGAGTGTTTGCATCACCTCACATGTGTGCTAGTTCGGTGTAAGGAGAAGAGTTTGGTCTTGAATTGGGAAAAATGCCATTTTATGGTTAATTCGGGCATTGTTCTAGGGCATATCATCTCGGAAAAAGGCATAGAAGTAGACAAAGCCAAGGTAGATCTCATTCAACAATTGCCTCAACCTCGTTACGTGAGGGACATTAGATCATTTCTAGGCCATGCGGGTTTTTACCGCCGATTCATCAAAGACTTTAGTAAAATTTCACGACCTTTATGCAATCTTCTTGCAAAAGATGTTGCATTTGTCTTTGATGATTCTTGTAAGGAATCATGGGAGTTATCAAGGCTCTCCCTTACATCTCGCCCCTATAGTCGACTTTCCCGATTGGTCATTACCATTTGAGATTATGTGTGATGCGTCGGACTATCTTTGTAGGAGCTGCTTTTAGGCCAAAGAGTAGACAAACTTCCATACGTGATCTACTATGCTAGTAAAACCCTTAATGATGCTCAATTGAATTATTCCACTACTGAGAAGGAGTTACTAGCTGTTGTGTTTGCATTAGACAAGTTTAGATCTTATTTGATAGGGTCTAAGGTCATCATTTATTCTGATCATGCTGCATTGAGATATCTTCTTTCTAAGAAAGATGCTAAGGCTCGTCTAATTCGATGGGTACTCTTGCATAAGAGTTCAACCTCGAAATTCGAGATAAGAAAGGGTCGAGAATGTTGTTGCCGATCACTTGTCTAGGTTGAATGTTGAATCTTCCGATGATTCTCGTGTTAATTAGGGAATCATTCCCCGATGAGCAATTGATGCTTGTGGCTGAAATGCCATGGTTTGCTGATATTGTCAACTACCTTGCTACAGGTAGAATGCCCTTGCATTGGTCTAAACAAGACCGTGCTAAGTTCTTGGCTGAAGTTAAACATTTCCTTTGGGATGACCCATATTTGTTTAAGTACTGCCAAGACCAAATCATTAGGAGATGTGTCCCCACTCGAACAAAGGATGTCATCTCTTTCATGACCATGCATGTGGAGGCCACTTTAGTGCCAAGAAAATCGCTTTGCAAAGATCTTGCAAAGCGGTTTCTATTGGCCAACACTTGTTTAAGGATTGCCATGCATTCTCGTGTTGCTTGTGACCGATGCCGAAACTAGGAAGTATATCTAGGAGAAACATGATGCCCTTACAACCCATATTGATTGTTGAACTGTTTGATGTTTGGGGCATTGACTTCATGGGTCCATTTCCGAATTCTCAAGGTAAGTTATACATCCTTGTAGTCATCGATTATGTCTCCAAGTGGGTAGAGGCAATTGCAACCAAAACCAACGACCATAAAGTTGTTCTTTCTTTTCTTAAGGAGAACATTTTCTCCGTTTGGAACCCCGAGAGCAATAATCAAATGATGGAGGTAGTCATTTCTGCAATAGACCCTTTGAATCACTAGCGCGCAAGTATGGAATCACTCATAAGGTCGCAACACCTTACCATCCTCAAACCAAAGGTGGCCAAGTAGAAGTTTCTAATAGGGAAATTAAGCATATTCTTGAGAAGACCGTCAATCCTTCTAGGAAAGATTGGTCTTTGCGTTTAAATGATGCTTTATGGGCCTATAGGACTGCATACAAGACTCCCATTGGGATGTCTCCTTACGACTTGTGTACGGAAAAAGCATGTCATCTACCCGTTGAGTTAGAACACCGTGCATACTGGGTCAGAAAAAGCTGAATTTTGATCTTGATAAAGCCGGTACCCGTAGGAAACTTCAACTCAATGAGTTAGAAGAATTGAGAAACGATGCATATGATAGTGCAAAAACGTAAAACATAGAATGAAGGTGTTTCACGACAAGCGCATTCTCGCAAGTCTTTCACCCTGTCAAAAAGTTTTATTGTACAACACTAGGTTGCATTTGTTTCCGTGAAAGCTACGTTCCCGATGGTCCTGACCATTCGTGGTACGTACCGTTTTCCCCATGGAGCCGTAGAAGTTGAAAACCCAAAAAACAAGAACATTTTCAAAGTCAATGGTCGAGATTGAAACCATTTCTCGGAGCATCTTCCACCGAAGTTGAGACCGTTGACTTGGAAGACCCCATCTATGTGGACTCGATCTAGTTCACTCGTGTACATACTTATGGACTAAACATCCATCATCTTTCCTTTTCTTTTTCTTTTTGCATAATTTTGATGTGTGCTAACCAACCTTTTTGTCTTGCGCTCGTGATTGTTTGCTTTCAAAGCATTCATCTTTCTATGGTTTAGCAACACCCTTGTACATCCGGTAATCTCTTCCCTTTTCTTTATTTAACATAGTTCTCTCGGTATGTGACTTTTTAAATTCTTATTATCTGTTGACACATTGAGGACAATGTTTGATTTAGGTTTGGGGGTACATACATTTGCATGTAGAGTTTTTAGTCTTTCTTTAAAAAAAAAAAAAAAAAAAAAAAAAAAAAAAAAAAAAAAAAAAAAAAAAAAAAACTCTTTGTAAATACTTGCATGAAAAACCTCCAACTTTTAGAGATTTTAGAGTCACTAGCATACTTTTAGCTATGTTTACATAGAGAGTCTGACCGAAATAACAAGAACTTGGAAGTCTTTGGAGAACGCAATCGGGTTCCTTAGTTGATTAGAGCGTTAAAGTCGGATTTAACCATACCGGAGGGCGAATTAGGTCTTTGTTTAGATATTCGGTAGTAGAATTGTGATCAACCATAGTGGAGACTACCCATTTTACATCAAGCGAGGTACCGACCTTCACTCTTTGTGACTTTCTAGAAAAGCTTTTAGAGTGTGTGTCACCGTACGTCAATTCCGGGTAGGAATGGTGAGCTACCCAACTTCGCACCACTTTCAAAGACTACTTTTGATCTCTTGAGTGCTAATTCCGTCAATCATGAGGGTGACGTCTAAAGATGAAAACTCCTTCTAAATATCGATTTGCAGTTTACATCACTCTCTCTCTCAATCAGCAAGATCCATAGAAACACATCATCGTCAGCAAGCGGAGCAACATCAGAATATTTGAAGAAAAGTTGATATAGTCCAAGGTTACGTGCAACAAAGAAAAGAAAAGAAAATAGGATGAGAATTAATGAAGTTTGTAAGATCAAGACAATACAAGTTATGGAAATTGTGTGATATAGTCCTTCATCCATGGAGTTAGTAGTTTTATTGTTTTTATTTTCAATTAATGTATATAGTGAAGTTCTTAAAAAAAAAAAAAAAAAAAAAAAATTGTAGTTTATTTTCTTAGTTTTGATACCACCATGGTAAAGAAGAAAATTCCAAGTAACAAGGAAATTGAGTAGAAAAGTTAAAAATTGTCAAGTTTTGTGAAGTTTAGAAGTTCGTCATCAACATTCGAAGACCGAAGACCGAAGATTGAAGACGTTTCTATGGTTCTTATGAGAGAGTGATATTAATTGCCGATCGGGTGAAAAGGTAGTGAGTACTCCCACCCTTGCTAATGGTTGATTTCCTTCCTTAGAGATCATCAGAATAAAGATTCTTTTTGTCCACACTTTTGTGGAGTCTCCGTATTTTATTTCGAAGGTTATCCTTCTTACCTACAACGTGTGCGTGGATTTCTCTCTTTATTCCCGCCCGCACACATGAGAGACTAAAAAGCGATCTTTTTGAGTGCAATTATCATAAAACCCTAATGGTGAGGCAGAAGTTGAGACTTATGATCACAATCGAATCCGAATTCTTTCATATGGTATGGTTACTTCTCGCTCAAAGACTTAAGGATGAGAATGCGTTCTTTAGTAGTTCTAACTTCTTGTTACTAGCATGCAGAAACTCTATGTCCTCATAGCTTCTAGGATGCTTGAGACTCTTTTACGCTCTGAAGTTGGAGAAGGTTTTGTGGGTACACCTCTGGGTAAACCCTCACGAGACTACAACTCGTCCACTAGGGACACCTAGGGTTTAAAGGCTTAGTGCATACGCTAAATGCATTCGAGAGACCTACGATATGGGTATAGTTAGGATTTCTTCATTTCTCGTTTCACTTGAGGACAAGTAAAATTCAGTTTTGGGGGTATTTGATGAGTGCCAAATATTGCATATTTATACACCTTTTTATTGGCACTTTACTCATCTTTTGTGCTCATAAATCGATATTATCCCGCATTCTCGTATTTTCTTTGTTTTCAAGAATAAATATTTGTACTAATTAACTTTGTGTTTTTAGGTAATAAATAAAGCTCGGAAACTGAGGAGCCCAAAGAGCGAAGAAGTGGAGTCGAGCATCTATGGAGCAGAAAGCCAAAGCCCGCGCGCAACAGTTGCAACCCAACAAGTAGCAACTCATCTACAAGACATGGGCTTGAGCTAGACCCGACCCGCGACCCGAATCCGAGCCCGTACACTCCAAGCCGTTGAGATCTCATCTTGCTGCATCCTACGCTCGCGCATCCTACGCATCGACCCTTGATGTCTCCGCTCCACACCAGATCACCCCCAGTTCACCCTTGGCCGTTCGGATCTCCATCAGCTGGCTCCATCCTACGCTCGCTGAGGCCTTCCCATCATCCTTCGCTGTCCCTCGCTTCACATCGAAGCACCCTATACCTATACCACTCGAGTGACCCTCATTTCTCCCTCACCTTTCTCTTTCTTCACCTGCTACCCCCATCAGAGAAAACCCTATCGCCCTCACCTCCACCTCCTTCTTCCATGCCTTTCTACAGAAGTCTCAACCACTCCATCATCACCGCCATCACTCTATCTCTTTTTATCTCTTTCACAACTTTCTTTACAAACCTAGAAGCTAGGTTAAAGATAAATAGAGTTAGGGTTTCCAACAACTCCCTTGCATGTGCGATTCAGAGGAAGACAAGGCGCAAATCAGGTTTGGGTACTCGGGTATTTGCTATTTGAGTGCTTGTTTGTTATAAAAGAGAGATTTGAGAGGAAAGAGAGACAGTCAGTTTTTAGTAGTCAGTTTTAGTTTGAATTTAGGGTTCATGTTTAGTTTGCTTTTGAATTTTAATCTCTGTTTTAACATGTTTATTATGAGCTAAATTTACCATAGCTAGGATTTAAGATGAAACCCTAATTTCTGTTTCTGTGTTTCAACTAGAATTGAATTGCTCTTGTATGCTTTAATTGATAAGATAAACTCAATGTTAATATCTCTTTGCTCTACTCTCACAAAAGTGAATGCTTTGTACTCACCGTAGTTAGATTCACATTGAATTGAGTATGTTGCGAGCTCAAGTTTTATGTAGTATTGCTTATTCTTTTGACTAGTTGTTCTTGATTAGACAACTAGTGCTCTAGGTATGCACATTAGCTGTCAATTGAGTTATCCCCTGGTGAAACCTTCTAGGCAAGAAATAGAGTTGACATCCTATCTTCAATTGCCACAAGAACATTAGCATTCAAACTAGTTGAACCCCATAACCTGAGATAGGGTGGATTTGACAATCCTAGTGCCTGTTACATTATCATTTACACTTCATTGTACCTTAGTTGTGTAATCTTCAAATCGCCGTAAAGACTTTAAACAAAAGCATAATTTTCTGTCACTCATCCCAGAAATCAGTTAAGAGAGCTTAAGAACAATCCTTGCATACTCTAGTTCCTTGTGGGTTCGACCCGTACTTGCCGCGTCTCCGATAGACGCCGTGCACTTGCGGATTAAGACATAGTCGTAGGAAATAATCATATTTCTTTTGCTATCAATGACATAGTGGCCCGAGTCGACTACAACGGTTCATCCCCCGTCTGGAACGGGAGGTAAGTTTGTCGAAACACTCCATGAATCCCCGTCGAGTCTTGTATTCCTTCGTTTGCATATATGTCGAGGACTTGAAAACGGCTGTTTTAATTTCCTAGTAAAGGGAAAGGACTGGCCATACAAGATAAGGGTTCGGATTTCATCACCGTTCTCTTCTTGCCCGCCTTAGGAAAACAATACTTAACGCGAACCTAAGATTTAAATTTTGGAATAGAACGAGACCTATAGGGTAACGAGCTTAATAGGAAAGTCGTTCGAAAAATATTGGTTACTCTTTTGAGCATACTTCGAAGTTCATGATGGTTTCGGTGAGTTGAATGCGTGATTTGCGCCGCCTTGTAATGCGGTGAGGCCTTGGGTATCAAAGCTCCACGCAGCTTCCCTCGCCTTGATTCAACTTACTCGACTCGGATTGATCCCGGAGGGTTTGCTTAAATTGTAACGAATTCCTTTCGAACGATTAGAAGCTGGTCTAGAAATAATCTAAGTGGAACCATCATGCTTTTTGTTTGCTAGATATCATTAGGTTTGTGTGGTGGAGCTGACCTTGTTTGTGTTTGCATAGAACTTCCCTTCCTTTTTAGGATTTTTATTTTTCTTTTTATTTTGTTTTTCTAGTGTATGCCCGAGGTCATTAGAGAACGGGCTTGGGAAAAGAAACACTCTAGGTCGTTTGATTAGTGAAAAACCTAGTAGTTCTTCTTGTAAAAGGCGGGGACCTCGAAGACTCTTCTTTTGAGAGCCCGTTTTGGAAACTTTCCAGTTTGAGAATTGTCACTTCGTGAGGAAAGTACCCATAGTACTTCAACTTTGCCAACGATGGCTACTTTGAAAGATTACATGTTCCCAACTAGGACCAACAGGAGCTTCGTGCATTAAATTCCCAGCCAATACGGCTAACCGAGATAAAAGCTAGTATTATTCGGATGATCCCTATATTCTTAGGAAAAGATGATGAGAACCCTTATTTTCATATTAGGGACTTTGAGGAAATTTGGAGACAGGTTAGAATAAAAGACCTTCTTGATGAAGTCTTGAAACTTAGGATGTTTCCCTTTTCCTTGAGAGATAAAGCTAAGACACGGTGAACAACCTACCATATGAATCCATTGAAACATGGCAGGAAATGATTGCAGCTTTCTATATGAAATTCTACCCTAAGCATAAAACTACTGCAATTGTTAAGGCGAGAAAATTAGTGCTAGTATGCAACAAGAGCGAGAGTCTCTTTATAGGTTTTAGAGAGATTCAATGATCTCCTATCCCAGTGTCCTCACCATGGATTTGATAAGATGAAACTTGTGGAGATTATTTATAATGGTTTAGACTATTCTACTAAATCCATGGTCGAGTCTATGTGTCTTAGGTGAATTCACAAATAAAATCTGATGATGCTTTTACCTTCTTAGGAACTATCATTTGAAAAATCCCAACGTGGGAGCCTTGTGTTGAACCCCTAAAAGACTCTTGGTCAATAGAAGTGGCACCAATGTGGTAGATACGGGCTTCGAGTCATATGCTAAGTTTGTTGCTTTGTCTAGAAAGGTTAGAAGCTTTGGAAATGGAATTCGAGTCTAAAAATAGGTCCCTTGTTGAACCTAATAGAGACTCTCAAGTCTCTAGTTGTGGAATAGAGCCCGATAACTCATTTTGGGAAGGTCATGTTAGTGAAGAACAAGCCCATGCTGTCTATAACAACGCTAGGTTTGAGAACCGTCAAAAGTTTGACCCATACTCAAAGACCTACAACCCTGGTTGGAGAAACCATCCTAATTTTCTTGGTCTAAGGGCCGGAATCAAGGACCGATCTAGTAATTCTCAGCCTCCCCCAGGTTTTGGTTATACTGGAACCCTTCATGTCAAACCCGGTTGAGAACACTTGAAAAAGATCTCTACCTTAGAAGAAGATCTTACTATGTTAGTAAAGAACCATGATATGTTATCAGCCAACCACCTTAGCTTTCTGTTTGTAAGGTAAAATTCCTCCTACCCCAAACACAGAAATATGAATGATGATTTTGCTGATGATTGATTCGTGGACTGGATCTTCAATTGAATTATGGAGAAAAAGGGGGTACATAAAAAACCCTCCGATGCTAAAGTCAGTATTGGATTTTTCACAGGAGATTTTTGACTGATATATTGCTTACCTCTTTGGTTGTGAAACTCCCCATTTATATGTGCGAATTTCCGTTTTATTTCTTTGATTTTATGGCAGATATCAATTGCCATTACTGGCCCCTGCATGCCTCCCTGCAATAACAGTCCCTGCATGTCTCCCTACGATAACAGTTCATGCATGTCTCCCTACAATAACAGTCCCTGCATGCCTGCATGACTGCATGGTTGTATGCCCTGGCTTCCCTTGCATAGTTCCCAAGATATTCCAGAAACTTCCATCATGGTTAAGGAATTATAATGGGGTGTGGATAACCAAAAGGTGTAAGAGAAATGGGTGTAAGCAAACAGGGCAGAAATATCCTTAGAGAAATAGGATTTGGGGCGCAAATATCAGGGGCTACGGGATTAAATCACATCGAGCAACGCTATTTGAATCATGAATAGAATAATCGGCTGTAGATTAATCGGCGTTAGTCCCATTGTATCAATTAATCGGCGATCTCCCCCATTAATCGCCGAGTCTTTGTGGCTTGGCGCGGCTATTAATGACGTGGCTGCCACGTCACCTCTCCTATTGACGCGCCAACTGCCACGTCATCATCTATGCTGACATGGCGTCCATTTCCGGGGCGTGGCACCTCTCGGCATTTTCTTGACGTGTTGTTGCCATGTCGTGATTATCTTGGTGCGTGGCACCCGCCACGTCGCATTGTCTCGCCGACGTGGCGGTATATGGGCTGATTGCGTGCCGACGTGTCATGTTGGTGACGTGGCACCTCTGATGACGTGTCAATGGTGACGTGGGACGCTTGTGTTGTGAAACTTTTTAGCCTATGGGCTTGTACATGGGGCGTTTGTTAGGCCTAGTTAGCCATTTTTGGGCAAACAAGGGAAGCACCTTAGGCCCAATGAACCCTCATTTGCCCCTAGCAGTAGTTTTGGAGGCCTAAGTT
This sequence comes from Papaver armeniacum, assembly GCA_023531295.1. NCBI lineage: Eukaryota > Viridiplantae > Streptophyta > Magnoliopsida > Ranunculales > Papaveraceae > Papaver > Papaver armeniacum. Next base: position 1,280 of record JAJJWW010001838.1, on the reverse strand, counting down.
AGCCCATTTATTTGTGTAGAATATTAAGGGTACAAACATCGCCCCCTCTTAATCCATAACTTGTTATGGGTTAAGAATTAGTTCCCCTACGATTTTGCATTTTTACGGAGTGTTACATAACTCGCCCCCGAGCGTGTTGTTCGGAGTGTTACGCAACTCGTCCCCAAGGATGTGTTGATTGCGCTGGAGTGTTACACATCTTGCCCCAAAATGGTTGAGGTGACATATAACTCACCCCCAGTATGTTTTGTGTCATGCTGCTCAATGCTTGCGCAGGGGTGCACCTCCCTGTTGTATTTTGCTCGCGCATGGAGTGAAAAGTTGAGTTTTTCTGCTATCTTGAATTAGCAAGGGGCCAGTGCATTTATTCAAGATGCGCGCGAGTTTGGGATGTGTACATGTTCACGTGCAGACGAGATGAAAATGTTTGCCACATTTGTTGCTTGCCCACATGATGGGGCTAAATTTGAGATAGGGTAGAGATGCTCGAATCAGCATTCACCCTATCCACAGAGTGTCGAGACGTTCTTGACAATAGACTCGGAATCAGTCTTGTTTTGTCATTTAGGAGGACTGTGGATTCGATCATCCGCATTGCTTATAATTAACACGAACAATATTGATAAAGTCTCGGAATACCAAAATAATGTTGAATTAAAATTTCTAAATTGAAATAACAAGATAAATACCTACGCTTGACCACAGTGCCTCGTTAAAACCTTTGAGTGGAAAACCCGGTGGGAAAACCATCGAAAAGGAAAAAAGAGTGCGACACGGAGATTTGAATCTATTTCTAATGATAAAACTTTTCAAGTGGAAAGAATTCCACGGCTTCCATGGATTCGAATCCTCGATTCCGTCGAGATTCCTCAAGTAGTAGGATCCGGGAGATCTTTGGTTTATCCACTATGTATGGGCCTTCCGGTTCGCTCAGAGCTTCCCACGATTCGGTTCCATTGGTTTGCTCGGGTTTTCTTAAGGACATATTCCCACTGGTTTGAGCACCGTTCTGCGACCTTACGATCATATCCCCATTTGGTTGCTGCTGAGGTATCGAGACCCGTACCGCAAGGTGTTTCTCTTTGTTCTTCCAGCAACTCTTTATCCAAAGCCAGTATGCTGTCGTTTTTTCCAGACTTGACAGCACGAGTTTTGGTAGTCTTGAGTTGTACCTCGGTGGGTATGACTGCCTATGTCCCTGTAGGACCAGAATATCGCGACAACAATACTTCGCGATAGTAATAAACAATTACATTGCGAAGGTGTCGCAAGGAAATAAT
>JAJJWW010001836.1:0-32117 GCA_023531295.1 Papaver armeniacum | reverse complement strand
GAATTTTTGTTAAATGAGTTTGTTCGTCAACTCAATAAATTTTTTAAAAAATAGATTTTGAAATGAATAAGTCTAAAAAGTAAAAATTCAGTTTTGGGAAGGAGAATTAACATTCACCTCTAGTATTTTGATGAATTAACAGTCATAATCCGACTGCCAAAACCATTAAAACTTTTATATCCAAAATAAGGTCATCCAATTGGCCAACCATCAAGTGGTCGATGGTTGGTGTACTCCCACATCCCACCAGGAGGTAGGGGTTCGAACCCTATAATTGTCAAAATTCACTCCAAATTAAGGAGTTTGGATGTAGTTTATGGACCACTAGTCTAGGTAATCAAAAAATAATAATAAAGGTCATCCAATTGATTGGGCTTATCACTAGATATTCTTGTGTTTTGATGATTGCCAAAGAACCATTAAATCTTTTATATCCTGTTAGATTTCAATTTCATATTATCATCTCCCAGAAGCGTAGAGGTCACTTACGATTTATAGTCCTTTGTCTGCTTCTTACTAGCATAAGCTGAGGATATTCCTTTAGGTTTTTCTTTCTTTTTCTCTTGTAGTGACTGTTATATAAGTCACGCTATGTACTAACGCCCAGGCCATCTCTTAATATCTCTGAACTTATCAATACAACTTACAATTATCAATATCTCTGTCAAACATTTATTACTCAATACCTCTGATCATTATCAATCATTATCAAACATTGATATCTCTGCTTACATCATTAATATCTCTGTTCCTACATGGTATCAAAAGGAAATCATTAATTTTTTTCTTTGGGATCAGTGTGTTAAATCATTGAACAATCACTTTCATTACCGATGTTTGAAAAAGACCTCCTATATGGCTACAACAAGTGATAATGATATCCCTGAAGGTGCTCTTGGTACACCCCCTAACCCAGAACCACCAGAATTTGAGTTTACCTTTCAATCTTTGTCGTTTAACACCATTGTGAGTTTTTTCTCGGAAAACTTACTGAGAACAACTATTTGGTGTGGAAAACACAAATGAAATCTATTCTTATAAGTATATATATGTTTGGATTTATAGATGGAAGCATCCCACCACCACCGCTGTCTGTTCTTGTTGGTGATACTAAATCCTTCTTATATGAAGTGGAGACAATGGTCTCTACTTTGGGGTACAAGTACTATATACTCTCCATAGATGACTTCAACAAGTTTAATTGGATCTATCCCATGACCTCGAGATGAAAGTTTGGTGTGCTTTCAACATTTCAAAAGACTCAATGAGAATATATTATTTCAAACTATCAAAATATTTTATAGATGGAGCTTATGAATTAGTCAAGGGGCCAATTCAAGAATTTCTTGGGAGAATCTGCATTACAGTTTGTACTTATTGTATCAATACCCCTCAACAAAACGGAATTGCCGAGAGGAAACACATGCACATTACTTAAATGGGTACTACAAGTTGTTATTCAAGTATGCATGCCCAAGAATTTTTGGTATGACTTACCTCTACTTTTTGTTACTAACAGATCCATCCAAGTTACTTAAATTTAAAATCCCTTATGAGGTACTATTTTATAAGTGATTTTTCTTCTATTAAAGTTTATTGACGCACTGCTATCCTTTCTAGGCCCTACTAGGAAGGATAAATTAAGTCAAAATCTGCTAAGTGCATTTTTATCAAGTACATCCTATGCACAAGGGTTACAAGTGCTATGATAATGCCTCTAAAAGACTTTCATCTCTAGGCATGTCATATTTGATGAATCAAGTTTCCCTTTTGTACCTACATTAACTCAACAACTCTAATAACCCACCACCCATATGTGTACCTCATTCACACTCCTCTCACATTACTCAACACCCTACCACCTACTGAGAATGTTGATGACCCATTCACTCGTGGTCGGTGATGAATACACTTCATCTCGATAATGACTCCGGCCACCTACCCCGTAAGCCCCCGCCAACTCCACCTACCCCCACTCACTATATGGTAACCAGATCAAAAGTGGGAATTTACAAACCTAAATACATTCTACATCATGTCACCCACTACAGTTGTTGCTCATCCATTTCATTCTACCTTCAACACCGAGTTGACTAAACAAAAAGAACCCAAGTCATTTGAAGTCGCAACCAATGATACTAATGAATGCACTCCATGGTTGAAGAGAGTTGTTTCTCTAAAAGACAAGTGATACTTGGTCTTTGGTTGAGCCTCATCCCTCCATGAATATTCTAGGATCAAAATAGGTATACATGATTAAGTATAAAGCTCATGGAAGTATTAAGAGGCTCAAATCTAGATCACTAAGGTGGGTATCATCGGGTAGATGAACCGGATTACAATGAAACATTCAAATCACATTTTGAAAGCCGCATACAATAATAACTCTTCTAACTATAGTTTTTACAAAAACTGGAGCATCACACAACTGGATATCTCCAATGCTTTTTTGCATGAAAACTTGCATGAAACTGTGTACATGAAGCAACCTCAAGGTTTTGTAGATCTTGACAAACCGTACTATGTATGCAAGCTCAAAAAGTCCTTATATGGTCTCAAACAAGCACCTAGGGCTTGGTTTGAGAAGTTCAAAGGGGTTTCTAATCAACTTTGGATTCACAATGACTCAATGAGTGATTCGATTATTCCTTATTCATATATATGTTTGTGAAGGTGAGTTTCTTCTTCTCTTACTCTATGTGGATGACATTATTCTCACTGGCAAGCTCCAACTCCCGTGGGCATGTGCGCCCGGTATGTTTGGCATGTCGTTTGACATGTGCATGGCATGCGCGTTTTTGGCATGTTTGGCATGCGGCATGCCGTTGGCATGGTTTTGGGGAAGCCAACTTAGTATGGAAACCTCTTGACACAATTTCCATCTCTTTTTGTAAGGTTGTCAGGGTTTAGAGTAACCCGATTGTTCAATGAAAGTAGGGGTTCGGGCCAAGCACGGCGCGCTACCCTATTGGTGCGCTGCGTGGGTGTTTGATGCGACCTTATAGGTCGACAAAGAAATAAGGGCCGGTTAGGTAGCATGGGGCGTGGCTGCTGGGGATGGCTAGCCTATGGCCCGGCCACGCCTTTATTGCTTCTCCTACTCCGCGACTCCGTTATTCTCTATTTTCGATTTTGGGTAGACCTTGCTCCTACTAATCCACACGGATTAATTGCTTAGTTGTTTAAGCATAGTCTCGACCAATATGGTCTAATATATCGTGCGCAAGGCGCAAAACCCTAATTTTGCAAATTAGTTAGGTTCATGGGTTTTGTGAGTTATCACAAAATTGATTGAATTTTATGTCCGGGCACAAAATTCCTTATTTATAGAGCGCGTGTGCTTTCTCGACCGAGCATTTTGCAAGGGTCTTAACTTTTGGTACTTGGAAATCCGTGCTACTCTGGGCTGGTAGTGAACACCAATCACCATGCCATACCGATATTAAGGGTCTGTCTGGGAACATAACACAAGAAAAGTACTCAATGAGTCTCATATTAATAAGTAGTATAGGCAAAGCGCCCGAAATTTTTAGGCCATCTCAAGGCGCTTGCTACATGCGCCGCCTAGATAAATTTCATGTAAACATATTGAACGACTCAATAAAGATGCCAAAGGAGAGGTTGACACTCATCGCTCCGTTTCCTCACGTAGTGACGTCACATCGATGCAAGGTTTTACAATTTTAACCCTAAGCTAAAACCACCATCAACAATTGTATATTTGCACTATATTTCAGAAAGTGGCCGTTTTTTCAAATCTTTATATAAAATGCCCGAGTTTGACATTTTCCGTCCCTTTTTGCAAAAAAAACGGGTAACGACAGTTAATTGCCTAGTGTCGTTATCCTACTTAGGAAAGGACATTAAACCCCTTATGAACTCACTAGATCTAACCTAGTTAAGCGTGACTTAAGAGTCCGAATCACTACCGAATTAAAACAATAACCAGTTCATCTTCTTCTTTACAAAATGAAAGATGTTCTTCCCCAAATTGAATCTGATAAATTAATATCATGAACCCTAATTGTCAAAATAACTCAAATTTACCCATACTGAAATTAAATATATCTACCAATTGAAGCCTTAATTGGAACCCTCGAAATTTGACGAAAAATCAAAATGAAAGAACAAATAAAATCTCTGCCGATCATGCCAAATTAACAAAATCATATCAAATCAAAATTAAAAAAGCTCAAATGTTGTTCTCCATTAAATCACCGGAAAAATAACCCATTAATCTTCACCATACTTCAGTGGCAACACCCACTTCCTTAACTGATTTCTGGCTCAATTTTCAAGTCCAACAACAACCCATTCTTTCTACTATTTCCTTATCTCACTTGAAATCAGAAACCATCACAATCCCCTTCGTCAAACATCATAAATGAGTTGCAGCAAGCTCTGTTGACGAACAGACCCTAGTTTCATGAAAAAAAATGAAAAATTTTCGCGTAGCACTTCCAGATAAAAATATTTATGAACAATACAAAATAGAAAAGAAGAGGCTTATTCTTTTGAGAAAATTGTTGGTGAAGATTTTTTGATTTCGCCGACGCAATGTAAAACATCTCTTTTCATATCCCATACAATCACATATAATAAGGGCGAGGATATATTGGTAATTTTAAGTCCCAGAATTGACTAAGTCAGCTAGGTGGACCATCTTAGTGGGACCATGTGTTATATCTAACGGAAAGGCCAGTTTATAAAAGATTTGAAATTTTTGGCCGGTTTATTAAATATATGGTAGGAACCTGGATACTTTATTAATTTTCCCTTTGATTTATTGCTATAAGTTTTGTGTTCGTGGTATTTTTCTTTGAATCTTTACTGTTGGCAACTTGGCATACTGATTCTGTTTTCGATTCCTAGGAACATCAGTGTCTAAACAAATGTCCGAAGAGGAGAAGCTATATATCCGTCTATAGATCCATCAGTATTATAAACCCATGCAACCTATCTCATTAATCAATTTCAATAGAATTTCTACACTAGGAATGAAAAAAAGAAAATGGTTGTTTAATGTTCGCCCTATCGGTTGAAGAAGAACCGTTAACCAAAATCGAGAATTGAGCCACCTAGTCCCAAATCCATGTTTGTGCACAACCATGAGAAGAGAATTTCAACAACATTGTCGAAAGCCTTTTCCATATTCACCTTGCAAGATATCCCTTAATGTCTTGTGTGATGGTCAAACATTCAAGATGCATGCCTAACCTTTTTTTCTCACAGGCCGGTTAATATTTGATCTGTCTGTGTTAGAATTTGTGAAGCTCACTTATGTTCATTTTTCAAGAAAGCTAATTTTGTAGGTTGAAATTTAGCTAGTGTATGTCATCATATAGTTTTCAAGAAAAAAACAAACTAAAAAGATAAAATAGAGTATTATAAAGTAAAAAAAAAAATCAATACCGTTAATCCACACATTAAACGTGTTACTTGTTATTCTTAAAAACAAAAAAAAAAGGTCAACCAAGTTTTTCAACCTTTTTAAGTAGACATTAAACCTTTACTAATCTTTCATTTCATCTTCTTCGTGATGGTCCCAATCATGATAAAAAGGATCATACATTATAACCATCACTTACAACAATGCCCTATTCAGCTACCTGTTCATCCAGAAGATACTTGAAACTTTGGATTCCCTTTAGTATCATCGCTAACATGGTGACCATTCCACCACAATCCTCCGGCGATCCTGAGTCCTGTGCTGGTACATCCTTAAAGAACCAGCCCTTCTTCTCGGCCATGAAGGCGTGAAAATGAAGTTTTCCACTACCCCCACGAAGATAAACCCTACCATCATGCCCCAATTTAAACTTGTGTGATGGTCCTGGTCCTACGAGGTACATCTGAGGATCCTGAGTTTAAATAAATGTATACACAAAAGTTAATCAGAAGATATAAAATTAGAAATGAAGCTAAATTTATTCTAACCGGCAATTTCTATCATGAATGATATGATGGTGTTTAACAGTCTATCTAGCTTTCTATAGAATCTTTCAAGGCATTAGCAAGAATACTCGACTTTGACTAGCTTTTAGCTTTCACACAGCATAAACAGATAAGTCCTTAATCATGCATCTTATACAAAGTTTATCTGTAAGTGTAAACTTTAGAGTTCTAATGTATACCCACTATGTTTTAATGGATTCTTTTTGGATCACTATAATTAAGCAATGTTTTTGCCCAAGAAATTAATCAACACATGGCATTCAAGAATCAAACTAATTTACAATATGCTCAAAAAGTACCTTTCCATGGTATCGCGCAATTATGATTTCAGAACTCAAGTTCAGCTTTAAGTTAGACTCCCTTAGAGAGCACATTTGTACATAGTCGACACTAGGATATTCTTTGCCTTGCTTCAACATCCGCTCCAGCTGCATTAAATGTAAATTATCGTATATTAATCAACTGTATAGTATCACAATCGGTGTTCTAATTTCATTAGCTTAACATCAAGTAAGTACCTTTTCTTCAAGAAGAGAAATCATGAGCATGGCACCGACCTGTTCTCCACACCATGCGACGAGAAGATGACCAATTACCATCACCTTTCTAAAATCTTCTTTACAATACTTGATTTCTCCAGGTTTATTATTTTCAAAAAACATCTTTCCTTTGCGGTCTCAAATCCATCCATCCGCACCAACAATAAGATAGCCGGCAAATATGTACCTGACAATTATTGTCCCATGCTACGCTTTTAAGAAAACACAATAAATTTCGTCAAGACACAATATTTTTTTTTTAATTTGACACAATATTCTTTTTTTTTTCATCAAGACACAATATATTTTTTTTCATCAAGACACAATATTTTTTTTTTGACACAATATTTTTTTGACACAATATTTTTTTTTTTGACACAATATTTTTTTTTTTGACACAATATTTTTTTTTCATCAAGACACAATAAAAATACCAAAAAAAAAAAAAATAATAATAAAGATGAATGATTTTGTGTTGGTTTTTCTTGAAAGCAAAAGAGATTTCTAGTTGCAAAATAAAAATGCAGTAGTTTGGAATCAACCCAATACTGAAAGAAGGTCATAACCATTTCTCTACTTAAAGATCAATGAAGCAGTTATGTAAAGCATTAATGGTTGCAAGCAGCTCTCTACTTAACAATAGATAGAGAAACTGTCAAAGACGATTCATGTTTTTCTAGTTAAAAACAACATATATAGACTTTTTTTGAAGAATCAATACTCTCTTTCATTAAGTGAACCAACTTTCTAATGATTATGTTAAAGAGCTGCTAAAACAAAACAGATCGGAGATGAGCTAACCTTACTGTATTATTTGTTCATCTTGTAGATCTAAAAGTAGAACTTATGAAAAAAAAAAAAAAAAAAAATTCTTACCTTCCCAAAAACTCTTGTGACTCCATTCCCTTTCCTTAATTGATTTCTTCCTTCAAAGTTTTTTCAATTTTTCTCTCACTCTACTCGATCGAGTTCCGATTAAGTTTTGGTGAAATTTAGTTGATGGTGTATAAGAAGACACGTCTCCTGGCAAGAAAATCATTACAACTTCTGAAGTCCCACATAGTTATCTTACATGTTCTTTGTTAAGATATGGTCAAGATATTATATATCTTGACATTATTATGTTGTTATTTAGTTGTAACTGCATATATATTCTTGCTGTATATATCCTAGATATTGTTAGGTGTATCTTTTATTTACCTTATCTAGTTGTGTAAAGTTGTATAAATCGTGCTATTGCCTATCAATGAATACACAGAATTATTCTCACATCTACATTAGAATCTCTATGCTCATGATTATCATGGCATCAGAGCTAGGAAAGATCTGAGAACCAGTTTCCGCTGCAATACAACCCAGAGAAAATACAACCCAGAGAAAACATAGTAATCATGTCAAGAGAAGATTCTCAACCTATCATTGTTCGTTTTGATGAAACCAACTACAACCACTGGTCATTCCTTATGAGGAGTTTTCTTAAAGGAAAGAGTATGTGGAAGTATGTCGATGGTACAAAAAAAGCCCCTACAGCAAGCAGCTCTAATGACAAAGGAAAAGAAGTACAAACAAAGGATCTAAAAGAAGAATGGGAGATTAACAATAACAGGATTCTCACTTGGATTGGAAATACGGTTATTCCTTCTATAAGTATGCAACTCACCAGTTCGAGGTAGCCAAAGAGGCATGGAATTTTCTTTTCAAAAAGTTACACACAAGTCAACTTTGTTCGAGATATAAACTTGAAAAAGATATTAGATCTATGAAGCGACCACATGATCGATCAAGTTTACTTTTTCATTCCGAGATGTCTATAGTCCTGGAATCAATTAGCACTTATGGAACCAAAATGGATTGTAGATTTGGAATCGTGGCGAAATATAGAGAGAAACACGTTTAGTTCAACTTCTAAACCTAGGCGTAAGTTCTTCAAAAACTAAATTATGATTGAAAAATCTAGTACCGTACCCGTGCGTAACACTAGAAGAAAGTAAATAAAATCCTAATTTTACTTTGATTTCATTCGATTTAAGCACAAAAAACGGGTACAAAAAGATGGGTTTGTTTGATTATTACCTTACATACACCATGGGTTGTTGTTGAGGAGTTTGAAAACATGATTCTTCAATTGATTGAATCGGTGGAATGAGTTGAGGATGAAGTTGAGGTTGATTGAGTTGTTGATTACCATCACTAGGATCAGTTTGCTTCTTCCTCATCTATTTTTAGTAGTTTTAATTGAAGGGTAATTTTGACAAATTGCTATGGAATCAAAATATCCGTTAACTAGATTTTTGGTCAACAAATATCCAAGTGAAGCCCCTCTAATGGAGTGTGACGCCCCAATAATAACCTTCTTAGAAAATATAAGTCCAGTTGCAAAGGATAAAACCAAAATTTGCATTCCAAAAAGCATCATAGTTTTGTTTACACGTATCTGCAATCGGGAGTTTCCAACGAAAATTAAGATGTTTGATTGGAATATTAGAAAAAATAGAACAAATAAAAAGGATAATCTATTACACCTAACTTCAAAAAAAAAAAAAAAAAAAAAAAAGCTAACTGTAATAAGGCAGCCAAAACATATTTTTTTTTTTTGCAAGAAATTTTTTCCTTTCAAATAAGTTGACTGTATTCCATGGATACTTCTTTTTAGTCTTAGACTAAATTTATTTGAATGTGAAATCAAATAAATTACTTCATTTGGTTCCATTAGAGGTGTAAAACGTGCCGGCCCGGCACAACCCAGTCCACGAAGTCACGTGCTTAGCGTGCTGCGTGTTGGGATGGGCTGTGCCGGAGATTCAGACGTGTTGTGTTGTGCTAAATGGCGTGCCGTGCTGTGACGTGTTGTGCTGTGCTGTGCTAGCACACTTATTTTATGTTCTCCAAAATAAATATTTTTGAGATATTTTAGTTAGTACATGTATTATTATAGAAATAATTAGCATACCAAAGATAAAATGTCAGAAATTGGCTAACACAATGATTTTTTTGTGAAATATGCATCAAATGTGATGTATTGTGTAGTATTTTACGCATGACGTGGCGTGCTTTCTTCGCGTGATGTGCTGGGCTGGGCCGTGTACTAACACGTGCCGCGTGTTGTGCTGGGCCGTGTGCCTATTTTGTCTGGCACAACACAACACATTAAACAAACGTGTTGTGCCCGTGATGTGCCGGTCACGTGCTGTGCTCGAATTTTAACGTGCTGTGTTGTGCCATAAACGTGATGTGCTCGAATTTTAACGTGCTGTGCTGTGCCATAAACGTGCTAGCCCGTCCCAATTTACACCTCTAGGTTCCGTTACTTTTCTTGTTAAAGACCCCGAGGCCCGAGAGTGGACGAATCATCTTTCTTCATTAATTTCATTCTCTAATCTCCACTGCGTCTTCTCCGTCGTTCATGCTCTTTTTATTTTCGGCTTCTCTTTTTTTCCCAACAAGAGTATTGTCCAAACAAATACTCTTGGCTATGGGGTTTGGTTTGAAGTGGAGAATGTAAATTAAAGGTTGCATCAACAGAGTTCCGTTTTCTGTTTTAGTAAATGGTTCTTCCTTTGGTAGATCCGAGAGCCAAAAGGGTATTATACAAGGAGATCCTCTGTCCCACTTCATGTTCCTCCTAGTGTCCGAAGTCCTTACTCATATGTTTGCAAAAGCTACGCATCAAGGCTGGCTCGGTGGTATCAAGGTCAAGGAAAATGGTACAAAGGTCATTCACTTATAATTTGCTGACGACACTTTTGGTATTTCTTGATGCCGTGGTGGAGCAAATCAGGTACCTCAAGTACATTCTTCCTTTTAAATGTTGCTTCTGGTTTGCAAACGAACTTTTCAAAAACTTGCCTTTCTGATGTTGGTGAAGTCCAAAATATGGATGACCTTACAGAGGCAATGGGGTGCAATAATGTCTTATTTTCGTTCTTCTTACTTTGGTATGCCTCCAGGAGCCAAGTCTAATTTTGTCTCAACATGGGACAAAGTTATAGAAGTTTTTAAAATTAGGGTGCCCACTTGGAAGAGTGGTCTTCTCTCTAGAGGAGGAAAGCTTACTCTTATCAAAAGCCTATTAATGAGCCTTCCAATCTATTTTTTCTTTCTATTCGTTGCCCTGGCTTCGATGGTTTAACAAATCGAGAGAACCATAAGAAATTTCTTGTGGGATGATGCTAATGGTGGGAAAAAACACAAATGGGTTGGTTGGAGTTGCGTTTGTAAGCCAATGTCCCAAGGGGGATTAGGTATTAGAAATTTGAAGCTTATGAAACGTGCTCTCCTAAAGAAATGGTGGTGGAGACTTTAGAAAGAGAAACATGCTCTTTGGTCCAAAATCATCCACAAAAAATATGGTATCTCTCAATATGTTTGGAAAACCAAAATCCCTAAAGACCCCATGAGGTTAGTGTTTGGCGTAATATACACTATGTTGCTGATGAGTTTTTTAGGGACTTCCAATTCAAGATTGGAAAAGGTGACTCCGTGCGTTTTGGGAAGAAAAATGATGCGCTTAAGGAACTTTAGCCTCGATGTGTCCCAACCTTTATAAAATCTCTACGAGTAAAAATATGTTAATGATGCATGCTTATACGATAGACAAAAATGGTGTTAAATGGGATTTTGGTATTTCTCATAGGCGTCTTTATGATGCCGAAATAACTAAGTTAACTACTATTTTACCTCTTTTGGATCTTGTGTCTTTAAACACAGATGCCGAAGATGTTTTAGTTTGGACTGGTGAAAAGTCTGGCGATTTCACCATGAAATATGCTTACGATTTGCAAGTATCGACTAGCAGAATTGATAACGGTTTTCCCAAGACCAGGGTTTGTTCTAAAGCTTGGCCTCAAAAGCACACTTTCTTCCTTTGGCAAGCTGTTTTAGAAAGACTGCCTACTTTGGATAACCTTCAAAAGAGAGGTTATGCCAGTGTAACCTCTAATGGCTCTCTTATTCCTAACATTTGTACTTTTTGCCAATGTTCTCCTGAGAGCTCTAACCACATTTTTCTTGAGTGTTCCTATTCAAATATGGGATTTCTTTTTAGATTGTGCAAGAAAGTCAAGAATTATCCATAGCACGGTCAGGGAGTTCATATCCAACTGTAATTGTCGGGGCCTCTCCGTTAAAGGAAACGAAATTTGGAAGCGATTGCCTACAAGCATTCTATGGTCTATTTGAGCGAGCGCAATGCAAGGACTTTCACAAACAAATCAAAGGATCTTATAACATCTGTTAAGCTTCAAACTTATTATTGGGCTTCTACTGAACCTTGCTTTGTAGGTCTCACTTCAGATAACATAGTTGTAAATTGGAAAGAAAAACTTTTCGAGCCTAGTGGTGGTGTAGTGTGATCCTTGTTGTCTTGTTCGAGTTTCTTTGTTTTTAACAGCTTGTTGTTGACGGTTGGGAGGTGTTTCCTGCCTCCTTGTTGTTATTTTTTGTATTTTTTTTCTCCCTTTAATAAAATTTCTTTTTATCGAAAAAAAAAAGGAAGAGTATTGTCCAAACACTCAATGTAGTTACTATGAACCTATAGTTGCCTACCCTTTCTCCGTCAAAGATCATCAGGATGAAAGCCGTAGTTCCCCTGAAGGCTTTAGTGTTGTGTGCAACGCTTTGAGCAAAACAACTATATCGCTACCATCTATCTACCGACGAATTTTACATCAAAAGTATAGATTACGTCTCCCAAACCGTTATTATCAAAATCCAGCCGGCCGGACTTATCTTTTAACTTTCGGGGTGTTCACCACTCACAATTATAATTTCTTTAGCTTCCCACGTACAATAAATTATGAACCAGTTCTACAATGTCTTTTCCTTGTTCCTTGTCTTAGTGCCACCAATCCTGTATCCGTATACATCACACCCCTGTAGAGGTGTAAAACGTGCCGGCCCGGCATAACCCGGCACACGAAGTCGCGTGCTTCACGTGCCATGTGCCGTGCTGTGCCAACGATTTAAACGTGTTGTGCCGTGATGTGCTTTACTAGTCAAAAGCTAAGCACAGCACAGCCCACGGGCACAACACACGAATAAACGTGCCGTGTTGTGCCGTGTTGGTAAATGTGTTATAAAAAATTGAAATCAATTAATGTATACATTAAGGCTTAGTTTGGTATTGTTGCAGCTTTTGTAAAAGCACTTTTTCTGCTGTGCGTTGTTGTGTTGTGCTGTGAGAAAAAAACTGTTAGACGTTTGGTAAAATATTAATTAAAGTTGAAGTGATTAAAAGCAATCAAAGTGTGTTTGGTAAAATTTCATTCAACCATAGTTGTTGTAGCAAATGACAAAAACAGACATATCTCTAATGGTAGGTTTATTCAATTTTATGGGGTTTAAAAATAATTAATTAATTTACTATATAATATTAATATTCATACTAATTACCACTATTATTACCATTTCAAACAAAAAATGAAACTAAAATTAAGTAATTATTTAATATTTTTGTAGTTATACTGTTAACAAATTAAATGAAATGGTATATAAAATAGTTTGAAAAATTAAAAAAAATTAAAGAATGCAATATAAGAAATAGTAAAAAATTGATTGTATATAAATTTAAGGGGTAACTTTTGTCATTTATAAAATAAAGTAGGGATAAAAAAGATAAATCAATCATTAAATTTAGGTGGGGCCACAAACATGCTTTTGTAGCTTTTAAAAGCTCACTCCTCCCTACTTTTAAAAAATTGAGGAATTTGGGAAGTGCTTTCAATAAAAAGCACTTTGATTTTTTTACCAAACACTAATTTCAAAAATTATAGACATAAATAGCTTTTGAAAGTGCTTTTTGAGAAAATAAAAGCATTACCAAACCAAGCCTTATCACGAGAATTTAAATAGACAACATATCATTTGAAATTATTTCAAGTAAAACTAACAAGTTTATTCAAGAAAAAGAAATAGCCCATCAAATATAAAATTGGATCATTTTCATGTAAATTAATGTTCTAGTCAAATATAGGTAACAACGATATTTGAATATATTTTCCAAATACTTAGGTATTATATGTGTTGTAATAAAAATAAGCCAGCATAAATTGTCAAAAACTAGCTAGAATAGTGACTCTTATGTGAAATATACACAAAATGTGGTGTATTATGCCTTGTTATATGATATGCTTGCGCATGCTATGACGTGCTTTCTTAACGTGTTGTGCTGGCTGTTCCACGTGCTTATCCGTGTCGCGTGTTGTGCCGCTACTCTTTGTCGATTAGGCTAACCAGAAGACAGCCCATAAAACTAACGTCTTTGTCGCGTCTTTGGTCAGTCAGATTTAACGCGTCTGTGTCTGGCACACAGCCAAATTTACACCCCTGCTTCTCCTAATGGTACCAGTACCACTGTTCATAAATTTTGGTTGTCAGTCAAAAGCCTCTATTTTGATGCGTATACCTGAAAGTGCTATTGATGATATCTATTCTTATAATATTGCTACCGATTATCCAATAGGTACAAAACTAGAAAGCGCATTTATTTTTCGCCCCTTTAAATATTGCTGTTTAAGGTGCGATGACCAATGGGATTTTTTTTCTTTCTTTTTCGTTAAAAGAAATTTGGTCTTTCAGGGACTCTAGAGCCTAGTTAGCTATTCGGAATTCGGAAACGCGTGCGGAACGGCAAACGTACGAGTATTATACGGTTTTGTAAAATTGATTCGGTCAAGATTCTACAATCGGGACGTGATTCACGAATTCGGAACGACATACGTACGTGTATAATTCGATTTATAAATGTGAGTTCGGCACGAAAATTCGGATCTATATATACTAAATAATTTATATTTATAAGGTCATAGACCAATTTTTATACATATGTGTGAGTTATTTAAAGAAAAAATAAAATTAATATGATGATATTAATAATATATACAATATTAGTTATCCAAGAGGACGTGGTATAGTGGTTTAGATGCTTGGTCAGTGAGTTTGAGATCTCTCTCACCTTCACCTTCAAATTTTTTCAGTCATTTTTATTTCATAAAAATTACAACAACGCCTAATATTGGGTCGTGTATGCCCGGAGGCAAGAACCCCAAAAAGTGGGGCCTTTAAAAACGTAAAGGCTAAAGAATTTATGACGAATTAAGCGGGCATATCATTCGGGTTTGGGATACGTAAAATTGGCGAACGATTCGCGAATAATCCGGAATGCCAAATAATACGCGACTTGGGTTCGGAGTTGCAAACGTACGCGAATAAAACGGTAAAATTCGTGATACGGAAAAATTCGCGAATGATTCGCGAATCATTCGCGAACTTACTAACTAGGCTCTAGAGACCGATGGAAATGGAAATCCGGCAAGTGATGGTACAATCATTATCGTAAAACTTTTCTGTTGTTTCAGGACTCTAAGAATGACTATGCAGCCTATGTTGCAGAACTTTTCTGACCAGTTCGGTTGGGAAATGTTTTTTGCAACTAACCGAACTTACTAGTTCAGTTGGTAATTCTTTTTTGCAACTAACCGAACTTATGTTCGGTTGGGAAATGTTTTTTGCAACTAACCGAACTTATGTTAGGTTGGGAATTTTTTTTTGCAACTAACCGAACTTATGTTCGGTTGGGAAAGGTTTTTTGCAACTAACCGAACTTTTCCCCAAAAAAACCATGGTCCCCCAAAAAAAACCTCGGTCCCCAAAAAACGATTCTTGCAGATTCCCGGTTAAAACGGGGTTTGAGATTTTCTTTGTAATTGTGTTAACATTTTATTCATAAACTTTGGCTGCTGGGGATTTGAGCCCAGGTCCAGTAACGATTAGCAGAATGGTAAAATGTCAGTTCCCTTTTCGCTCGGCAACCTGCAAAGCAAAAGTCGAAAGGCTGCTCATGTCCCTGGGCACCCCATAGCAGAAACAGGAAATGTGGCCCTCTGACGAAGAAGATACCAGATAACCTAATGCGCAAACCCTAACCCTAACTGTGATAACCCAATCAATACTACTACTACTATGTCAGGAACTTTTGCTCAAAATTTCGCAAATGCGTTCTCTCTTATTCTAAAACAATCTTCTCGAGAAGAAGAAATCGATTTATCTAGATTCTTGCATAGTGTATGCTCGGATTGGCCCGTGATTCGAAATCAATATTCTTATGAAGAAGAAATCGAAACAACTGGAGATAGAAAGGAGGAGATGGATGCCGATGCCGTTCCATTCATCCGGAGTGCAGCATTACAGGATTCAGATGTCCGTCAGCAGACAGTGGAGGAGACTTTATGGAATCAGATGCTGCAAATATGGGATGAGGTTGGTGAGAGTGATGGTAAACCTTATGAGATGTTGCGTCAAATAAACCAGGAATGCTCTGACATTTACAAGAGGAAAGTTGACGAAGCTGCTGCAAAGTCGAGAGCACTCCATCCCTGGGTTTCTGACAACGCATTTTGGGCAAACACCACTTGCGAGACTTTGATGAAGCGATTAGAAGAAATATGGCACGAGGATGATGTGGGAGAAGATGAACGCAATGAGATGTTGCA
The DNA here is from genome assembly GCA_023531295.1 of Papaver armeniacum. Lineage (NCBI taxonomy): Eukaryota > Viridiplantae > Streptophyta > Magnoliopsida > Ranunculales > Papaveraceae > Papaver > Papaver armeniacum. The sequence continues at coordinate 16,135 of JAJJWW010001836.1, read as the reverse complement.
GCAAATAGACCAGGAATGCTTGGACGTTAACAAGAGAAAAGCTGGTGAAGCTGCAAATGTAAGAGAACTCCTTCATTTGGAGTTGGCTAATGGGAAACTGGAGCTTTTTAAGTTTGCATCAGCTCTTGGACTGGAAAATATACCCTTCAAGTTGACAGGGAACATCAACAAACAATTAGAGGCTGTACGTTTAAATCAAGAACATCTATTGTTGTTGAAAGATAGAAGGAAGGTGGTGTTTGCTGATGCACGGTCACAGATTCTAAAGTTACGTGAGGAGATTGCTGGGAATTCCAAACTTACCGAACAGGCAGAGGCTCCCGCTGTTAGTGAGGATGAATTGTCGTTGAAGAAGTTGGATGAATTGCGTTGTGAGCTCCCGGGGCTTCAAGAAAAGGCAGCATTGCAGGATTCAAAGGAGGTAGCGGAAGGTCGGCAGAAGCTGTCAGAGACTCAGCAGACAGAGTTAGCGGCGGTTGCATTTCGGGCAGATACCACTTGCTCAACTTTATTTAAGCAAATACATCAAATATGGGATGAGGTTGGTGAGAGTGATGGTAACCGCAACGACATGTTACGTCAAATAAACCAAGAATGCTTGGACATTTGTTGGATTATATGGCACACATATTAGCCACCGAGGTGATCAGTTAGCTTATGGTGCATTCAACGGACGTGTGGAGAAGATTACAAGACCAAGTCATGCATAGGATTACGCATTCTGGCTAGTAACTCCTTTATTCTAGCTGGATAAGTTAGTTTACCTAGTCAATGTATTTTGCTACTCTAGGTTTACTTTTGATTCAATAATCCTATAAATAGGACTCATCGTGTAACTGTAACAAAACCATTCTTTGGGTAATGTTTTGACGTCAAAATCGGACTTCAGTACTCTCGGTGCGGGTATTCGGGCCGGAAAAGCATGCTTAGAAGTCAGGACCATATATATAAGAACTGTGAACGGTCCATCGTGGCCTGAATAATTTTGTGCCCCAATATTTTAGTATTGAACTCTTCCAATTACTCAACTAGGGTTTTGCAGTCATGGGCGACAATCTACCACCAGACATCATAATAAACATTCTTTCACGTTTACTTACTGAATCACTATCGGGATGCTCCTTAGTATGTAAAACTTGGCGAAATCTCATCTACAGTGACAGGTCCTTGGCTCATGCGCTCTCGCGTCGGATTTACGATCAGGATTCTGTTGATGCCGTTTCTTCTGGCAAGGCAAGCTTCGTTTACTTGTCCTATTCATACTATTCAGTTAAAATACACTCACTACAAGAAAATCTACCTTAAGCGACCAAAATCCTAGCAAGAACCCTTAATTTTAGTCGCTTTAGGGGTCGAGCAATCGAACTTGCAACTACACGTCAGTTGGATTGCTATAAATTTATGGCCATTAAATTTAAGCCACTACCGTATATGATTGATCGCTCGATCTCTTTTGTAAGTAATTCATAACGACCAAAAATGTGTTCGTATAGCTATTTACTTTGAGGCACCGTTTAGTAGCAACTCCAAAACAAATGGGTTGGTTAAACCTCTCTCAGCGACCAACTTCCACCCACCACCAGAGTTGGTTTTTAAAGTAGGCATTTGCAATCTTAGTGTTAATGCTCTTAATAAAATTTATACGATGGAACATGAAAACTCATTCAAATTAATGCTTTGATTTACATGATCAAATGTTTGGACATGCAAATGGGAAAAAATTGAACATTAATCGACTATATTAACATTTTTCTTTTACAAATCCAATAACCCACATCTCTGAAGTCAGATTCTGAAACTGTTAACACTCAGTCAGATTCAACAGTTTCAAAAGTAAAACCCAATTTCTCCCTTATCCTTGCCTTCTAAATTGCTGACTATTATATCAAGCCTGAGAATGCGTGAAGTTATGCAGAATAACTAAATCAATAACTGCCTTATCCTTGCCTTCTCTACTGCTGGCAATTATATCAATTGCAATCCCTATCATCAACCATGAGAATGCCTGAAGTTTGCGTAATAATCAATCCATAACATCAGCCGCACTACCGAATTGCGGGTCCTTGAAGAACACATGTAAATAATAAACCCATCAGTTGACAACCCTCATCACTGAAATCAAATACAACTCTTAAACGATACATCAAAAAGTGCAAGTAGAAATGCAAGACTTCTTTCTTAAAGCTTTGTCTAAGAGTACTTCCTCTGTAAAAAAAAAAAAGGACCTTAACTACAATAGAGGAAACCAAGGCGCATACACCAAAGAAACTCAAATTACCGAAGGTCAAATTCAGTAGCATTGTCAAAGTATTGTCCTTGTAGGATTCCTTTTCTAGCAGTTTCTTAAATCCTTTTCATGTAAATAACAAGAAACAATTACTAGAAAAGTGTTGTCCCTGGACTTGTTAATAAAATTTGCCAATCAACTTTTGTTTAAACTCCATAGAAACGCTAGAGCAGTAGTCAGACAACAATGCGCACAATGAGGATTGAAAGATCATGGTGAGTTACTCCTGTCCATTGGACACTTCACCAAGCCATGTCAACTGGTTGGTAATCCAAGCAACGTCATGGGTAACAAAAGAATATATTTTGAAAACTGAATGGCACCAAGGAGGCCACTTGTATGCTCTCATCTCTTGTAACTTGCACAATCTTGAAAGTTAATTTTCATTTTCCACAGACTACCAATGAAGCAAAGACCTACGTATTCGACATTATTATGACCAATAACCTGCAACTATTCATTATACATTTTGAAAACCCAAGTAATTTTCTGACTTGAGGAATGATAAAGAGGACAATTCTGATGAAGTACTGCTGTAAGTTATAAGGAATCAAGAAAAAAATTGAAATCCTATTAACAAGTCCAGGCATCTCCAACAGTTGAAGTTAAAGAGCAATATGATTGGGTTAAGTACTGACTATGATAAAATGAACCGATCAATCTATGAGAAATGAGAATCCTTACATTGCTACCTCCGAGACATGTTCCCACCCGATTTCACAAAGCCATATCCGAAACCCGAAAATCACAACAGTTTAGATATATATGGAAATTAAATGAAAACCCTTGTTTTGTGAAGTTTGTTATCCATTAGTGAGTGAATTTGAGGTTTGAACTTATCCAACCACGCCACACTGGCATCATTCTCACTGAAAAGTGAGAATCCGCAACCATATCGTGGAAAATTCATCCTACCGCGCCACACTGGAATTATTCTCACTGCCAAGTGATATATGTGGAACTTTCATATCATCCTTGAGCACTGAATCCCTTAAGACATTGCGCTTGACTACTGTATGCATATAACTCAAGTAGTAGTTTAGGAGGTTTGAACTTATTTACAACAGTACTTAGAAAACTCATCCTCCCAAGCAATTTTTTTTCTACCTACTATTGTACTCGTTCTCTAGCCAATCACCACGATGATATTGATTCTCACTAACACAAATCCCTGATTTCATTTCTGAATTATGTGTTGCATTCTCAAACACAGGTGAATCAAGAAAACAATGTTTCCAGACATACAAAATAAGCCCCAAATTGATAGTGATTGAACCTATAAATCAACCAAATTTATCAATCTTACAAAATACTCAAATCATAAGTATAAATATGAATGTAATTTCAATAAAACCCATTATAAATCCAAACTTTAGAAAACCAAGAATCTAAAAACTTAGAAAAATTCATGTACAAACCATACAAAACCTCATAGAAGCTACTTGGAATCAAAACTAGCATAAATAGATCAAAATCCATTAACTAAATGCCTCTATAGCATACTAATTCACACAGCTTGACCACCTGAGATTGAAATTCATTTACATCTTAATTTAGCCATCAGAGAAAACAACAAAAGATACCCATACACACATCAACCAAAACATATTTCTTTAAACATACTATGAAACTCACCTTTAACTGTAAATCTATGTTAAGAACAGAGTGCTTGAGCTCACATTATGCAGTAGTGGTGACTAAAATTCTCCAATTCAAACAATCTCATTAAAGATCCAATCTCCATCTGAAAACAAAAATCAAGCTCGTCAAGAATAAACTAACCAAAAACCGAGAGAAATTTCTAAGCGTAATTTTGTCAAATGACATAAGCATATGTAAAATGCTTAAGAAGATATGGAACGTCGAAACTTAACCGTCAGAGAAGGAAAATTTCGATACCTTTCTCCATCAAACTCTCTCGATGTTTTGCTTCTTCTCCCTGAGTGGAAATCATACATTTTTCTTTTCAAGAACTAAAATTTAGCACAACCTGCATGTAAAAACCCTTCACAAGAACAAAGGTTTACCTCCTATTTACAAAACCCCACTTAAACTATCTCGTATTTCCCTATTACAATATCACTCAATTCAAGATCTAAACCATAATTACAATACAATAAAAACCCACTTTGAAGAAAATCATCGATTGCTCTTTAGTTATAAGAAGGTTAGGAAGAAATAGATTCTTTTTTTTTTTTTACGAGTTGATACCCGACAAAGAAGATGTGAATTTCGGAATGAAAGTGGAGAGAGTTTGAGGGTTTTGAATTGAGGTTATAATTTTAAAGTTTTTATCGAATTTAGATTTCAACAAAATTATTTTTGGCTGACAGATTTAAACTAGAGCGCGCAAAATTCCCGCATAATTTTTCACCAAAGATGTTTGGGCAGCAATTCTCCACCACCGTTGGATAAGGAACTGATCCGTGTGCGTTTTGCATTTGCAAATCTATTCGCCACGATGAAACCGTCTAGTTTCTTACCGGGCCGAAAAATGTGTCATACGGATTGGACTAGGTGGCGAGCCACACTCGGGTTTTCTATTGGACGAAAATGTATCATACGAGATCGGACTAGGTGGCGAGTCGCAACCAAATTCGCTTGGATCCAATTTTTGATAACGGGAACCTTACTTATGGCCTCCTTGGGTAAGATTCAGGTGATAAAAATTTATTAGAATTTGGATGATTGATATTAACTGAGAAATCGATGGAATCCGAGAGAAATCGTTGGAGTGGACGGGTATTAGGTTAGATTAACCAATAACAAGTAAAAACAAGTGAAGTTGATGAAAATTCGGTTTGAATTAATAGGTAATAACCTTATAAACCCATGGAACCAAGAGAAATCGAGTGAGGTTGAGCGGTATTATTAGATATATGGTATTGATATAAATATCGACGGACATTGGGTTAACATGACGGAACGGGGAGAAGTCGATAGAATCCGATAAAAATGGAATTCGACCAACATTGGGTAAGATTGAGGTTGATGGACATCCGATTAAACTGATGGATACTAGAGAAACCGATGGAGTTTAGAAGAAATTGGAGTTTAGGAGAAATTGAGTGAGGTCGAGCGATTTCGTGTAAGACTGCATAGATGACTCGATGAAATTGACCGGGGTCGATGGACATTTGGTTATATACATAGATGACGGATGAAATTGACCAAGGTCGATGGACATTTGGTTATTTACATTGATGTAATTTGCTAAACGGATGAAATCCAATAAAAATAAAGTGACGCCGACTAATATTGAGTAAGATGGAGGATAATGAGTGAAATTAAGTTCGATGAATACTGGTTTCGATCTTGACCGGGTTTCGATCTCGGAGCCACTTTCTTTCTCGGAGTCACCATAAAAGGGTTTTTCGACCTCATAGCCACTTTCTTTCTCGATAGGGGAAAGTTCGGTGAATACTGGGTCAATAGGGGAAAGTACGGTATGCATACCACATGGATTTGAGTTCAGGAATATGGGAAGGTACGCATACCATAAGAAACATAAGAAATTTATCTCTAGCTAGCAACCTAATAGCCTGAGTTTGTGTACTTGATAGCTAATTCCACCGAGAAACCATAATTTCTGATATTTTACCTCTTCAGTTCATCAGATAGCTAAATCCATTGGTGAATATTGAGTCACTCCGAGTAAAATCGGAGAAAGGTGAGCGAAATCGAATGACACCGGGGAATAATGGGTCAATATGAGTAAGTTCGGTGAATATTGAGTCAATAGGGGAAAGTATGGAATGCATACCCCTTGGGTTTGAGTTCGGGAATAGGGGAATGTAGCATACCCATTGGATATGACTTTCACAACCCTGGAGTGATACGCATACCCTTGAGCTCCTCGACTCGTGAACTAATCGTGAGGTATGCACATCTTTTGTTGATGGTGGACTTTGACGACGGCTAAGTTCGTAAATCGCATCGAGAATTATGTATCTCATAAGGGGGTCGACTAATTCTACCTTACATGTTAATTCTGCAATATTACGCCATTGGTCTTGTAGTGATATAAGTAACTACGCAGATATATCTTTGTATATACATATTGTCAAGGATCATTTAGTTGGTCTACTTTCGAGAATATGGGAAGATACGGTATGCATACCCCTTGGGTTCGAATTCGGGAATATGGGAAGGTATGCATCGTACCCCTTGGATCCGACTTTTCATGAGCTAACAACGATACGCATATCCCTTGAGCCTGAATTTGAGAATCAGAGGTATGCATACCCTGTATGCATACTTTTGACTTTAATGAAGAGTTGTTACAGTATACATACCAGTTTTACGAAATTATGGATGGGTTATGACTTCAGACTTAACATAATACATCATCGAAATCGATAAATATGAAACTCAGGTGTTGATTTGAGCTTCAAATATAGTAGAACATAATACAAACTATAAACCTCGAAGCTCCGAGAGGGTTCTCGATTAAACTTAGCATGATACATCATCGAAATCGATAAATATGAAGCTCGGTGTTGATTCGAACTTCAAATGTGGAATAAGAGCATACAAATTATGAACCAAGAAGCTCCTAGAGGTTCTAACTTCAAACTTAGCATGCTACATCATCGAAATCGATAAATATGAAGCTCAGTGTCGTTTCGAACTTCAAATCTAGTATATCGACATCCTAGCTATGAACCAAGTAGCTCCGATCTCGAAACATGGCCGGTTATACCACAACTCTCAACCAGAGTTAAGATTGGTTCAAATTTTAACCGAAGTAGCTTGTAACCTGGTTACACTTTGCTTCCCGAAGTAGCTTATGACCTTCAGGCCCGCTTCCCAAAGGTAACTGTGAATGATTACAACTAACTTCACAATTCAACTTTTAACCGGTTCTACTTGGATTCCAAAGTAACTTGTGGCTGGTTACAACAAACCCTTTTCTGGCGACTTCGAGAAAGAAAACAGATCCGAGATCGAAACCTGGTCGGGAGTGGACTACCATAAGTCGGAAGCTTCGTAAGAACGATGAATCCAGACATTTACAGGTAAGATTCCATCGGAATATTCTCTGAAACCTTAAACAAACCCTATTCTGGTGACTTCGAGAAAGTGGCTCCGAGCTATAAACACGGACGGGAGTGGACTAATATAAGTAGGAAAATCGATTAACGATTAATCAAACCCATTTACGGATAAGATTCCATCTGGAATTTTCTCAAAACCTTAAACAAACCCTTTTCTCGGCGACTTCGAGAAAACGGCTACGAGCCCGAAACACAGTAGGAGTGAACTACGGGAAGTGGAACTTCGGTAAGAACGATTTAATCCAACCATTCATAGGTAGATTCCATCGAAATATTCTCTAAAACCCTTAACTTAAACCCTTTTAAGGCGACTTCAAGAAAAAAAGTGGATCCGAGCTCGAAACCACGGGAGTGGACTATTATAAATCGAAATCTTCGCAAGAACAATGAACTCACTCACTAGTACTACTTTCACCAACATTGCTAAATCATCTTTGATCGACTAATTATCCACGAACTTCACTCCAATTTAATTAAACATTGGCCGATTATCCGCCTAATTCCATCTAATTCATTCTACTAGTACCGGTTTCCCCACCAACATTTCTAAATCATGCTAATCTTGACTAATTATCCATGAACTCACTCCAATTTAACTCAAGTTTACCGTTTATGTGCCTAATTTCATCTAATTCGCCCACTAGTTTTCAAGTTAACCCGGGATGTTCAAATCTGAAGACTGAGCCACTTATTTATCAAGTTATATTCATCTTTCTATCTATGAGACGTTGTCGCATAACTAATTAAACTATCATAAGCATATTAAGAATTTCGAGTCAAGTTTATCTTGTAATTAGTCCTTGAAATATATGACTAAGCTTAATGAACATTTTTTCACACTTGGGGAATTTCTTTGAAGGACAATTTATTGTTCGTAATCTAAATCGTGATTCAAGATTATCATTCGAAAATAGTCCGGAACAATGATATGTGTCATTTGATGTTATTTTGGGAATGTTTAAATTTATTTGAAAAGAAATACGTAACTACTATAAATTCGGATATAAGACAGTATACATACCAGGTCTTACAAACTGGGGAAACTATTAAGGTCTGAAGCGTAATACATGTACTCGCACACGTATCGAAGTAGTTATATGTCGACAGCAGCTTTTTTAGACGATACCAAGTATACACTTTAAAAGTATGTGAACTCGTGAACTTGATCTGCACTCATACCCATATGCATACTAGAAAAGAATTGTTGGTACTAGGAACTTAGGATTTGTATACATACCGATACGCATACAAAAAAAAATTATGTGAACTCCGGAACTCCTGGATATCAATTGCTCACATACCGAAAGGATACATTTCGAGAATCACCTAAGTACTCTCACACGCAAATCAGTTCACATACTTCTCTTTGTAAACTTTATGATTGTGAGAAAAGAGATATAACCTAGATATTAGTCCTTGATTGATATTTAGAGTTCTACACGTAAAAAACTTTTCTTGATTTAATGAGTTTGAACTCATTTTCATTGAAATCGTCACCCGATGACTTTAACACTATAATATTATTATCAAATCTCTAGTTTGCATAATATTATCATATTGAGACATTTTGGGTGCATACATATATTGCCAAGAAAATTTCCCTCTTACTATAGACTTTAGTCATCTCATTCTTTAGAAAATCCGATTGTGAAACGGATTCATCCGAAAATAGAATACATTCATCTCATTCACCAAATAACTGTCACTACACTTCTAAGATAAATTTCAACATTAAGCTTGTCTTTTTAAACTACGGAAATATATTCTGAGCTATGGATATTCATAGATCTTTAGCAAACTTAGTTAAAACAATTTATTGTTCACAAACTATTTTCTTTAAAATTGATCTTTTGAAAAATTTCCCAAGAAAACAATCAATTGTTTACCATCGGTATGCATACCCTTTGATATGAGTTCGAGACTTCCGACGATACGGATGCCGGTATGCATACGCTTTAAGAGAAAAGGAATAACACAAGAACATGAAAGTTTGTTATGGTGTAGGTTTTTAATATGGGATCTTTCTATTATTTTTTTTTAAATTGAAAAAATTCTTTTCGGTTTTCTTTTTTTCTTTTTAAAGTTAGGTTTAAATTATTTGATTCCAAATTGAATGAAATTTTAGTTCTCGATTTTAAACAAAGAGTTGATAACTTTTTGCATTGAAAATTCGTTTGAAAACTAATATTATCACAAAGTTGCGAAAATTGGAATTTTCAAGTAGGTTGATAATTATGATTATCACATAATTGTAAAAAATTAGAGTTTTTAATAGTGGTGATAATTGCAATTTTTTTCAAAATGTAAGTGTTTGTAAAACGCGAAAATTACAATGTGAAAACTTAAAATTTGAATTTGATAATAACGATTTTTGCATAATTTTTATTTTTACCATATAATATTTTTCATTGAAGCGATTATCACAAAATCGTGAAGCTGGAATTTTCAGTGGCTCATAATTGCGATTATCACAAAATGGTGGCGATAATCGTGAGTTTTCAAAACATGAAATTAAAAACTCAATTTGATAATTGGGATGAGAAAAGAAAAATATTTTCACTTTTTAATGAGAAGTAAATGGAAAGTAATTTTTGGGAGATTTTTTTGGGATAATCATTTATCACATTAGTTAAGTTTATTAGAGAAAATCTTTCACGTAAGATATTCTACGTTTTTTTAGTTTTTTTTTTTTTTTTTTAAAATGAATGTTATATTAAAGAAAAAATATATACAAGAAGATCCTAGAAATAGTTAAGCAACATGGAAAATGCAAAATTGTTTCCTAACAAAACTTTTTTTTCCTTTTTTTTAATGAAACATTAACTTAGGGATTATTTATGGTAAAAACGTTACTTAGGGATTACTCACAAATTTGGAAGTTTTGACTATTCAAAAACTTTAAATTTTGCAAACTAAAGATACCGAATTATTTTTCCTAATTTAAATAAAAGTTGTTTATGTAATCTAGTAATAATATATTGGCTTTACATATCTAATAAAATGGGGCTATCATCAGAGAAATCCTAAGGTATCATTCAAACCTTACACCCGGACAAGGTTCCAGTCAATCCAGTTTGTGACCCAGTCAAATCGGTGAGCCGGTTAGAAGTTGATTCATGTTAAAATGACTGAAATGTCCTTTTAAAGGGTTAACTTAACCAAAGTTGATATATGGTGATGTAAAATCCATACCACGTTATTCTTCGTTATCCCTCTTCTATTCCATGTTTTCTCTCATTTTTTTCTTCGTCTTTGGGTGAAACTGTTAGTAGAGTATTTCGAGCGAATGGGAATTTGAATCCAGGTAACCTAATTCTAATATTCTACTTCCTTCATGTGATCATGTGATTAAGTTGATATTAACTTATTTTTTTAAGGTCGTTGATATTAACCGCGTGTATGATTATACGGACTAAAGAGTTCATCGCGTTTTCTTTTTATTAATTCGTTACCCTTTGCATGCCAATTTTCAGTTAAGTTCTTGATTTGGTTGATTCATATCATGCCCAATTTTTTCAAAATGTATTGAATCTGATTTTTTTTGAGTTTTAGTTGGGTAATTTGTGATTAATAGTCACAACTTTGGGATTATCACCATTGACATTTTCCAGTGCTCAATTGGGTCGCCGTGTTATTCATCCTACTTCAATTGTCTCTAGAGAATTACTTTTAAACGGTGTATAGAAGAATTACTAGTGCTTGGTTCATGTATCCACGGAGACAATTCTATAATGGGTGGACATGGAATGGATCCTATGAAAGTAAATCGAAAGGGTCAACGATATGAACCAGAAAGTTTAAAGAATCCAAAATTTAAATCGACAGAGAAGTTTGTAAGTTGAGAGATCAAATATGATCCATAGCGTAAGAATTGTGTTATCAGTATATGGCCATTTAATGTAAGAGGATTCAAGACCTTGTTTTGGGTTCTTCTTCTATGACTAAATTAAGTCAGGCTGCATATAAAACTCCTAAGAGGATTTCCTCTACCTGATTAATTTTATACTACAATAGCCAACTTATTGTGTTTTTATAAGGATTGTTGGTTTTTCTACCTAGATAATTTTATACTACACTGTGCATATAAACTTATATTATGTTTCAGCTGACTCTAAGTGAATTGTTTGAGAATCTAAGTAAACTGTTATGTTAAATTTGACATTGTTATGGATTTAACTGTGTGTCAATGAATTTTTCATACTTTTATGGAACATATGTTGATCTTTATGTGCCTGCACTCTAATCCTTCCGCCACTGTTGTTTGAACATAAGGTATCAAGACGACCTGATTCAGTACTTACACTTTCTAATTGAAGCAATTCAGTAGTTTACAGAAAATATAAATATACAAAATTTCCTCAGACTCTTTCAGCGGCTTATTTCTCTATTTTATCACATGTGGGTCTGTCCAGTTTGCCTCACCAAATGGTTCATTCTCTTCCTCATCAGGTTTTATTTCTTAACTTGTGCTTGAATGGGTATTCCAGTAAGCACTGGGAGGTATCTCAATAGTCCCCTATAGCTTACAGTAATGTTGTGCAAGGGGTTAGCTTTAGTTTCAGTTCTGCAACTAGTGATGCAATGGGATTAGTCTAATTTGAATTTACTCCCATTACTAATAAGCTGATTACCACCTATTTTAATAGCAATGAAAACCTTCTTTGGTGTCTTTCTAGTTATGTGATACATTCATGGTTTGTGGCAGAAATTCTTTGCTATTGTTAATAGTTGATTAATTAGTCAATGGGAACAAATACTCTATATTGCTTGCACTCTTTCTTACACTTTCTTTCCTACTCTAAATGTTCTTTCTTGTTGTCTGATTTTTTAGTATTAATGTTCCCATACTTGTTTGTACCAACAATTTTCAATTTACCTGTTTATAAGTTCCAGCATGTTGTGTAAGTATTACCAAAGTTAGATCTAATCTTTTATCTTACTATTGCAGCTTCTTGAGGATTAATCCAGTGCCATATCGCGATTAATGGGTCCTACACCATATGTATTTCAACAACAACAGGGTTATACCAGTGTAAGTGAAGTTCCAACTAATCTCTTCAGATATTACCTTGCTTACTTGTACCATGATGATTTGTTATCCTACTAATCTTGTTCTCCTAATGCACATGCTGCGGAGGGGTATCCCGCTTGGTAGGCGTGACGTTCTAAGTAGAAGTTGCTTTCATAACTATGGCATGCTCTTCATATGGTTGTTTTTCATTTAGTTTTCTTATCCAAATATGTTGTATCTATGTTTACGTGACACCTAATTTGTGATCAAAATAAATGTGCTTACGTTCTTATGAAATGTGAACTCACTTTGTTAGTCCCGATTAATGTGTATAATTTGGTCAAGTGGTATACGAATTATGATTATTTCTAAATATTGTTATTTATGAATATTATTATTTAGTTTATCATCTTTTCAATTTTGTTATGTGTGATTACGTAAACTCAATTTCCGTAAAAACTTTAGCCTCCAAATTTAAAATTTTCTTTCGTTACTTCCTTTCTTTTAGGTTCATCGACGGACTCTCAAGGGAGGCGATCTACCCTAGGGATTGTTTCCCGAACGATCATGGGTTTCTAGCCCGCAAGATTTGTTAGTCGTAATGATGATAACTTTCTGCCTTACGGAATATCATAAGCATTGTACTTCAAAGTACTCAAGTAGCTAGGGAAGAGAGCCAGCAGCCAACAGATGCCAGTGCCAACCGGCTTTTGTTGAGACTATTAGTCCCACGTTATGCGGCAATCTAAGATCCCGCAATTTATAATCTCTTAGGGCATCTCACTCATTTCAATTGGTTTTAGTTGGATGCCCATATTCTAACATGGTATCGAGCAGGCCCTATTTGCGACGAGTCTTTGACCGCGCTTTTACTCCGCATCACCCGATTTAATTTTCCACGTGTTAGACAATGAGGCTACACGTGAGGGGGTGTGTTGAGATTATTAGTCCCACATTGTTGAAGCGTCTAAGATCCTGCGACTTATAATCCCTGGGGCCTCTCCACTCATTGTCAATTGGTTTTGAGTTTGATGCCCATATTCTAACATGGTATCAGAGGCTACACGTGAGGGGGCGTGTTGAGACTATTAGTCCCACATTGTATGGGCAATCTAAGATCCTGCAATTTATAATCTCTTAGGGCCTCTCCACTCATTGCCAATTGGTTTTGATTTGGATGCCCATATTCTAACACGTTCCATCTACTTCGCTACGATATCGAAGGCGTAACGAGATATAATAGTTGCAAAAGGTGTGATTTCGCAGCCGTGTTCGTGATACAAAGTTTGAGTTGGGAGAGAGATCAATTTCCGGGTAGGAGACAAAGAACGTTCTTGGTCTCGTGGACATGACTATGGCCAGAGATCAAGGTCTCCTCGTGTTCGCAGCTACATCCGAAGTTACTGGGAGGACAACTATGACCACAAAGTTCGATAACACTGGGGTTTATGTCCAGTTTAATGAGTTATTGTGGTCGGGTTATAACTAAGGTTCAAAGGTAAACTAGGAAGAAAATTAGAAAACTGAATAAAAGGTGAACGGACAAACTGGGTCGTCCTTCGATTTGGATTGAATCAAATGTTGTCTGAATCGGATAGAAAACTCAAACCTTTGGATTTCTCTGACGATTGGCCAATAAAATGGGCTAGACATTTTTTCCCATTCCCAAAATAACCTCAAATGCACGTGCAAAATATACGTGCAATAATCCGGAGTCCGGACCGTTAGATATTTCTCGAGATGGAGCATTTTGTTTATACTCTATAAATAAAATCCTTTAAGAAAGAAAACCTAACCTAACCTTACCTCATTCTCTCCGCCTCCTTTCTCTACCTTATCTCCATTTCCTCTTCCTTCTAAACTAGATCTCACAAAGTAAAAATCTGACCTTCACATCTCTCTCTTTGAAGTTTGAACAAACACCACTACCGATTAAGCTTTGAATTGCTCTTTAAACTTCTTTATCAGTCAATTTTCTCAATTTTTGGTTGACATTTTACTTTGATTAGATGCTTTAATGTGATATATCTTTAATTTCGCTAAATTAGTTTAGATGGTTAAACTTGTAACCGATTCGACTCTAATGATGATTTGAGGAGTTTGGAATATTACTTCATTGAAGATTATTTTCTTCCTTGTCAGCTAGGGATTTGTTTTAAAATGTTGAACTCACTCGATTTCAACTCTAGTGATTGTTGAAGAGTTGAGATTTATGGTTATTCAACCGAGTTTATGTTTTTCATTCATTTTTTTCATCTTGATTTTTTTGGTGTGTGGAATTATTAGCTTAGTTTTCCTTCAATTAAGATTTCCGAGTAGTGGGTTTCATTTTGCATGTGAGTTTCCTTTTGGGTTTGATTCATATTGTTCTTCATTTTTCTTTCATTTTGGGGTTTTTATTTATTTAGATCCAAGTGATTTTATTTGTTGTTTGATGATTTTCTAGAAATTAGTTTTGTTTTGTTCATACGAAATTGGCAAAGAGCCTTAATCAATTTTTGTTTTGCATGGGTATGTAGTCCTAAAATGATCAGTAATGGTGGTGTTCATCGGTTGTTGTAATGAACATATCAAATTTACTTCACGTACAAGAGTGCTTGAAATTTACCTTTAAATTAGGTACCAAATTTTTGAGTTTTATTGATTAGTTCCTTTATGTTGTTATGTTTGTCATAGTCTTCGATTTTTCCAATGGGTCTGCACTTCGTTTGTTTGGAATGAAAAAATCGATTAGGTTTGCTCCACTAATCTAAGATTTGAAAGGTACAAAGTACGGTATTATTGATTGGTTTGTTGATTAGTTCTTGATCTGTTTTTGCTTAAGTTTGATTTCCTTATTATGTATAGTTCTAATTTGAATTTGCTTGTTTGTATATATGTGACCAATTTTGGAGGAAGGAATTAGATCCTGGAACGGAACTCTATTGATCTCCAAAATCAGAGCTAAAAGCTAAAAGAACAGATTGAATTGATCCGTGTTTTTAAGCTTGTACAGTGATATTTCAAAGAACTTTAATCTTCTCAATGTGAAGTGGTTGTATCAATGTTTGTTTCCTCTTCTAATTTCTTTTTTTCCAAAGAAACTACATTTTATTCTATTTAATATTTGTCAAGCGGCATTGTAAATTTTTTGATTAATAAATGATATTGTAAATTCATTTTATTGATTAATAAAATAAATTAATTTGCATTTAATTTGGTTCTCATATTTGCTTTCTATATTAATTTAAATTTTATTTTTTAATCATCCGAGTCAAAACCGCTCGAAGCTTTTGACCAAAACCGGCTCGAACCTTGACCAACCGAACATTCCCCGCCGACGAATAACTAGAGCAACCGATCATTGGTCGGGTTAAGCTCGGTCTAAACCTAATCAACTTAACATATTACTCACTAGGATGGTTGAGATAAAGTTAAAGCTATGATATTGTTTAGCCGCCGCGGCGGTTGAAGCATATTTTGAGCGACTCGATTAGGGGATAATTGGAATAAACTTAAAGCAAGGATATTATTTAGCCGTCGATGGTAGTTGGAGCATATTTAGAGCGACTCACTTTAGGATAGTTGGAGTAAATTTAAAGCAATCATATTAGTTAATCGCTGATGGTAGTTGAAACATATTTAGAGCGAGTGCCTAGCTGCTCTAGACCTATAGAGATCCCACCTTTTGCAACTCAAGAGCGAGAGCCAAATTAAGTCGCTATAAGGGTTAGAGCGACTCAATATGGGCTTTTGCAACCAAAACTGCCTGGTTGCTTAATCCAGTTTTTCTTGTAGTGA
>JAJJWW010001835.1:0-58901 GCA_023531295.1 Papaver armeniacum | reverse complement strand
GGTAGGTTGTACGTTGGGTATAGTGGCGATGCCAGATTTGCTAGTGGCGTATGTGGCATGTGCCAATGGCATGTGCGGAATGCCTTGGTGGTAGGTTGCATGGTTTGCCGAGTTAGGCTACCGAGGCGTGCATTAAGGGAGGCGGACTAGGTCATGAAGGCTACCCGGCGACGTGTTGGCATGTGCCAATAACATGCGTGGCCGTTAGGGCCGTGGCCTTGGTGGGAAAAGCTACCGGCGGCATGTTGGCATGTGCCCGATGGCATGCGTGGCCAGATTAGAGCGTGGCCTTGGTAGGAAAAGCTACCGGCGAGCATGTTTGCATGTGCCAATGGCATGCGTGGCCGTTAGGGCCGTGGCCTTGGTAGGAAAATCTACCGGCGAGCATGTTGGCATGTGCAATGGCATGCGTGGCCGTTAGGGCCGTGGCCTTGGTAGGAAAAGCTACCCGCGAGCATGTTGGCATGTGCCAATGGCATGCGTTGCCTTGGTAGAAAAGGCTACCAGCGAGCATGTTGGCATGTGCCAATGGCATTCGTGGCCGTTAGGGCCGTGGCCTTGGTAAAGCTACCCGGTGAGCATGTTGGCATGTGCCAATGGCATGCGTGGCCGTCGGGGCCGTGGCCTTGGTAGGAAAAGCTACCCGAGCGAGCATGTTGGCATGTGCCAATGGCATGCGTGGCGTTGGGGCGTGGCCTTGGTAGGAAAAGCTACCGTGACAATGTTGGCATGTGCAATGGCATGCGTGGCCGTTAGGGCCGTGGCCTTGGTAGGAAAAGCTACCCGGCGAGCATGTTGGCATGTGCCAATGGCATGCGTGGCCGTTAGGGCCAGTGGCCTTGGTAGGAAAAGCTACCGACGAGCATGTTGGCATGTGCCAATGGCATGCGTGGCTGTTAGGGCCGTGGCTTTGGTAGGAAAAGCTACCGGCCCGAGCATGTTGGCATGTGCCAACGGCATGCGTGGTCGTTAGGGCCGTGGCCTTGGTAGGAAAAGCTACCAACGAGCATGTTGGCATGTGCCAATGGCATGCGTGGCCGTTAGGGCCGTGGCCTTGGTAGGAAAAAGCTACCCGGCCGAGCATGTTGGCATGTGCCAATGGCATGCGTGGTAGATTAGGGCCGTGGCCTTGGTAGGAAAAGCTACCGAGAGCATGTTGGCATGTGCCAATGGCATGCGTGGCCGACTTGGCCTAGGTTGCATGGTTTGCAAGCCTAGGGCGCTATATTTGGCATGTGCCAATGGCATAGCGGCTTGGAAATATGGCTTGTGGTGCGTGTTGGCATGTGCCAGTAGTGCGTGCGGTCATGTTGACCTAGTTGCACGTCTTGCAAAGCCTAGGGCTCTATATTTGGCATGTGCCAATGGCATATCGTTTTGGAAATATGGCTTGTGGTACGTGTTGGTATGTGCCAATGGCACGTACGGTCTGTTGACCTAGTTGCACATTTTGCAAGCCTAGGGCGCTACATTTGGCATGTGCAGCAACGGCGTAGCGGCTTGGTTTGGCATGGTTGCCAATGAGTGTGATATGTAGTTTTTGTCTTGGCGTCGGCGCTATGGTGCGCGGTGTGCGGCTTGGTTTTGAGCGTCGTTGCCATGGTGCGCCATGTGCGGCTTGGTTTTGGCATCGTTGCCATGGTGCGCAGTGTGCGGCTTGGTTTGGCATCGTTGCCATGGTGCGTGATGCGGCTTGGTTTGGCATCGTTGCCATGGTGCGCAGTGTGCGGCTTGGTTTGGCATTGTTGCCATGGTGCGCAGTGTGCGGCTTGGTTTTGCATCGTTGCCATGGTGCGCAGTGTGCGGCTTGGTTTGGCATCGTTGCCATGGTGCACAATGTGCGGCTTGGTTTGGCATTGTTGCCATGGTGCGCAGTGTGCGGCTTGGCTTTGGAATTAGGGTTACGTAGCCGAAAACCTAATATGGTATTTTGAAAAATACCCCTATTAATATTTACACTGAGTTAAATGCTCTTAGTTAATGTGTTGCGGGTAACACTAGGTCATGGGGTTTTACGATTTTACCCCTTGTTTAAAAACCATCAACATTAAGTCCCGCTAGCTCGGGCAGGGCTTTGTTGCGGGGGTAAGCATAAGATGGTGACAAACTATCAACGAAAACCGTAAAGAGAATTGAGGGAGGCTTGTCGACCTTTTATAAATAGGATTTGGAATCCTTTACTGCGGTAGTTTTGCACAAATCGGGAGGCCGGGCACAATTGGTGGGGCTTCTGCGGCTTGGGCGACGTTGGGAAATTGGCATCGGTTGGGAAGGCCAGTGTGCTAGGCGGGTAGGAGCCGGCGCAAGGTGTGGAAGGCTATGTGTGCCTGGCAGGCATGGCGCAGGCGGCAGGTGAAGTGGCTCAGTGGTGGGGAGTGGGGATGGTGGCGCATTGGGAAATTAGCGTCGAGTTGGGAAACTGAGTGTGCTAGGCAGTGGGACCGGCGCAAGGTGTGGAAGCCGTGCGTGTTTGCAGGCGTGACTTGAGCGGTCATTGGGAAGTTGGCGTGATTGGTGGGGGGGTGCGGCTTGGGCGACATTGGGGAAGTTGGGCGCCCTTGTGGGCCTCGTTTCTTACACGCACGATTTTGGTAAAGGGAAATCCTTCCCCTATTTCCCGAATCTTCACGCCTATATATACAAAGTCCCTTTCTCCCATCTTGCACTTTCATCTTTTCATCCTTTCCTACTAGCGGCGAGTCACAAAGAAAAACCGGCTTCCGGGTATGTCTTCCCAGTCACTTCTCTTGTTTCCCTTTTTATGTAGGTGTAAACCCTAAGAGTAGGCGTTTATATATTGCGCATATAATTTCTTGGCGTGCCTCTTGTGAAAACATTGTATGTATGCGCCCTAGGGAAATCTTGCATATATTATTCGAACCCGTAGGAAAGTGCTCCATATATAATTTTGAACCCGAAGGATATTGCGGACGCACTTCGAGGCCGTATAAAATATCGCGTATAATTTTTGAACCACAGAAGAAAATCTTGCGTGTGCGGTTTCGAACCCGTAAGAAATCACTGTATATGAATCCCAAAGAAAGAATAATGTATATGTGCTTCATATGACTTCGAACCGTAGGAAATATTGCATATATGAATTTCGGTCTGAGAGAAATACTGCGTGCGTTTTGAACCCGTGAAAAATGCTCCATATATAATTTTGAACCCGAAGAATGATCATGAACACTTGAGCCGTATAAAATACTATGTATATAATTTGAAACCAAGGAAATACTGCGTGTGTATTTTGGACCCAAGAAAATAATGTGTATTTTTGAACCCAAAGAAATGCTCCATATATAATTTTGAACCCGAAGAATGATCGCCCTTTCTCTCTTCTTTTTTTTTTTTTTTTTGTATTTCGGGCTTTCCTTTGTTGGGCGCGGTTATGTGTCGGGGAGATAATTTTGTCTTTCTACGTGTGCGGATATCTTATTACTTAGGTTGTTATGAAGAAATCCGGTAAGATGTTACCTGAACAAAATTTCGCCTCATCGAAAGATGTCCATAGTTCCAAACCGAACACGGATGATGAATTCTTCGCCAAAAAAACTTGCCTCTGCTCGGAAAAATCACCCAGGCTTCGTGCCAATTTTGTTAACCGGTGGTGAAGATGAAAAGACACGTTCGGTTCGCCCGAAGAACACCATACTATTTATGTCTTCATAAAGGGGTATATTCCTCTTCCAATATTGATTTCAGGATGTGCCAAAGCCCATTGCGTTCTTTTGATAGATGGGTTGAGTTCATGGTGAGTAAGGAGCATATAAATACCAACTTGACTCGAGCGCAGTTATTGATCTTTGTCGAGCTTGGGAAATCTCAGTTAGGAAGGATATCTCGGGCTTGGTTGCTTTCATCTCCAGATGGTGTTCGGACACCCATACGATCATATGTATATGGGGTGATATAACTTTCTCCTTGGAGAGTGTGGCTCTCTTGCTGAATCTTCCGGTAACTGGGAATCTTAAAATCCAATTATCTGAAAGTGAGGGGAAGATGCGGGATGACCTTGCCGCTAAGTTGGAAGATTTCGCTCGGAAAGACTCCTCAAAGGTCGAAGGATTCTGTCCTAAAGAGGATGAAAGGTGCCTTTCACAGCTGGTGGATATCTCAATGGTTTCCGGACAGTGGAACCCGAATGCAGAAACGATGATCTTCACGTTGCGGCACTTTTGGCTCTGGTTTGTCTAGAGACATTTTTGACAACGGTTCTGGTAAGAAGGAGATAAGACCGAGTTGCTAGTGATTGATGTGAAGTTGGCAAAAGGTGAAGTTCTTCCTATTGGCAAGCTATTCCTCGGTTCCTGTATGTGCATCGGATCACCTAGTTGCGAACATGCGAGTTTCGAATGGTTTCATGAAAGTGAATTCATATGTGCACGTTGCTTTTCTGCAAGTCTGGATATGGGAGCACTTTGAGAAGTATGCTCCGAAACCGATGCCTTCGATTCCGCGAGTTGGGGCGGTTCTCGGGTTCTTCGATGGGTGAACATGGCGTCAAGAGTTGGTGTGAGCTTGGTTAGTCTTCTTGACAAGTCGTATGAAATCAGTTTTCGCCCATGGGAGCCGGTCCATAGGTCGGTGACTCAAATTGACACCTTTGCTTCTGCTCAGAACATGTCTTTGTCTTCTGATGGCGATTTGAGCGTTGGTGAAAACTTGTTTATTCAAAGCTGCATGTCCGGTTATATGCCGTCTTTCTTTATGGGGTCTTTCCAGATAGCTTCTTACAATATTGGCCGTCTTGCTCGTCACATGGGTTTTCGATCAAGGGGTGCCTCTTGCTTACCCGGTAGGTGATCCCTAAGGATTCATTGCGTGCCGCCCTTAATGCCGGTGCCCTTGAGCCGGGTATCCGCCTTCCCTTCTTTCAAGCGGGAAGAGTAACCCGACGACCTTCGGCTATAACGAGTTACTGTGCGGCGAGTTTATTATGATCAAGATTTTGTGAATAACGTGGTGAGAACGTTCGTTGTAAACCTTCCCAGTTTTGAAGAAGTATCCAATGTTGAGAGATCTCAAAGTTGCTGACAACTCGGAAAGTCCCAGGCCAAATAAGGAGAACGAAGAATCGTCTTTGGCGGGTTCGGACGGTTTCAAAAGATCCTCCCACAGCTCTCGTGTCTTTCAGTTCTTCCAATAACCGGGTATGTGTCGCTTCTTCATTGGTTTGTCTCAAAACACATGAATTTCTGCTGAAAACATGTGTCTTATTTCTTCAGGGGCTTCGGTAGTGTTAATGCTTTCTTTGCCCTTGCACGTTGCAGACTAAGTAATTTCTTCAAAAAATTCCGCAGCCTAAGCCTTCTCATAGAGGTGATGAGTCGGGAGAAAGAAGAAATTTCGACAAGTGAGAGTGATTCCTCGGGCAAAGACTTGGTTCTTTTTCGGGAAGTGGTTCGGTGAGTTTGCGCTTCTCTTCTTTCTTCTTGTTTCTTCTTTTGAAAAAATGTCGACTCAAGTCGCGGGAGGAATCCGGTTCGGAGGACGATTCCGAGGCAGAGCCACACGGAAACTTGCCTTTGGTGGCCACCGCCGTGACTTGAAGATGGGAGTTAGCCAATTCCGGGCATAGATGTGGTTCAAAGGTGGATGATTCTCCGATGGTTGCTGCCGTAGACATGGAAGAAAATCCTCTGCGAGTCGTGAGGCCAGGTGCGAGCGCGTTTTTGATCCTCCGTGCTTGTTTCCTTATCCGGAGTCATGTCTTGGTTGGCGGCTTCGAGCGTGCGGCTAAGCATGAGGCGTTGTACACGAAATGGGGAGAAATACGGACATATGGCCACAACCAAGAAAGTCACTAGTCGATTTGCGGCTAAGCGTGTAGAAGAGGCTTTATCTTCCATCGAGGATATGCGTGAGATGACTGGTCCACCGTTTACGAAGACGTTATTGCCGACCGAGAACCATCGCGACGTGTGCGTAGAAAAGGAGTTCAACACTTCGTGGTTTGTCGAAGGCCTTCTTGAGATCCAAAAGTTGAAAGATGCGACAACCGAAGCCTTTCATGAGGAGATTGCATGACAGGAGGTAGAACTCAAAAGCTTTCCAAGATGTTGACTATGAAGAGAGCGGCTCTTGAAGATGCAAAGTTGACTTTCTCAAAAGAATAGACCTTTGTTGGATTATTTTCCTTGAATGTTTCTCTCATTAAACTTTCATTTAGGTTCTCTCTCTCCCCCTTTTTTTTTTTTTGAAAGACATATTGGATGTCTGGTTCAAAGTTTGACCGGTTTTGGTAGGCAATTTGGTAGCTTTTGAGGATATTGGATTATTTATGATGAATGGTTTTGATAGTATGACTCTGATTATGCTTTGGGAAAGGAATATTGCTCTTATGAAAGTGTGTGCTAGCAATAGGCACAAGAGTATGACGGTTTTATTAAGAACCTAAAAGCAGATCGTTTATCTTGCCCAATCTAATTTTACTCACTTGCAAACACGCCTCTCTCCAAGTAAAGGCGGCTTTCTTGGTAGCATCGCCGATTAGTCCCCAATTGCTTGGTAGCGTCTTGGCCGAGTCCCCAATTTTTAAGGTGTAGTTTTAACAAGCGATAACCGGGTTGTGCGGAAGTTGAGTCGGGCGAGTCGCAAGTCCCCAATCGTCTTGACATCGGGTCAAGAACGAGATCGACAACATGCGTCATTGTGGCCGATAGATCAATCCTCCATTGTGGTCGCCAATTGTTTATGGGTAAAAATCGTTCTGCCGATTTCGGTAAATTTGGTAGGTGAATGAAAACTTGGTTTAAACCCTAAACAAATGTGCTTGCACGTGAGCACCACTTTATAGATTCGAGAGATCAATTTGTACAAGTCCGGCCTAAACCAAGAAATGGCCATTCCAGGACTTGCTTCGGTCACAAAGTGGAGGAGAAGGGTTGATTTGGGGAGGGAAGCAAAGAAAGGTGTTGAGACCGAATAGTGCAGGAGAGTAGTATCTCGACTTGTATCGGAAAGTGGAAGCTTAGGAAGCTTGCAAGAGATGAAAGCTTTTGGAGAGCTTGCAAAGTTGCCTTTTAAGTGTTGTATTTTTCTCTGACCGAGACTTGTCGTTCAGGTGGAAATAAAAACCTATTTATACAAGTCGAGATTAAACGTACCACTGGCCTCATGAAGGAAGAGAGTAAAGGGTGAAATAATGGGAGGAGGTGGTAACCGCAAGGTATTTATGGGTGAAAACGTTTTCACCATTATTTTCCCATTTATTTGACCGTTTTATTCCTTTTCACGCTTTCTTAATGTGAGCGTAGTGTATGCCGCAAGTGGACCGTAAACCAAAACCACAGAAAGCATCCCCAGTTTGTGTTGATATCTCGAGTGTTGGTTGCACCTTGAGTGCAAGTGGCGTTTAGTGGCGCGTGTGGCATGTGCCATTGGCATGTGCGGAATGCCCTTGTTGCGGGTTGTACCTCGGCGCAAGTGGCAATGCCCGGAGCTTGCTAGTGGCGTGCGTGGCATGTGCCAATGGCATGTGCTTGGAATTCTTGGTGGTAGGTTGTACGTTGGGTATAAGTGGCAATGCAGTTGCTAGTGGCGTGTGTGGCATGTGCCAATGGCATGTGCTTGGAATGCCTTGGTGGTAGGTTGCATGGTTTGCGAGTTAGGCTACCCAGGGCGTGCATTAATGTGCAATAGCACGTGGCCGTTAGGGCCGTGGCCTTAAGGCTACCAATGAGCATGTTGGCATGTGCCAATAACATGCGTGGCCATTAGGGCCGTGGCCTTGGTAGGAAAAGCTACCGGCGAGCATGTTGGCATGTGCCAATGGCATGCGTGGCCGTTAGGGCCGTGGCCTTGGTAGGAAAAGCTACCAAATGAGCATGTTGGCATGTGCCAAGGGCATGCGTGGCCATTAGAAGCCGTGGCTTTGGTAGGCTTCTACCGGCATGTTGGCATGTGCCAATGGCAGCTGGCCGTTAGGTAGTGGCCTTGAGGATGTTGTTGGCATGTGCCAATGGCATGCGTGGCCGACTTGGCCTAGGTTGCATGGTTTGCAAGCCTAGGGCGCTATATTTGGCATGTGCCAATGGCATAGCGGCTTGGAAATATGGCTTGTAGTGCGTGTTGGCATGTGCCAATGGTACGTACGGTCATGTTGACCTAGTTGCACGTCTTGCAAGCCTAGGGCGCTATATTTGGCATGTGCCAATGGCATAGCGTTTTGGAAATATGGCTTGTGGTACGTGTTGGTATGTGCCAATGGCACGTACGGTCCATGTTGACCTAGTTGCACGTTTTGCAAGCCTAGGGCGCTATTTGGCATGTGCCAATGGCGTAGGCTTAGTTTGGCATGGTTGCCAATGAGTGCGATACGTAGTTTGGTTTTGGCGTCATTTGCCATGGTGCGCGGATGTGCGGCTTAGTTTTGGGAGTTATTGCCATGGTGCACATGTGCGGCTTAGTTTGGCATCGTTGCCATGGTGCGCGGTGTGCGGCTTGTTTGGCATTGTTGCCATGGTGTAGCGATGTGCGGCTTGGTTTGGCATCGTTTCCATGGTGCGCGGTGTGCGGCTTGGTTTGGCATCGTTGCCATGTTGCGCAAATGTGCGGCTTGGTTTGGCATCGTTGCCATGGTGCGCAGTGTGCGGCTTGGTTTGGCATAGTTGCCATGGTGCGCGATGTGCGGCTTGGTTTGGCATTGTTGCCATGGTGCGCGGTGTGCGGCTTGGCTTTGGAATTAGGGTTCTGTTTGGAATAGTTAACGAAAACCTAATCTGGTATTTTGAAAAAATACCCCTATTAATTATTTACACCGAGTTAAATGCTCTTAGTTAATGTGTTTGGGTAACACTTAGGTCATGGGGTTTTACGATTTTACCCCCTTGTTTAAAAACCACCATCAACAATAGTATATGGAAGTATTTGTATGTTGTTTTGTAGTGAGAAGTAGTGTATTTATAGGATTGTACCCAAATTTGGCCGTTATAGTGCCCAAGTACAAGTCAATCAATGAAATTGTACTCATGTCAAAAATTTGAATTTTGAATTTTCCTAAAAGCGAGATTGTTTTTATCGTTATACCTACTATGATATGGTCGGAAGGGTATAAATATAAAACAATGCGAGAGGCGTTATGATGGTTTTGCATCGCAAATCATTTTCTTCAATACGCCGGCAATATATTTTTGAAGTTTCACGGCTATGATATGGTCTGGAGGGTATAAATTTAAACCATGCCTACGTTATGATGGTTTTGGCATCGGGGAGAAGGTATTTTAACAACAAAGTGCCGGCGTGTTCGAAAACATAATACACTACCGGCTGTATCTTCGTCGGCTTGGTAATGATCTGACTCACTTGTCGACCCTGGTATGCAAGCATTTTCCGCTGACAGGGCCGGCGGTCTGACACTTAAAAACCTTAGGCCACTGTATGGTCGGCGTGGTGAATTAAAAGAACCTTACCGGCTATTTGTCTTGAAACTTTTATGTAGCTAAACAAAACTTTCATTCAACAATTAGAAATCAAACACGTGTTGTCCAAAATAAGAAAACATGTCCCACAAACCTTAAAAAACCATTTTTCCAACCATTAACCTTGACATTTGTCCAACCCAACATAAAGAAATAAACTAGAGACTGCATTCATTCACCACGAGCACGACCACGACCACGACCACGACCTCGGCCCCGTTTAGGAACACCCGCACTACTACTACCTTCACCACCACGACTACTACGAGCCCTCTATTTGTCGGCATTCATCTTGGCTTGTGCTTCCCTCCCGGCCTTTTCTTCCCTCTTTACTTCAAAGATCGCCTTGCTTGAACATTTCATGGGCATCCTCATTGTCAATATTGCTAGCATAGTGAATGTACTTGGTTTGCTCTTCAATCGACAAAGGCTCTCCTCTTTCTCTCGCGCAACACAACAACTTCACAAAGGTCTTCAAATGCCCCTTCTATTTTCGGTTAAACAACAAACAATTAATAGAATTATTCGATAATGTAATCTTAAAACAAGAAGAGCTACTCCAAAAAACTTACAAGGAAGTTAGGAACCTGGTTGTTGAGTCATTCGATGCCATCTTCCTCTTACGAGCCAATTGTTCACGGGTCATTTCCTAATCACAAGAGGGACGAGCCCAACCCAAGTACCACGACATGTATCTCTCCGAGCTTCATGACCTTCGGTCACCTCGTCCAAAAGACTCAGATGGACTTTACGGTCAAGTCTTTCGTTCCAATGTCTTAGAGTTGGGGGTGGAGCGTAAGAGACGATAATAGTTTTTTGGGATGTGCTGCAATCCTCCATTAACACTTTAAAGAAAGGCTCAAGATCGAAATGGGGTTCTTCTTGGACGTAACCCAATTGTCGCATTACCCGATGTGGATCGTACATTGAAAATCCATGGGAGAATAACAAGGGTCCGTAGTATAATGCAACATCATCTCTCCTTTGGATTAAACCTTGATTTCTAGCATCTCTAAGGATCAAATATTACCTCATCCGATCCAATTTTTCCAAGGCGATTCGCACGTTAATAAGTAGCTGCGGCATATCCTTTTCCTGAGCACCCTTAAAACTGTATCTTTGCGCTCTTGGATTATCAATCGCAAGCTTTTCATTCACTTTGATGTGGGAGTTGGTTTTCACCAAAGTAGGGAAGTGCTCATATATCCAAACCTATGCAAATACAAAGTTTAGTAAGAATCAAACATTACAAGCATTTGGCAAATATAAATGATTTAGACAATACAATTACACTGGAAGAAACATATGTTTCGTTAACTTGCGCATGAGTGCCCTTGAAGCCTTTGTCAACTCATTTTTCAAGAAGGCGACCACCGTAGTACCCCAAGAATACTCATGCATCTTATCTAAGGGATCCAAAAGAGTTACAAATAATCGCGTCGACCAAGCTTCCTAACTATCGGGAAGATACATCCGCCCGGGACGTAGAGCAAATAACCCGACGCGGTAGCATTGATTCGCACGGGGTTCACCCTTCCTTCCACATCAAAGATTTTCTTGGTCCCCGCACAATGTATCCCTCGGCTTCTTGATTAAACTTCTTGCTTAGATTACCATCCTTCATCGCAAGCATAGACTCCGTCTTAATCTGATCCCAACCGAACAAAGTGTTGGTCAATTTGAAGATATCCTCCCAAGAAATGTTATTATCGAAGCCTTCACTAACTGCTTTTCCCTCAACCTCGAGGCCTAGAATTTGATGACCATCATCGGGAGTTATCGCCATCTCACCGAATGGGAATAACATTGTATCGGTCTCTCCGTAGAACCTCTCACGGGAATGCGAGATCGGTAACTCTATCATACTCAACATTCAAACTCTCCACCGCAGGAAACAACCCGGAGTTCTTGACAATCACTTTCACCTCCTCACATTCATCCTCAAGATCCCAAGTCTTAGTCACTGAACATGAAGCTTGGCGCCTCATGAGACGGATAGCATGCTTGTGATCCTAAATACCAAAAACACAAAATGAAAAGAAATACAAACACTTGACGCAAATTTAAGATAGTTACACACTTAAATGAAAAACAAAGACGGATTGAGATTACTTACGATAGTATTTTGGATTTCACATGCCCACGAGTCTTTGTATCAAAAAAGAACATGTCCACCATCTTCCGGGGTCCCCCGGGGAAGCTCGTTTGGTTTCAATTTAATCTTCAATTCAGAGGGAGGCATGTGGGAATTAGCTGGTTTAGTGATAACCCTTTTCTTCTTCCCGGTTGCACTAGTACTTGCAGCTTGGGTTTGTTCCCCAACTTCTTCTTCTTCTTCTTGTTCCTCTGCCTCTTCAACAATTTCATCCTGAATATCCTTACCTTGATCTCCATTACCATTACCATCATCATCATCATCATTACCTCCTCCAACATTAGGCATATCTTGATCACCATCATCATCATCATCATCATTGTTACCTCCTCCAAGCCATTGGATTTCTTTCATCACCATCATCATCGTCACCTCTTCTACTGTAAGTAATTGATTGGTCTTCATCTCGGAGTCTCGTCGAATCACTCTGGTTCGGATGGTGGTTGATAATCATCATTCGGCACACGGATCTTTGTCGTTCCCGCTACAACGTATGCCCCTCGATGTCTTGAAGTCAAGAGTTTGTCACCAACACGGGAGGTCTTGAAGGAGGACTAAGAGCTTTCGAGCTTTCTTGTTTGCCTTTTTGCAACTCGAACAAGAACAATTAAGAAAAAAACTATAAATCAAGGCTCAACACATATAACCATTATTGGAATAATGCTCGGAAGGGTCGATATCTAATCAACAAGCTAGGCTAAACAAGGGTCGGGAGGGTTTTATTCAATAACTCGCCGGCTTTTAACAACTATGACTTGGGTTTTCAACTACAAACGCCGGCAACGTCCATAATAAAAACAACAGAAGCTAACATAACGCCTGGCGTGGTATTATTTAGATACCATTCCGACCTTTATCATTCAAGGCATCGGAGACGCTAAAAACCGAAATCCCGCCGGCAAGTTAAAAGTTTATAACCGACTAGGCTTAAAAAATAAAATTTGCGCCAAGCAAGATTATAGGTTGAATAACTTCCCGAATTCCAAAGCGATTACAAAAACTAAACCGTCGGCATGATATTCAACCAAAGAGCATCCGGGATTACTAAATATGAAATCCCGGCAAGGTCGTGAAACAAACAACATGCCTATTAAATAACTGAAAATCAAAGAATCGATTTTTCTGACCTAATTTGACATGCAAACAAGAAATTGAAGTACTAGAGTGAGTTTAAGTAGGCCTTACTTTCTTAATCGCACCATTTCTTCGTTTTGAGCGGGTTCAATCTCTTCTTCTTCGACGGTTTTTTTTTTCCTTCTCTTTTGTTGAACTAATTTTGCAATTCCAGGGTTGTATTGATTGGGTTTTCGATTGGCGCCCTTTCATACGAGTTCCCTTACGGCGTGGTGGTTCCATTGATGAAGATTACTCGGAGTTTTCGAATCGACGATGTTAACGGATTAATCGACGAGTTTTTGTGGTGGTGGTGGGGAGGAGCCGTGTGGTTATGGAAGAGAAGAAGGAAGATGAAAATAAAAAAAACTGATTATGGTAATAGAATTATAAAGGTCAAGGGTAGTATTGTAACTTCAACCAAATTTGACCTCCCCTAGTAAGGTCACATGTCCACTTAAAATTGGGTATACCCCAATCAAGCCAGGTTTATAAAGGCGCTTTTTGTATTCTTTTTGCCCCCGCGCATGTTTTTGCTTTAAGGTTTCACTTTTCTAATGGCAGGGAAGGAAGTGAATTTTTCCTTGCACAAAATTGGTTAAAAAGACCAAAATCAATAATTCCCGGATGAAAAAGACATTTAGATTTTGATAATGTTTAAATGGACAAAAATATAAAAATAGTCAGGATGTAACCAGTTTCATCCTACCCATTTTCAAATTCTTTTTCTTATTTTTAATTTACATCAGGATGCATCCAGTTTCATCCTCGCTATTTTTGAAGTTTAAGTCAGGATGAATCCAGTTTCATCCTTGCTATTTTTTTATGTCCATTTCACACAATATAATTTTTACTCGTCCATTTGAACCATGTTTTAAATTTTTTTGGACAAATGACCCATTTTCCGTTTTTCTTGTTCAAAGTTTAAACCCTCCAGAATATTTTGTTCTGTCATGGCATTTATCCCGGCGGTGGAGCCAGAAAATCTACTGCGGGGAGGCAAAGTTTGTTCAGGGTAGGCAAAAAGGCTTGGGCTAGGCAAAAAATAACCTTGGGCATAGGCAAACAGTACAGTACTAACTCTCACCCGTCTCAATTTCGGCCTGTGCCTATTTTTCCCTAGTGGGTAGTAGTGAATACCCGTTTACATACATTTGAGCTCCACCAAGAAAACAAATACACCGTGAAAATTGACGTTGGAGTTTCAAAAGGTAAGACAACAACTAGTTCATCAGTTCAGTTTGGCAATTATAAAAAACCAATAACTACTGGAAAACATTCCACGATCTGCCCCAGCATAAACCACCCATTGTTAGAAATGTTTAACTTATTCACCCAATCCTATCTGGAAGATTTAACGGTGGAAATGACAACCCATTTGGAGTTAAGGCTTGCATTTAACCGCGAATAGAGCTTAGAGTTAAGAAAATGAGCTGTCCATTTCAGTTTAATTCATGTTATTGATTTCTCTATATAAAACCTAAATCAACATCAATGCTTTATGTTACACAAGTTAAACATAACTCAATCTCCAACCATGAACCACATTTTGATCTTCTTCAGCTTAATTCTATTCAGTGGAAAAAATTGTTATGCCTCAAAAACACTACCTGCATATCCCGCCATTCTAATCTTCGGTGATTCAACTGTTGATACTGGCAATAACAATTTCATCCGAACAGTTCTGAAGAGCGACCACTTTCCGTACGGTCAAGAATTTCCCAATGGTACTGCCACAGGAAGGTTTTCAAATGGACTGTTAGTTCCTGACTTACTAGCATCATCTTTTGGTATCAAACAGTTTGTTCCACCGTATTTAGACCCTAGTTTGTCAGTTGATGAATTACGTACTGGTGTCAGTTTTGCTTCAGCTGGATCAGGATTAGACGATCTAACGACCCTGACCTCTGGGGCGATTCCGGTTTCAGTGCAGCTGGGGTACTTCAAGAGTTATAAAGAAGTTCTTGTAAATGCGGTAGGAGAAGAAGAGGCTCACAAAATAATCAGCGGTGCTTTTGTTCTGATCGCTGCAGGAGCTAACGACATTATTTTCAACTTTTATGATACACCAGCCAGGCGATTCCTGTTTAACATCACTGGCTATCACGATTTTTTGCTAGAGAAACAAGAATCTTTAGTTAAGGTATAGTTCAATCTAATTCTGCGATTATAGTTACTTACAGATTTTGTTTGTACGAAAGTCTCATGATGTAGGAACTGTGTCTCATGATGTATTGATGTAGGAACTGTATGATCTTGGATGTCGTATATTTGCTGTATCTGGCATGGCTCCACTCGGATGTATACCATTCCAAATAACTGTGAAGCATTCCAAGGGTAGAAAATGCCTGGATAATGAGAATGCAGAAACTCAAACGTACAATTTAAAGCTCAAGAAACTGTCTTTAACACTACCAGCATCGCTTCCTGGTAGCAGCATAACATATCTAGACAACTACAATCCAGTAATGGACATGATACAAAATCCTCAAAATTATGGTATATTCGTACCCACATTGTTATTGCTTTAAGCTTTTTCCTTTCAATATACTCACTCTGTTTCTGCAAAAGTGTTACTATCACTTTTTCATTTTGCAGAAAAAGCGATAGCAACACTTTTCGCAGAAACAGAGGTAGTAAGTTTCTCCTAGTTTCAGAGTAAATGGAAAACTAAATGGAAATGACTTGCTCTTGTTGGTGGTGGCAGGCTTTGTAGAAACAAATAAAGGATGCTGTGGAACTGGTTTAAGAGAAACTGGGCACTTATGTAATGTTCACACACCAGTTTGTTCAAACCCCTCTGAGTACTTGTTCTGGGATGCTATTCATCCAACTGAAGCAGCTTATAGATCGGCTGCCAAGACAATTCTCAAACAGTTGCACAAATCTAATTAAAGGACCTGAAGACAACATAGGAAGACGCTGCTATCAGTGACGATGTCCACTCAGTTCCATTAGTTACTTATCTCTCTGTCTAATCTTATTGCAGTAGCAGCATGTGTTTATGTTCAAATGGTAAAAAGTAACAAGGATTGCTTAGTATAAAGTTACAATGTATTTGACCAAAACGCAAGTACTTACTTCACAAGGGAAGGATAATCCGTTAGCAACATTGTTGCGAAAGACCTTCACTCAACATTGTGGCAATCTCGCTCCCTTTCTCCGACGAGCAACTACTGACCTCCCTGTTCCAAAAAAAAAAAAAAAACACACTCCTGCAATGAAACACATTCTCAATCCAATGTAACTGATAGGATATGACACGAACCCAAATTGAGTTATGTACACA
Organism: Papaver armeniacum; assembly: GCA_023531295.1. Lineage (NCBI taxonomy): Eukaryota > Viridiplantae > Streptophyta > Magnoliopsida > Ranunculales > Papaveraceae > Papaver > Papaver armeniacum. Next base: position 42,922 of record JAJJWW010001835.1, on the reverse strand, counting down.
AACATAAGAAGAGGCGAAGTGTTTAGAAGACAGCTAGATACAAAGAACTCTAACCAGTGTTTCTTTTCATTACATAAAGCACAACAAGATTACAATCACATACAATACAACAACAGGGATACAACAACATAGCACCACAACAATCAAGAGTACAGTACTAATCTTACAGAGCCTTCTCATTTTCGGCCACCAGCTGCTGCACCATTTCCTTTAAACAGCTCATTCACCCGAGCTTCAATATCCTCGACACTGTATCTTACATACTTGTCTGAATTCCTTGCCAATTCAGGTACAGTATGAAATCTACCCAAGAAATTCCGATAAGCAGGAGACAAATTACCAGCAACTGAGATTCTTAATTCCATTCTAAGCTGTTCATCTGCAACAACCCAAGTCGATTGACTCCTACAAATTTCATCGAAGTATTGAGTGAATATTTTCACCTTGTCTTTAAGAACTCTAGGAGCTGTATTTGGTGTTAAAGAACTACTATCTAACTTCAACACTGCAAGTACTTTACTCCATGAACTCCTTTGGTAGTTCACATGACATTGCCTAACTTTTCCCGAATGTTTCCGAAGCCAATCTTCACCCAGTAGAGAAGCTAATTCACTGTCTTTAACCTTCTGAACGATGTATCTTCCATTATTCATCAAGAACACAGAACTCAATGCAGCATCTTTATACATCTTCGATTTCGCCTCCAAATTACTCTCTAAAAGCTCCATAATCCAAGTAATTTGAACAGACAACGACGAAGTGGAAGACAATGGTCTATCATTCATACCATCAGTAGTCCTATAATCACTCCCATTATCTTCAAATACTTGTTCAAGTGTTGAACGAGAACCACAAGCTGCCCGAAGATAATTCATTACATACCGTGTAATCGGATGAAGACCACCACCAGGAACAGCAGCTTTAGCAGGATCTCTCTAATCAAATTCTCCAACTCCATGAAAATCCCTCGAATAGCTTCCCCTAACCTCTTCCAAATCGTCGCCGCTTCATTTCTCAATACAACACAATACTGATCATTAAACACAGCTTCAAATTCAGGCATTAAATCCCTCAATGTCTCATACACATCAAGTACTTTAAACAACCGCTCCGGCGACCTGCTCCCAATCGCCACCGCATCCGCAAAATTTAGCAATTGAATTGTAGAACCCCTACAGACCTCCATGAATGATAAATCAGCAGCTGCAGACAACCCGAAGAAAATCCGGTCACAAATTCTCCGTTCACTCGGGAAGAGTATTTTAAGTGCAACATTAGCTCCTTTCATCCATCTTTCGATCTCGTCTTCGAGGTCTGACCATGGCATTTTCTGTACCTCGTCAATACTCAGTCTCTGTAACCCTAATCTAGATATACTCTCTTCTAAGAAATCTCTTCTACAACTACTATAAACATGAGCACACTCCTTTTCAAACCCAGCTAGAACCATCCTCTTGGCAATCTCATGGAGATCGGCAATCACACCGGACGGAAGCGCATCGATTACAATATCATAATCAGAAACCGGTTGAGCAACCGGAATCCGATCTTCATTAAAACTATCTTCATCTTCAGAATCAGATGAGAAATTATTGTTGTTATCACCGACTGAGTCAGATCGGTTCAACCGGTTGAGATCAAACGATTCAGAACTTTTCTCGATCAACAAACGAAACTCATCTTCAAGACGAAACATAGCTTGCTGTAACAAATCATCAGCACGATCTAAGAAGGAGGCAATCGGTTTATTCTCGATCGAAATCGGTTCCCAATCACGAATCGTAGCTAACAACTCATCAATCGCATCAAGAAACTCGGAAGAATCGTTCAGATTAGACCAAATTGGTTGATCGGATGAAACGTACTGTGAAATCTGACGATCTAAGGTCTTCAAAGTAAGATCTAAAACTCCATAGCCAGCTCTCGGATCTCCGTCTTCAACGACTCCGACTCCTCTTTGATTATTATTCTCCGACGAGAGTTTCTCTCTCGAGAACCTGCCGTCGAAAGTTGAGAAGATTTGGAGAATATCGTCCGTCATCGTTTCCGTTCGACCTAGTGTTTTCGCTATGTGTCTAGCTACTGCGATTAACTTTTCATCGCCGTTTTCCGCCATTAAAAATCAAGAAATAATAATTTACAGGAAGGTTTTTGATTAGAATTTCATGGAACAAAATTGAGGAGATGATAAAGAAGATGAGGAGATGAAATGACGCGGTTTTTGGAGATGTGAGAAATGAGAGTGACAGAGAGGTGGTTGAGAGAAAAAAGAAATATATAATAAAGAAGGGAAAATATGGCAGAGAAAAGAAGGAGGAGGAAGCAGAGAGGAAGATTGGAGAAGGAGATTAAAGAAATGAATACCTGAAAAAGACAGATGAGATGATGAGTGAATGGGGAAAGACAAAGAGTGAGGCAAGGGTAAGTTTTGTCATTTTGAGGATTTTTGAATTTTTTAATAAGGAGTTTCTGACTTGGAGATAGGAAGTGTTTGTTTTGTTATGGAAAGATGAGAAAAATAGTAACTACTGCACTACCAGTATATTATGAATATAATCGAAATTAAGTTGTAAAATCGAGGTTTTCTTAAACACGACAACGTTGAAATATCTATCTTTATCGTTTAATATGTGACGAATTTTCAGTAACGAATTCATATCTCTAAAATGAATTATACGCTGTGATTATCTTGGTTCAGAATCGGCTGCTGAATTATGAGCGTTGGCCAGGATTGTTGACCGGCTTTAACTTTTTCTAATCCGAATATCTGCGTACGTTCTGATCCGATGCATTTCCCAGAACTACGGTGCTAACTAGTACTAACATGGATGGTTTCATACTAGAAGGAAGAAATTTGAGGTGATGTAAAAGCACACAGCTTTGACTCAGTATTCCTTCCTTCTTCTTAGGTTATGTCCCATTAATGGCGTAATTGACGCTGTCGACCCCTTTTCCAAGTGTTTCTTCTCGTAAAACAAAAAGGTCAAGACGTCTTTTACGAGGGGGCATGACTTTTCTGTGAGACATGAAAATCTTGGGTAGTAGTTTTGGAAACTTCCTAGATATCGAAAGTTCGATCCAACAAGTTTCAGTAAGAAACAGTGGGAAGATGTTCCCCTAGTAAAATCCATTTCCCACATGGACACCGACTCGATCGATAATAGTAGCCTAGCCGTGGGTTCAGTTTCCGTTTACATAAAATTGGTCAAAAATAAAAATCCCAGCCATTCGCAGGTGGTTAAAATGTGGTAGGTTTTGAATCTTGTTTAAAAAGTGCAAAATTAAAAGATTCTTTTGTTTAAATGGACCAAAAAATTTAAAAATAGGGGATGTAGCAGGTTTAAATAACCATTTTTAGTATTTTTTTAACATTTTTTATTTTACGGGATCATTCAGTTTTCGTCGCTTCTTTACAAGTAGGGATGAATCAGTTAAAAGATAGTTTTTTTTTGATTTCAAAGTTTTTATTTGTCGATTTTGAATAGTGTTTTAAATTTTTTTTTTGAATGAAATAATTCATTCTCTTCCGTTTAAATCAAGGTCTGAAAAACCACCGTCGAGAACCCATTCACAATCGTCATCCTGGTATACTTTGATTAAAACAAAAAACTACCAGTCAAATTTATTAATCTGTCAATAGGAAAAAACAAGACCCGACTTGGATTTTTTTACTTTTACCCTCATCATCATGTTTATTAGCATTTCTTTCGTGTCGGTGATGATTAGATTTGGTTACAGCCTTTCTTTAAATGCTATTAACCACCGCCACTTATACTATGTACAAGGAAGGAAAGGAGGAGATTCTTGATTTCGCCTTTCACTTTATAAATAGTAACAAATCTTTCAAGTGGATAAGAAGAACATGAGAGGAGCCCACAGATTACGCTGAAAAGTAAGACATTGATTAAAAAAAGAGAAGAGTTGACTGAAAAGGAATAATCAAGGTTGCTAAAACATCACAGACAGGGATCCCACTATATCCCCGCTACGTAAGTAGCTCACCATATACATAATCATCACTCACGTTCACATATCTTTTTTTATACCCATCATTTCATGTGTACATATTATAAATACAATTGAAAAAAAAATAATAAAATTTATTCCTCCCTCCCCACTTGTAACCATGTGCGACTCGAATCCACGCATTGTATATTTTTGTATAAGAATTCCATGGAGATTTTGATCAACAAAGTTCTGCACGGGCGCCAAATTGTGGAAGGGGTTATTTACCGGTAAATCCAGGGTCCAGCCCAGGGGCAGAGGCACGTGGAAGGGTGGGTGGGCAATTGGTTGGCAAACTCCCCTACTGGGCATCAATTTCTCTAGACTCAAAATTGAAATTTAGACTTTTTGCACCCCAATAAAACTAACTTTGCGCCCCTTTTAGAAAGCTCACCTATGTTAAAGTTAAACAAAAACCCAGAATCCCATTATCTATCAACTGTGCACACTTCAAAAACATCCATGAAGGCATGAATTGAAGACAGACAGGATCACCGATCATTCGAAGAAGAATTTATAAGAGATTTAGACCAACTTGTTAATTACTACAAGGGTTAACTATTTGAATGTTTTGGAGTGAATATCATCACGAGGGTTCGTTTAAGAGAAATTTTATTTTGGAATGGATTTCATGTATAATGGCAGAAAAAAAAATTGATTTTTTTTTTCTGTGTAGGTGTGTTGTTTGGTTTGCCCACCCTTTTTCAAAATCCTGGCTCCGCCCCTGGGTCCAGCAACCAATATTGATTTTAATTATTTCCCGTGAAATTTGATAAACGCAAATAATAGCCTCAATTTTGTTTTTTAAGTGAAAATGGTTATGATAAAGAAAAGCCTTACTGATTTCTTGTTTTGCTGAACTTGGGAACTATCAAGAAACCTAAAAGTTTCCGGCTCACAACTCCATAAAACTAAAGTCTGCTTGATGCGAATAATCATCTTATAAGCAGAGCATTACTGTTTCCTTGATTTGCAGAACTTGCAACCTATCAATAAACCTAAAAATTTAAAGACTAGTAATAATCACATCGCGATTAGGTGCACAGCCTTCTTTTTGTTCCGGATGGCGCATGGATCTTGTGCCTATTGATAAGCATGACACTCGTAGGGTCAGATATCCGTGAATTTTGAACATCAAATATCCAACAATCAAGGCAGTTGTTAGGTACTTTCGTGCAAAGCGAATTTTATATTTTTGATTTTGACAAATAGAGATGGTATTTTAAGTAGTAGATGTACCAAGAGTTGGTTGATTTATTTATACAGAGATGATCAATAATATACATGCATCTTTCCCTCTCAAAGCAAGTCCCACCATACATATGTTTTAGCTAATTACATATACATTTCAAATCATCCAGATATCAACCACAAATCTCTATTCGTGGGCTTTGGTTGGGTGTAAACTCGTGTTAAATATTTGATACGCGTTCCAGTTTTGTGTTCCATACGCATATTGGAGACACTATATGGAAAGGAAGACAAACGCAAATTAAATAAGTAGGATTTTGTTTTATTCATCATCTCAGAGATTTATGGCTACATGTTTGTCGAACCGACATTTTTGTTAATAGTTTATGGTATCAACTCAAATTCAGAATCATCATCCCATGCATGGGTATTGCTATTAATTTTTGTTGGGATCTTCAGCACATTCCCGTTAATAGCATTCGGGATACGAGAAATGTTTGGAATGGGATACATGTACGAGTATTATATGGATTCGTAAAAGTCAAACTCGGTCGAAAATCCGGTCAACGATTAGTGATTCGGTAATAATACGTACGTGTATAGTTCGTTTTAGAAATCGATATGAATTTGGCATACAAAATCGGTATAAATTAATCTATTAAAAATTATTTTAATACAATCTCTCCGTAGATACTATAATTTAATAATTGACATGAATTATACATGTGATACGTGCATTACAATCAACAAATAATATGACATTGATGGTATATTGGAAGCAGATTGGTGTATGTAAAATTTTAAAAGTTAAAAGTATAATAAAGAATGATAATTTAGTGATGATGTGATAAAGTATTATACGGACTGTACGATTCGGTAATTCTTGAATACGCATATAATACATTTTAAGCTGAAAATTCGCGAACATAAGTCGGAGTCATACGGATTCGGTAAATACGAACAGATTCTTGAGTTATACGAGTATGATTCGCAAACTTACTAACTAGGTTTAGGATCATCTAAACATTATGGATGTTCTAATTTTTTAGATACGATTGCAAGCAACCTTCGCAATGGCTTTGAGCCTCACCGACACTATTAATAGTACTATCCAAAAACAAATCCATAATCAACATCTGTCAACATAGATTTGGTGCAACCATCCATTTACCCCCACATTATTGTCAGTTTTGTGCACATTTTATTAAAGAGCACAAATTTAACATTTTTTACTGGTTAGATAAATAGTTCTTTACTATCACATGTGTTTAAGAATCTTGTCTCTCAGTACATAACGGCCAGAATTATCTTACCTTATAAGACGAAGATGCAAATTAAATCCTTTAATTAGAGGAGGACGAAGATGTTATATGTCTACCAGTTTCGTACACTGGAATTACACACCCATGCATGTCACACATCTAGAACTTGGTACGGAAATGAAGAGACAATTGGAACCTGAGGTGGGTCGTGGGCTCGATGTCATAGACGAGACATAAGCGAGGTACAAGAAGCATTTTCCAATTTTAGACCTTCACTAGTTCACTAGTATAGAGAACAATGTGGTACTTCATATTAACAAAATCATTTTTCAACTATTTTCTTGGTGAATTCTGCTTAAAGACTCGGAATTGAGACTATGCCAATATTACTTCTAAAATGTAGGTCCATTTGCCAAGTATTTTTGAACCTCCCTGAAGGTTTGTGGTAACTTGCTTTCATCTTTGTTTTCCGACTATTTTTCTTCTAAGTTAGGACTCCAGGGAGGTTCAGATTTTTTATCAATAAATTATTTTTTTGCCATTAATTAAAAGAACCAGATACACGCAACACAGGGAAATGAAAATGTTAATAAAATAAATAAGTAAAGAGAATGCAAGCAAAATAAGATTTTGTTTATTGATCATCAGAGTGATTCATGGTTACATGTTGTGGTTTTTAATTGTTGTAGAAAGTGGTAAGAAAGATGTCGTTCACTCAGACTTGTAAAGATTTGGTTTCAGAAAATATTAAAAACAAAGAAAATATATACACAAGTTTTGTCACAAATATCGAGAGGCTGGGACTTGGATTCCACCATAAAATTCATTCATTCGATTCATATATTTATTCTAGACAATTATAGCTCAAATAATAATAAAATATTGACTCTATGTTTTGCCAAGGTAGATTTTTGAAAAGCAGCATCAGTATATCTAAAGCATGGGATATCGAAAGACTTAACCTAAGTATAACCCATCAATTGAAATCACAACCATTGATAAAAACCATAAAACAATTAACAATCCATGCAAAAAGTCATGAAAGAATTAAATATAATTACCACACGCATGAAATATGGCTTCCTCCGTCATCCCGAGTGTTGGGGTTTAGCTCCTCATATCAAAAACACGCACAAAATAATAATCCATAGCTCAAAAATGGTGTTTTATTGAAGAAATTATATAAACGAGAAATTTGTAACGCCTGTAATGGTGTTACGAGACGTCCCGCTGATTTCTAAGACTGTTGAACAACGATACTTGTTTGTCTCTGTCGTTGTTTCTGAGACGCTACCGCGACCGCTCCCGTTGGTTCAACGTTCTCGATGTTCTTGAAGTTTTGCGGCGAGAGAACTTTCTACAAACTCATACGTTGATCTCTCGTAGCTCCTCCAAACCTCGATCGGCCCCCAAAACTATCCCCAAGTCTCGACACCTTCTGTGACTCCCATAGCTCATATATATATACCTCACAGGCCAAAAATATCTCGTGAAAACTTCCATAAACCTTCCCTGACTTTCACCGGAAGTCATGGCTTATTTCCTATCCCGTTATCTTATTTACGCGTCAACTGTAATCATCCAAACCTCTTCAATACATATAAAGTAATCCCAGCCGTTAATATACTCTCTCAACTCCCGTACTCTCCCAAACTCTCGGATTTTTTTCTTCCCCACAGGTCGCGAGAATTCTTCTGCAAACTTCTTTATCCCGGCTTCTAACTCTGTCCAAACTTTCCAAAAATTCCATCTATTGTAATAAGCAAAATCGGGATGAATACTACACTCAACTTCCATATTTAATCGAAATATATCCTGTAATATCCTTCCTACTCTATTTTAGAAAAAACCGTGAATTTCTTCCTTTTATACGATTCGAGTCACGTACCCTTCATTTTAATCGAAACGGGGTTGATGTAATCCAAAACCCAGGACAAACTCCGACAAAATATATTCTAAATCCTTCTCAAAAATATCGCGAGAAAGTGATTTTTTCCCGCCAAAACATCGTTCAAAAGGGAAGATGATGAGTGCCCCATAACCAACTTAAAGTGTCTTTAACACTTGGGGTGACCTGGTGTGTAAATAGCAAGTGGATGCCCTAAAGATTTTGATTCAATTGAACACCACTGTTTTGTGTGACTCTTTGAATATCCTTCGTAATAAACCTTGACCCATTTATTTGCAAGCCTTTATATGATACACATTTTTCTAAAGGACCATATGACAACCACACTACGACTGTATTTGATACCGACATCCCTTGACCAATTTGCATTTTAACCTATAAATAAAATTTAGTTAGCAGAACACAAGTGACCATAGTAATGGGCGCAAGCTCTATGTTTTGGCTTGGTAAAAGCTAATTAAGAAGTGAATAACAGAATCATCTCTAGTAGTGAAATATAACTTGTTTTGTGGGTAATGCTAAAAAGAGGTACTACGTACTCAGGAATAATGAATCTAATAAACTGCAAACATATAACAAATGACCAAGTGGCGGTGCACATACCTTTTGCTTTAACCAATCTGCAAATGTTTTTGAGTGTATGGAAAGGAGTTGGTCTTCACTGGCAGTATCGGAAGATCTTAACTCATCCATATGCATTCTAATAAGAAAAAAAGTAATATGGAAAAGATCCGTAAAACACAAGTGTTTATACTGCTAACAATTTTAAATGAACATATAACTTCATACTTACGTTCTATATGGTTCAATTACTGCCGTGTAAAAAAGCACATATCTATGAGCGATCTTTAGCATATCACTACCAATACACACTTGAACATCTCTAGAAAGAGGACGCCCTGCCGGTGTGGAATCATGTTGAATGTCTTCATTACGACTTTGATTTACTCCTCCTTTAGAAGGTTTGTCCTCATGAACATCAAGAAACCTGACGCACTCCATTCCCAGGTAACACTCTGCTATACATGCTTCAGGTTGTGCGTAATTTTACGTATTTTTTTAATGTGTACATCTCCAACATACACAAAGTCTCAGCAATTTCTTCTTCAAGTTCTAATAATCTAGTGAGATCAAATGCCCTTTGGCATATTTCGTTAAAATAAGAACATAACCGAAACATGGAAATACTTAGCTTATCAGTTAAAAGTCCTTTCAAAGCTACAGGTAATATTTGTTGCATAAGAACATGTTAATCATGAGCTTTAAGGACACCCAAGCAACCATCATTCGAGAAATGCCTCCTAAGATCAGAACTATACCCATATGGAACCTTCAAATTTATCATCCTATTATAAAATATACTTTTTCCCTTTTCGCTTAAGTTATATGGTGCTGGTCGAAGCCATGTTTTGCGATTTTTGATTGTTGGATGCAAGTCTTCTCTGATTCCCATACTTTTCAGATTATTACGGGAATTTAAGCCATCTTTTGTTTTGTTCTTTATATTCAATATAATACCAATGACACTCTCACGTACGTTTTTTTTCCGTATGCATAACATCAATATTGTGTCGTAGTAACAATTCCTAGGAAGGAAGGAACATATAACATAATAAGTTTGAGAAGTCACTTGAGTTGTACATTTTATAACTGAGATTTAAAATGCAGATAGGAATTTCAGACTGAAAAGAAGATAATTTGGGGTTATAACTTACCTTCCAGTAAGGCAACTCGAAAAATATTGAATGTTTGTTGAATATCGGATGGTCATCATCCTTTGCACCAGAACTAGCACCAGCACTCGTACCGGCATCAGTAGCAACTTCTCTTTTCCGCTTCCCACACTTAGAATTACCATCATTTGCACTTGTTGCCGCACTACTCTGACCCTTTTTCTGGTTATTTTTCTTCTTATTATTCTTTTTTTCCTCTTTAGCTTTCCTTTTCTCCACCTCGTTCTGCTTCGCCTTTCCAAAGTCATTCACAATACTTATGTGACGTTCAAAAGCCTCTGCACTAGACATCGTAGGTGGCTTTTCCTTCCTCTCAATCTCTCCATTGAAACAGGCTTTCTTCTTACTCGATCGAAGAGGATGATTATGAGGTAGAAATCTCCTATGATTCATGTAAACAGTTTTACGACTAAATGGCAACCAGTTTGAAAGAGTATTATCAACAAAAATAGGGCAGGCTGCCTTCCCTTTATACGTACATCCAGATAGGTTACCATAAGAAGGAAAATCATTTATCGTCCACATCAATAATGCCTTCAAGTTGAACATTGTCTTAGTATACGAATCATAAACCTCGACTCCGCCATTCCACAACTTAATCAGATCATCAATCAGTGGTTGCAAGTATATGCAAACCCTGGCTCCGAGATCGAAACCTGGCCATGAGTGGACTACTATTAGTCGGAAATTTTGTAAGAACGATGAATCCATCCATTTACAGGTAAGATTCCTTTGGAATATTCCCCGAAACATTAAACAAACCATATTCTGGCATATTGTATGCATACCATGGCTCCGAGATCGAAACTTGGCCGTGAGTGGACTACTATAAGTCGGAAACTCCCCGTAAGAACGATGAATCCGTCCATTTACAGGTAATATTCCTTCGGAATATTCCCCGAAACATTGAACAAACCATATTCTGGCATATTGTATGCAAACCCTGGCTCCGAGATCGAAACATGGCCGTGAGTGGACTACTATAAGTCGGAAACTTCGTAAGAACGATGAATCCATCCATTTACAGGTAAGATTCCTTCGGAATATTCCCCGAAACATTAAACAAACCATATTCTGGCATATTGTATGCATAACCTAGCCCCGAGATCGAAACCTGGCTGTGAGTGGACTACTATAAGTCGGAAAATTTGTAAGAACGATGAATCCATCCATTTACACGTAAGATTCCTTTGGAATATTCCCCGAAAGATTAAACAAACCCTATTCTGGCATATTGTATGCAAACCATGGCTCCGAGATCGAAACCTCGGACGGATCGGACTACTATAAGCTCGGAAACTTCGTAAGAACGATGAATCCATCCATTTACAGTAAGATTCCTTCTAATATTCCCGAAACATTAAACAAATCCTATTCTGGCGTATTTTATGCAAACCCTGGCTCCGAGATCGAAATCTGGCCGTGAGTGGACTACTATAAGTCGAAAACTAGGTAAGAACGATGAATCCATCCATTTACAGGTAAAATTCCTTCGGAATATTGTCCCAAACCTTAAACAAACCATATTCTCGCATATTGTATGCATACCCTGGCTCCGAGATCGAAACCTGGCCGAGAGTGGACTACTATAAGTCGGAAACTTCGTAAGAACAATGAATCGATCTATTTACAGGTAAGATTCCTTCAGAATATTCCCCGAAACATTAAACAAACCATATTCTGGCATATTGTATGCAAACCCTGGCTCCGAGAAAAATTGGTATTGCCACTTCTTCTTACTCCCACTTCATACGTTTGTTCCTTTTGGATGATTAACCTTAAAAAATTATTAGAAAACCTAATAATACACCAGCCAATGAGTTAAACAAAGTTGAAAGGAATCAAAGTGAGCTCAAAATAGCCAAAAAGAGTCGTAGAAGGATATTTAGAGCTATAAGGAACTGAAGAGCTTGAGAGAGCCTAAAGGAGCCAAATAGAGACGGAATGAGTTGTAGGGATATTAAGACCTATAAGGAACTGAAGAGCTAGAGAGAGCCAAAAGGAGACAAAAGGAGCCGAATGGAGCCAAATTTAGCCTAAAGGAGCCGAATGGAGCGAAATAGAGACAAAATGAACCATAGAAGGATATTAAGAGCTACAAGGAACTTAAGAGCTGCAAAGAGCCAAAAGGAGACAAAAGAAAGGTTTAATGGAGCCAAATTGAGCCTAAAGGAGCCGAATGGAGCCAAATAGAAACGAAATGAGTTGTAGAAGGATATTAAGAGCTACAAGGAACTGAAGAGCTACAAAGAGGCAAAAGGAGACAAAAGGAGCCGAATGTATCCAAATTGAGCCGAATGGAGCCAAATAGAGACGACATGAGATGTAGAAGGATATTAAGAGCTATAAGGATATGAAGAGCTAGTTAGAGCAAAAAGGAGATAAAAGGAGCCGAATGGAGCCAAATATAGACGACATGAGATGTAGAAGGATATTAAGAGCTATAAGGAACTGAAGAGCTAGAGATATCCAAAAGGATCCAAATAGGGCCGAAAGGAGCTGTAGAATGATATTAAGAGATACAAAGAACTGAACATCTACGGAGATCTAACAGATGATAGAATTAGCCAAAGAGAGATAAATAAAGAGGAAACAATTGAAATTTTATAATCAAGAGTCATATTTCTTCCGTTCCTGGGAATATCGTTTCTTATCCCGATTGTTTTTCTCATAACTTCTTCATATGATGTCTGAAATACTTCGGTCTTTCTCCGTTAGACTCGTTTTTTTAGCTCTCTACAAGATAAAAGGCAAAAATTCTAAATTTGGATATGTTAAATTGGTATTGCCACTTCTTCTTACTTCCACTTCATACGTTTGTTCCTTTTGGATGATTAACCTTAATAAATTATTGGAAAACCTAATTATACACCATCCAATGAGTTAAACAGAGTTGAAAGGAGCCAAATAGAGACGAAATGAGTTGTAGAAGGATATTAATATCTATAAGAAACTGAAGAGCTAGAGAGAGCCAAAAGGAGACAAAAGGAGCCGAATGGAGCCAAATAGAAAAGAAATGAGCCGTAGAAGGATATTAAGAGCTACAAGGAACTTAAGAGCTGCAGAGAGCCAAAAGGAGACAAAAGGAGACAAAAGGAGCCGAATGGAGCCAAATTGATCCTAAAGGAGCGAAATGGAGCCAAATAGAGACGAAATGAGCTGTAGAAGGATATTAAGAGCTACAAGGAACTGAAGAGCTAGAGAGAGCCAAAAGGAGACAAATGGAGCCAACTCGTTTTTTGGCTTTCTACAAGATAAAAGGCAAAAATTCTATATTTGGATATGTTAAATTGGTATTGTTGTTTCTTCTTACTTCCACTTCGTACGTTTGTTCCTTTTGGATGATTAACCTTAAAAAATTATTGGAAAACCTAATAATACACCAGCCAATGAGTTAAATAGAGTTGAAAGGAGCCAAATAGAGACGAAATGAGCTATAGAAGGATATTAATATCTATAAGGAACTGAAGAGCTAGAGAGAGACAAAAGGAGCCGAATGTATCCAAATTGATCCTAAAGGAGCCGAATGGAGCCAAATAGAGACGAAATAAGCCGTAGAACGATATTAAGAGCTACAAGGAACTAAAGAGCTATAGAGACCCAAAAGGAGACAAAATGAGCCGCATATAGCCAAATTGAGCCTAAAGGAGCCGAATGGAGCCAAATAGAGACTAAATTAGTCGTAGCAGGATATTAAGAGCTAAAAGGAACTAAAGATCTAGAGAGAGCCAAAAGGAGACAAATGGAGCCAAATTGATCCTTAAGGAGCCGAATGGAGCCAAATAGAGACGAAATGAGTTGTCGAAGGATATTAAGAGCTACAAGGAAATGGAGAGCTAGAGAGATCCCAAAGGAGACAAAAGGAGCCGAATGGAGCCAAATTGAGCCTAAAGGAGCCGAATGGAGCCAAATAGAGACGACATGAGATGTCGAAGGATATTAAGAGCTATAAAGAACTGAAGAGCTAGAGAGAGCCAAAAGAAGACAAAATGAGCCGAATGTATCCAAATTGATCCTAAAGGAGCCGAATGGAGCGAAATAGAGACGAAATGAGCCGTAGAACGATATTAAGAGCTACAAGGAACTGAAGAGCTATAGAGAGCCAAAAGGAGACAAAATGAGCCGAATATAGCCAAATTGAGCCTAAAGGAGCCGAATGGAGCCAAATAGAGACGAAATGAGCTGTAGAAGGATATTAAGAGCTATAAGGAACTGAAGAGCTATAGAGAGCCAAAAGGAGCCAAATAGGGCCGAAAGGAGCTGTAGAATGATATTAAGAGATACAAAGAATTGAAGATCTACGGAGATCTAACAGATGATAGAATTAGCCAAAGAGAGATAAATAAAGAGGAAACAATTGAAGTTTTATAATCTAGAGTCATATTTCTTCCGTTCCTGGGAATATCGTTTCTTATCCCGATTGTTTTTCTCATAACGTCTTCATATGATGTCTGAAATACTTCGGTCTTTCTCCGTTAGACTCGTTTTTTTAGCTATCTACAAGATAAAAGGCAAAAATTCTAAATTTGGATATGTTAAATTGGTATTGCCACGTCTTCTTACTTCCACTTCTTACGTTTGTTCCTTTTGGATGATTAACCTTAAAGAATTATTGGACAACCTAATAATACACCAGCAAATGAGTTAAACAGAGTTGAAAGGAATCAAAGTGAGCTCAAAATAGCCAAAAAGAGTCGTGGAAGGATATTTAGAGCTATAAGGAACTAAAGAGCTTGAGAGAACCTAAAGGAGCCAGATAGAGACGAAATGAGCTGTAGAAGGATATTAATATCTATTAGGAACTGAAGAGATAGAGAGAGCCAAAAGGAGACAAAAGGAGCCGAATGAAGCCAAATTGATCCTAAAGGAGCCGAATGGAGCCAAATAGAGACGAAATGAGCCGTAGAAGGATATTAAGAGCTACAAGGAACTGAAGAGCTACAGAGAGCCAAAAGGAGACAAAAGGAGCCGAATATAGCCAAATTTTGCCTAAAGGAGCCGAATGGAGCCAAATAGAGACGAAATGAGCTGTAGAAGGATATTAAGAGCTACAAGGAACTGAAGAGCTAGAGAGAGCCATAAAGAGACAAATGGAGCCAACTCGTTTTTTAGCTCTCCGCAAGATAAAAGGCTAAAATTCTATATTTGGATAAGTTAAATTGTTATTGTCGCTTCTTCTTACTTCCACTTCGTACGTTTGTTCCTTTTGGATGATTAACCTTAAAAATTTATTGGAAAACCTAATAATACATCAGCCAATGAGTTAAACAGAGTCGAAAGGAGCCAAATAGAGACGAAATGAGCTGTAGAAGGATATTAATATCTATAAGGAACAAAAGAGCAAGAGAGAGCCAAATGGAGACAAATTGAGCCGAATGTATCCAAATTGATCCTAAAGGAGCCGAATGGAGCCAAATAGAGACGAAATGAGCCGTAGAAGGATATTAAGAGCTACAAGGAACTGAAGAGCTATAGAGCCAAAAGGAGACAAAATGAGCCGAATATAGCTAAATTGAGCCTAAAGGAACCGAATGGAGCCAAATAGAGACGAAATGAGCTGTAGAAGGATATTAAGAGCTACAAGGAAATGAAGAGCTAGAGAGAGCCCAAAGAAGACAAAAGGAGCTTAGTGGAGCCAAATTGAGCCTAAAGGAGCCGAATGGAGCCAAATAGAGACGACATGAGATGTCGAAGGATATTAAGAGCTATAAGGAACTGAGTAGTTAGAGCCAAAAGGAGATAAAAGGAGCCGAATGGAGCCAAATAAAGACGACATGAGATGTAGAAGCATATTAAGAGCTATAAGGAACTGAAGAGCTAGAGAGAGCCAAAAGGTGACAAATGGAGCCAAATTGAACCTAATGGAGCTGTAGAATGATATTAAGAGATACAAAGAACCTAAGATCTACGGAGAGCTAACAGATGATAGAATTAGCCAAGGAGAGATAAATAAAGAGGAAACAATTGAAATTTTGTAATCAAGAGTCATATTTCTTCCGTTCCTGGGAATATCGTTTCTTATCCCGATTGTTTTGCTTATAACTTCTTCATATGACGTCTGAAATACTTCAGTCTTTCTCCGTTAGACTTGGTTTTAGCTCTGTACAATATAAAAGGAAAAAATTCTAAATTTGGATATGTTAAATTGGTATTGCCACTTATTATTAGTTCAACTACGTACGTTTGTTCCTTTTGGATGATTAACCATAAAAAATTATTGGAAAACCTAATAATACACCAGCCAATGAGTTAAACGGAGTTGAAAGGAGCCAAATAGAGACGAAATGAGTTGTAGAAGGATATTAATATCTATAAGAAACTGAAGAGCTAGAGAGAGCCAAAAGGAGACAGAAGGAGCATAATGAAGCCAAATTGATTCTAAAGGAGCCGAATGGAGCCAAATAGAGACGAAATGAGCCGAATATAGCCAAATTGAGCCTAAAGGAGACGAATGAAGCTAAATAGAGACGAAATGAGCTGTAGAAGGTTATTAAGAGCTACAAGAAACTGAAGAGCTAGAGAGAGCCAAAAGGACAAAAATGGAGCCAAATTGATCCTAAAGGAGCCGGAGCCAAATAGAGACGAAATGAGTTGTAGAAGGATATTAAGAGCTACAAGGAACTGAAGAGCTACAGAGAGCCAAAAGGAGCCGAATGTATCCTAATTGAGCCTAAAGGAGCCGAATGGAGCCAAATAGAGACGACATGAGATGTAGAAGGATATTAAGAGCTATAAGGAACTGAAGAGCTAGAGAGCCGAAAGGATCCAAATAGGGCCGAAAGGAGCTGTAGAATGATATTAAGAGATACAAAGAACTGAACATCTACGGAGATCTAGCAGATGATAGAATTAGCCAAAGAGAGATAAATAAAGAGGAAACAATTGAAATTTTATAATCAAGAGTCATATTTCTTCCGTTCCTGGGAATATCGTTTCTTATCATGATTGTTTTTCTCATAACTTCTTCATATGATGTCTGAAATACTTCGGTCTTTCTCAGTTAGACTCTTTTTTTAGCTATCTACAAGATAAAAGGCAAATATTCTAAATTTGGGTATGTTAAATTGGTATTGCCACTTCTTTTTACTTCCACTTCGTACATTTGTTCCTTTTGGATGATTAACCTTAAAGAATTATTGGATAACCTAATAATACACCAGCAAATGAGTTAAACAGAGTTGAAAGGAATCAAAGTGAGCTCAAAATAGCCAAAAAGTGTCGTGGAAGGATATTTAGAGCTATAAGGAACTGAAGAGCTGGAGAGAACCTAAAGGAGCCAAATAGAGACGAAATGAGATGTAGAAGGATATTAATATCTATAAGGAACTGAAGAGCTAAAGAGAGCCAAAAGGAGACAAAAGGAGCCGAATGAAGCCAAATTAATCCTAAAGGAGCCGAATGGAGCCAAATAGAGACGAAATGAGCCGTAAAAGGATATTAAGAGCTACAAGGAACTGAAGAGCTACAGAGAGCCAAAAGGAGACAAAAGGAGATGAATATAGCCAAATTTTTCCTAAAGGAGCCAAATGGAGGCAAATAGAGATGAAATGAGCTGTAGAAGGATATTAAGAGCTACAAGGAACTGAAGAGCTAGAGAGATCCAAAAGGAGACAAATGGAGCCAACTCATTTTTTAGCTCTCTACAAGATATAAGGCAAAAATTCTATATTTGGATATGTTAAATTGGTATTGCCACTTCTTCTTACTTCCACTTTGTACGTTTGTTCCTTTTGGATGATTAACCTTAAAAAATTATTGGAAAACCTAATAATGGACCAACCAATGAGTTAAATAGAGTTGAAAGGAGCCAAATAGAGACGAAATGAGTTGTACAAGGATATTAATATCTATAAGAAACTGAAGAGGTAGAGAGAGCCAAAAGGAGACAAAAGGAGGCGAATGGAGCCAAATTGATCATAAAGGAGCCTAATGGAGCCAATTAGACACGAAATGAGCCGTAGAAGGGTATTAAGAGCTACAAGGAACTTAAGAGCTGCAGAGAGCCAAAATGAGGCAAAAAGAGCCGAATGGAGCCAAATTGAGCCTAAAGGAGCCGAATGGAGCCAAATAGAGACGAAATGTGCCGTAGAAGGATATTAAGAGCTACAAGGAACTGAAGAGCTACATAGAGCCAAAACGAGACAAAATGAGCCTAGTGGAGCCAAATTGAGCCTAAAGGAGCCGAATGGAGCCAAATAGAGACGACATGAGATGTCGAAGGATATTAAGATCTATAAGGAACTGAGTAATTAGAGCCAAAAGGAGACAAAAAGAGCCGAATGGAGCCAAATAAAGACGACATGAGATGTAGAAGGATATTAAGAGCTATAAGGAACTAAAGAGCTAGAGAGAGCCAAAAGGAGACAAATGGAGCCAAATTGAGCCTAATGGAGCTGTAGAATGATATTAAGAGATACAAAGAACTGAACATCTACGGAGATCTATAAGATGATAGAATTAGCCAAAGAGAGATAAATAAAGAGGAAACAATTAAAATTTTGTAATCAAGATTCATATTTCTTCCGTTCCTGGGAATATCGTTTCTTATCCCGATTGTTTTAGTATAACTTCTTCATATGACGTCTGAAATACTTCGGTCTTTCTCCGTTAGACTTGGTTTAGCTTTGTACAAGATAAAAGGAAAAAATTCTAAATTTGGATATGTTAAATTGGTATTGCCACTTCTTGTTACTTCCACTACGTATGTTTGTTCCTTTTGGATGATTAACCTTAAAGAATTATTGGAAAACCTAATAATACACCAGCCAATGAGTTAAACGGAGTTGAAAGGAGCCAAAGTGAGCTCAAAATAGCCAAAAAGAGTCGTGGAAGGATATTTAGAGCTATAAGGAACTGAAGAGCTGGAGAGAACCTAAAGGAACCAAATAGAGACGAAATGAGATGTAGAAGGATATTAATATCTATAAGGAACTGAAGAGCTAGGGAGAGCCATAAGGAGACAAAAGGAGCCGAATGAAGCCAAATTGATCCTAAAGGAGCCGAATAGAGCCAAATAGAGACGAAATGAGCCGTAGAAGGATATTAAGATCTACAAGGAACTGGAGAGCTAAAAGGAGACAGAAGGAGCCGAATATAGCCAAATTTTTCCTAAAGGAGCCGAATGGAGCCAAATAGAGATGAAATGAGTTGTAGAAGGATATTAATATCTATAAGAAACTGAAGAGCTAGAGAGAGCCAAAAGGAGACAAAAGGAGCCGAATGGAGCCAAATTGATCCTAAAGGAGCCGAATGGAGCCAAATAGAAACGAAATGATCCGTAGAAGGATATTAAGAGCTATAAGGAACTTAAGAGCTGCAGAGAGCCAAAAGGAGAAAAAAAGGAGCCGAATGGAGCCAAATTGAGCCTAAAGGAGCCGTAGAAGGATATTAAGAACTACAAGGAACTTAAGAGCTGGAGAGAGCCAAAAGGAGACAAAAGGAGCCGAATGGAGCCAAATTGATCCTAAAGGAGCCGAATGGAGCCAAATAGAGACTAAATGAGTCGTAGAAGGATATTAAGAGCGACAAGGAACTGAAGATCCACGGAGATCTAACAGATGATAGAATTAGCCAAAGAGAGATAAAGAAAAATGAAACAATTGAAGTTTTATAATCAAGAGTCATATTTCTTCCGTTCCTGGGAATATCGTTTCTTATCCCGATTGTTATTATCATAACTTCTTCATATGATGTCTGAAATACTTCGGTCTTTCTTCGTTAGACTCGTTTTTTTAGCTCTCTAAAAGATAAAAGGCAAAAGTTCTAAATTTGGATATGTTAAATTGGTATTGCCACTTCTTCTTACTTCCACTTCGTACGTTTGTTCCTTTTGGATGATTAACCTTAAATAATTATTGGACAACCTAATAATACACCAGCAAATGAGTTAAACAGAGTTGAAAGGAATCAAAGTGAGCTCAAAATAGCAAAAAAGAGTCGTGGAAGGATATTTAGAGCTATAAGGAACTGAAGAGCTGGAGAGAAACTAAAGGAGCCAAATAGAGACGAAATGAGCTGTAGAAGGATATTAATATCTATAAGGAACTGAAGAGCTAGAGAGAGCCAAAAGGCGACAAAAGGAGCCGAATGCAGCCAAATTGATCCTAAAGGAGCCGAATGGAGCGAAATAGAGACGAAATGAGCCGTAGAAGGATATTAAGAGCTACAAGGAACTGGAGAGATACAGAGAGCCAAAAGGAAACAAAAGGAGCCGAATATAGCCAAATTTTGCCTAAAGGAGCCGAATGGAGCCAAATAGAGACAAAATGAGCTATAGAAGGATATTAAGAGCTACAAGGAACTGAAGAGCTTGAGAGAGTCAAAAGGAGACAAATGGAGCCAACTCGTTTTTTAGCTCTCCAAAAGATAAAAGGCGAAAATTCAATATTTGGATATGTTAAATTGGTATTGTCGCTTCTTCTTACTTCCACTTCGTACGTTTGTTCCTTTTGGAAGATTAACCTTAAAAAATTATTGGAAAACCTAATAATACACAAGACAATGAGTTAAACATAGTCGAAAGGAGCCAAATAGAGAGGAAATGAGCTGTAGAAGGATATTAATATCTATAAGGAACTGAAGAGCAAGAGAGAGCCAAAAGGAGGCAAAAGGAGCCGAATGTATCCAAATTGATCCTAAAGGAGCCGAATGGAGCCAAATAGAGACGAAATGAGCCGTAGAAGGATATTAAGAGCTACAAGGAACTGAAGAGCTATAGAGAGCCAAAAGGAGACAAAATGAGCCGAATATAGCCAAATTGAGCCTAAAGGAGCCGAACGGAGCCAAATAGAGATGAAATAAGCTTTAGAAGGATATTAAGAGCTACAAGGAACTTAAGATCTAGAGAGAGCCAAAAGGAGACAAATGGATCCAAATTGATCCTTAAGGAACCGAATGGAGAAAAATAGAGACGAAATGAGTTGTAGAAAGATATTAAGAGCTACAAGGAAATAAAGATCTAGAGAGAGCCCAAAGGATACAACAGGAGCCGAGTGGAGCCAAATTGAGCCGAATGGAGCCAAATAGAGACGACATGAGATGTCGAAGGATATTAAGAGCTATAAGGAGCTGAAGAGCTAGTTAGAGCCAAAAGGGGATAAAAGGAGCCAAATGGAGCCAAATAAAGACGACATGAGATTTCGAAGGATATTAAGAGCTATAAGGAACTGAGTAGTTAGAGCCAAAAGGAGATAAAAGGAGGCGAATGGATCCAAATAAAGACGACATGAGATGTAGAAGGATATTAAGAGCTATAAGGAACTGAAGAGCTAGAGAGAGCCAAAAGGAGACAAATGGACACAAATTGAGCCTAAAGGAGCTGTAGAATGATATTAAGAGATACAAAGAACTAAAGATCTACGGAGAGCTAACAGATGATAGAATTAGCCAAAGAGAGATAAACAAAGAGGAAATAATTGAAATTTTATAATCAAGAGTCATATTTCTTCCGTTCCTGGGAATATCGTTTCTTATCCCGATTGTTTTGCTCATAACTTCTTCATATGATGTCTGAAATACTTCGGTCTTTCTCCGTTAGACTTGGTTTAGCTCTCGTCAAGGTAAAAGGAAAAAATTATAAATTTGGATATGTTAACTTGGTATTGCCACTTCTTATTACTTCCACTACGTACGTTTGTTCCTTTTGGATGATTATTTTTAAAAAATTATTGGAAAACCTAATAATACACCATCCAATGAGTTAAACGGAGTTGAAAGGAGCCAAATAGAGACGAAATGAGTTGTAGAAGGATATTAATATCTATAAGAAACTGAAGAGCTAGAGAGAGCCAAAAGGAGACACAAGGAGCCGAATGAAGCCAAATTGATTCCAAAGGAGCCGAATGGAGCCAAATAGAGACGAAATGAGCCCGAATATAGCCAAATTGAGTCTAAAGGAGCCGAATGGAGCTAAATAGAAACGAAATGAGCCGTAGAAGGATATTAAGAGCTACAAGGAACTTAAGAGCTGCAGAGAGCCAAAAGGAGACAAAATGAGCCGAATATAGCCAAATTGAGCCTAAAGGAGCCGAATGGAGCTAAATAGAGACGAAATGCGCTGTAGAAGGTTATTAAGAGCTACAAGGAACTAAAGAGCTAGAGAGAGCCAAAAGGAGAAAAATAGAGCCAAATTGATCCTAAAGGAGCCGAATGGAGCCAAATAGAGACGAAATGAGTTGTAGAAGGATATTAAGAGCTACAAGGAACTGAAGAGCTACAGAGAGCCAAAAGGAGACAAAAGGAGCCAAATGTATCCAAATTGAGCCTAAAGGAGCCGAATGGAGCCTAATAGAGATGACATGAGATGTAGAAGGATATTAAGAGCTATAAGGAACTGAAGAGCTAGAGAGAGCATAAAGGAGCCAAATAGGGCCGAAAGGAGCTGTAGAATGATATTAAGAGATACAAAGAACTGAACATTTACGGAGATCTAAAAGATGATAGAATTAGCCAAAGAGAGATAAATAAAGAGGAAACAATTGAAATTTAATAATCAAGAATCATATTTCTTCCGTTCCTGGGAATATCGTTTCTTATCCCGATTTTTTTTCTCATAACTTCTTCATATGATGTCTGAAATACTTCGGTCTTTCTCCGTTAGACTCGTCTTTTTAGCTCTCTACAAGATAAAAGGAAAAAATTCTAAATTTGGATATGTTAAATTGGTATTGCCACTTCTTCTTACTTCCACTTCGTACGTTTGTTCCTTTTGGATGATTAACATTAAAAAATTATTGGAAAACCTAATTATACACCATCCAATGAGTTAGACAGAGTTGAAAGGAGCCAAATAGAGACGAAATGAGTTGTAGAAGGATATTAATATCTATAAGAAACTGAAGATCTAGAGAGAGCCAAAAGGAGACAAAAGGAGCCGAATGGAGCCAAATTGATCCTAAAGGAGCCGAATGGAGCCAAATAGAAACGAAATGAGCCGTAGAAGGATATTAAGAGCTACTAGGAACTTAAGAGCTGCAGAGCCAAAAGGAGACAAAAGGAGCCGAATGGAGCCAAATTGAGCCTAAAGGAGCCGAATGGAGCCAAATAGAGACGAAATGAGTCGTAGAAGGATATTAAGAGCTACAAGGAACTTAAGAGCTGCAGAGAGCCAAAAGGAGACAAAAGGAGCCGAATGGAGCCAAATTGATCCTAAAGGCGCCGAATGGAGCCAAATAGAGACGAAATGAGTCGTAGAAGGATATTAAGAGCTACAAGGAACTGAAGATCTAGAGAGAGCAAAAAGGAGACAAATGGAGCCAAATTGATCCTTAAGGAGCCGAATGGAGCCAAATAGAGACGAAATGAGTTGTAGAAGGATATTAAGATCTACAAGGAAATGAATAGCTAGAGAGAGCCCAAAGGAGACAAAAGGAGCCGAATAGAGCCAAATAGAGACGACATGAGATGTAGAAGGATATTAAGAGCTATAAGGAAATGAAGAGCTAGTTAGAGCCAAAAGAAGATAAAAGGAGCCGAATGGAGCCAAATAGAGATGACATGAGATGTAGAAGGATATTAAGAGCTATAAGGAATTGAAGAGCTAGTTAGAGCAAAAAGGAGATAAAAGGAGCCGAATGGAGCCAAATATACACGACATGAGATGTAGAAGGATATTAAGATCTATAAGGAACTGAAGAGCTAGAGATATCCAAAAGGAGCCAAATAGGGCCGAAAGGAGCTGTAGAATGATGTTAAGAAATACAAAGAACTGAACATCTACGGAGATCTAATAGATGATAAAATTAGCCAAAGAGAGATAAATAAAGAGGAAACAATTGAAATTTTATAATCAAGAGTCATATTTCTTCCGTTCCTAGGAATATCGTTTCTTATCCCGATTGTTTTTCTCATAACTTCTTCATATGACGTCTGAAATACTTCGGTCATTCTCCGTTAGACTCGTTTTTTTAGCTCTCTACAAGATAAAAGGCAAAAATTCTAAATTTGGATATGTTAAATTGGTATTGCCACTTCTTCTTACTTCCACTTCGTATGTTTGTTCCTTTTGGATGATTAACCTTAAAGAATTATTGGACAACCTAATAATAC
The DNA here is from genome assembly GCA_023531295.1 of Papaver armeniacum. NCBI lineage: Eukaryota > Viridiplantae > Streptophyta > Magnoliopsida > Ranunculales > Papaveraceae > Papaver > Papaver armeniacum. The sequence continues at coordinate 18,776 of JAJJWW010001835.1, read as the reverse complement.
ACCAGCAAATGAGTTAAACAAAGTTGAAAGGAATCAAAGTGAGCTCAAAATAGCCAAAAAGAGTCGTGGAAGGATATTTAGAGCTATTGGTGATCAGAACGAAATCAAATATGGATCTGCCTGAAACAAACGCATTTTGATTATGAGAGATAAACTTGTTCAACAGAGGCTTCAAGCGAGAAGTAAGAACAAAAGGAAAAGGGTAAATATGTAAAGAATAAAAATGGTTGATGGATCCAAATGGGATTATAAATGGACAAAGGTATATTTATTGTTTGATATTTGGTGAAGCCCATCAAACATTTATTGCATGAAATTTGATGGACAAATGGGCTTATTTGTGAAGCCAATCAAAACAAGAGGTATTTATTCAATTTCCACAAAACGAAATGGTGTTTGGCCTTAAAGGAAACATGTTATATGTAGTAAGTACTTCCAAAAGAACCGTTTTTTGGGGACCAACCTTTTTTTTTTGGGACCATTGTTTTATAAGGCCATCTAGCCTACATTTATAAGGGATGTCCTAAAATATGGACATTACTAATTTGCCCCCAAACCCTAATTAAGATTATAACTAAACTAATAACTACCAAAATATAATAACCTAATCTAATCTAATCTATTAACAAAGACCCTACCGCACAAACGAGTTTTGGGAGAATTTTTTTTTCTTCTCTTCTTCTTCTTCCTTCAACATTCGTCTTCATCGATTAATCGTTGATTCATAAAATTTTCATCGTCGATTAATCAATCGACTATAAGAATGGTTCTTCGAAAGCAAACCAAAAGACTTCAAGGAGAAGGTCCTCGATTGGGACATCTAGCAAATCAGCCAAGTGATTTTGAGATTCATAAACAAGTGGAACAACCAAGTGAAGCCATAATCCAATACAATAAACGCTTGCAGAAGCCTGATTCTGCCATGGGACCGATCCGCAGGTATTTTGCAACATACCCATTACTTTTAATTTGATTTTGATTCGTTTAATTGAATAGAAATCATCAAAATAGGTTTCAAATGGAAGTTATAGTGCATACTTCGGTTAGGACGAGTTTATAAAAAACCCTATTTTGTTAACCGAACTTCCTGAAAGGAAGAACACGAAGAACAGTTCGGTTCTCTAGGATTCAAAACTAGGCCACCGAACTGCCAGTTCGGTTAGTTCGCAAAGAAGCCTAAATTTTTTTTCTAACCGAACTTAACAAATTTTACAACAATTTGTTTTTTCACATGTAACCGAACTCTGCTATTTTGCCCGCTAATTTGAGTCTTTATGTAACCGAACTGTGCTATTGTGTTCGGTTTGTTCGCATAAAAATCTAAAACTATTTAGTAACCGAACTTTACCGAAAAAAAAATATACTGAACTCTTGACAAAAAATCTTGACAAACCGAACTCTTCAGTAGTTGAAAACATGTTGAGTTCGGTTTGTTCGCAAAAAATTTGACAAACCGAACTCTTCATTAACATTTACCAATGTTGAGTTCGGTTTGTTCTCAAAAAAATCTTTGGTAACCGAACTATACTATGGAACACAAAATTAGAGTTGGCCTATTTTTCGTGAACTTTTGCTATTAACCAAACCTTACACCGAGAACCCTTATGTTGCATCTGATTTAGTGAATCATTTAGCGGTTAAGCTAATATCTTTTGTTTTCTTGATTAGTGGAAGAGGCAAAAAATCAAACAAACCTTTACTGGAAGATCTTAGAACTCCCACGCCTCGAGGCAAAGTACATTGTGATGCCGGTCACCGTGGAACCAAAAATGCTAAGTATAAAGGTGGGTCATCACCGGGTGTTGTGATCCAAGATGGTGTTAATAGAGATAATGTTGACAACGTAATCCAACAAGTTAATGAAGAGATCATGGAAGAGATGGGCACTCAAGAACATCATCAAGGTGGAGAAGGTGAAGCAGCTGAAGGAGGAGGGAATGAGGGTGCCAATGATGGTGAACAAGCTGAAGGAGGAGGAAATGACGGTGCCAATGATGGTGTACCAGTTGAAGGAGGAGGAAATGAGGGTGATAATGATGATGTTCAACCATTTGAAGGAGGAGGAAATGAGGGTGACAAAGATGAGGAATATGGAGATAAGGATGATGATGAATCAGAGGAGGAATTGGATGAAGACGAAGACGAAAAGGAAGAGGCACAAGTAAAAATAGTGCAAAAGAAACCTAGAAAGACGCCTAAAAAGCGTTGTGCTAGATATTCATACATTCCTGATGACAATTTGTGTTTGACGCCAAAGATGCCAACTTATGGTCCTCCAAGAGATGGAGGGGAGGTATTGATGGGCTACAAAAACTCATGGGATGCCAAGATCTTTGCAACAAAGGTATGGTTACCATCAAGATTTCTCAGTCATTTTATTATATTTTGACATATATTGTTCTTTTCTATATATATTAGTATATAAGATATGATGTTGCTTTTGTAGGATCATAATAATGTTGTTTGTGTTTTGAAACGTCAAAAGAACAAGATATGGAATATAGAAAATGAGTGTGATGAGTTCCGCTTGGCGGTATTTGACTGTGTACTATGGAACGGGTACAACATGCGCACAAAAATTTGATGCTGTCACTGTTACTGCATTTGCCGAGAGGTCTTATCCAGAGACGGATACCTTTCATCTACCATTTGGTGAGATGGCAATAACTCCGGATGATTGTTTTAGAATCACATCCCTACCAATTACAGGAAAAAGTGTTCGAGATGGCTACAATCCCTTGATGAGTTATGTACTTCTTGAACAGCTAGTAGAAAGGTGTCTAGGATGGAGCGATAAAAAGGCACAATGTGAGTTTGGACGAGCTAACAAAGAGCCTAAGGAAGGTGATGAGTATAATGAGTTTGAGGAAGACCGCACGTACAAGAAGAAGTTGAAAAAGATCAAGCTCAAAACCTTGTTTGATGAGTTTTCAGAGACGAAAGATTTGGTTGCTGAAGGAAAGATGGTGATGACAGAGGAGAAGATTAAGCACCATGTGACTGCTTATTTGTTATATCAACTAGGAACCATTTTCTTCCCCGACAGTTCAGGTCACGTGGTAAATGCTCATTACCTCCAGCTATTGGACCCCCTAAATGAGGTGAACAACTACTAGGGCATTGCGGTTCTTTCATTCGTTCAAGAGGAACTCAGAAAAGCCTCGAGTCTTAAGAGTCTATATTTTGGAGGCTTATACACCCTTGTTCAGGTACCCCGTTAAATTATCGTTTGTGTGTTTCAATATATAAGTGAATGAATGTGTATTGTTACTAATCATATTGCGAATGTATTATTTTTGGCCTCTTCTTATAGGTTTGGGTGTACGACCACTTCCCTAAACTGAAATTGTCTCATGCTCACACTCCTTGGCCTTGGGAAGCCTACATCTGGCAAATATGAATTTTTGAACTCACAGGAAAAGAATAAGAAAAAAATTTTCTTCAAATGCTTTCCACTTTGGTGCACAAATTTGAGGCTTGCACCTATTCATCACATTACACCATATATGGAACGAACAAAGCATATTATGTGCTAATGGGAAGAATCTCTCTATTGCGTTCATTAATGCTACATCGTTGTCCGTCACTATAACCGCGGGGATATTATCATCTCGGTATGGCCTTCACTTGTTGTAGCGCCCAAGTGTAACTTGGTTCTTGCTCATCTTCTAGAAAACAAAAAGCAACGGTAAACAGTGACTTCGTCGAGGTACGACCAACAATATTCAACAATGGCATCTCGTATTTGTTAGTCTTGTAAGTGCAATCCATTATAAGAACTTGATGGAAGGATTGAGCCAATTGAACGCTCTTCGGATGCGCAATGAAGAGATGCGTTATTTCATTTTCCGGACCTACCTTCTTTTGAACCGCGTAGCCTTTATCTTGAGCGCAAAAAAAACAACTGTTGGATCACTTTTCTATCCTTCTATTCATTCCTTTTAATTGTCTCGATTGCATTGTAAATGGTGGACAAAGATGATACGTTATCATTGTTATCATCCTTTAGTAAGCGAAGCATGTTAAGTGGTGAAATACCCATTCTCCTAAATTTAGCTATTTTCTCAATTTCTTGAGGAGTGAGCCTTGCGGCCATTGCATGTCCTTCAAGATCATCCGGACGAGGGTGGTTATGATGATCTGCCACCTTATCCATAGATAGAACCCATCCATTCTTTTTTTTTTTGCACTTACTAAATACTAGCTTGAACGGACATTTAATTTTCTTTGAGCACGCTGTGTTCTTCCTCGTCGTCTTTCCTTTATACACATAACCCTTCCTCTTGTGACTAATATCGGGATCTCCACTTCTCTCACAAACCATTTCAAAACGAGTTTGGATTTCTTTTCCATTCAAAACTAATACGCACATGGCTTTCTTAGCATGGTCTCTAGCCCAATTCTTCGCATCAATAGGTTTCTGAAAAACCAAATCATTGACATAGTGATTAGATGTATCTTCAAACAAAGATGCCAACCTGAGAAGGTTGATTATCCATTGGTATATGTTGACATTCAATCTATAAGAAATGGAACAACATCAATTGCAATCATAAATAAGTTCGGTTACAAGATAATTTTATCGGGATAACCGAACTCAGAGTTCGGTTTGTCAAGCAAGTTGACAACCAACCGAACTTTACGTATACTAAACCAAGATTTTATTGTACGTAACTTCAGTTAGATAGTTGGTTGGTATGAAGTTTGAGAACTAACCGAACTTTATACACTAATGTGAAATATTATTTTACGTAAGTTCAGTTAGCTATTGGTTGCGAACTAACCAAACTCATAGACCCTAAAGTTCGGTTACATGATAATTTTCTCTGGAAAACCGAACTCAGAGTTCGGTTTGTCAAGCAAGTTGACAACTAACCGATCTTTCCGTATACTAAGTCAAATTTTATTGTACGTAAGTTCGGTTAGATAGATGGTTGGTATGAAGTTTGCGAACCAATCGACTTTATACACTAATGTGAAATATTATTTTACGTAAGTTCGGTTAGCTATTGGTTGCGAACTAACCGAACTCATAGACCCTAAAGTTCGGTTACATTTCCGCCAAACCGAACATAACACTCGTAATCCTATTTAAAAAGTTCGGTAACATGTCCGTTAACCGAACTTCAAAAACCTCCATTATTGGAGAGTTCGGTAACCTGCGTGTTTAGAAAAAAGTAACCGAACTACACTTTCAGATGAGTTCGGTTACATGTTCTTCACACAAGGTAACCGAACAAGCCCAAATCTACTTAACAAATTCACACTTTTTTGAAAATTTGGACCAATTCAACCAACATTATCTAAGTTTAGAGCATACCTGGGTACCCAAATAGTATTCCTCCGGTTGTGGTTGGTAAAATCCATCGTTTTCATCTTGAGATTGGCTTTGGGGAAGAATACATTCACCATCTAAGAAATAATCCATATCCGGATCATTGTGAAGATTGACATATACTCTAGGAGAGGAAGGAGATGAAGATTCAGATGAGCTATCATCAACTGAATCATCACTTGAATAGTCTAGATTAGTGAACTCAATTTTTTTTTTTATTTTCCATGTTTTTGATCTTCATCTTCTCTAACTTTTCTCTCTCAATAATTCTACTTCTTTTTTAAAAAATCAGAATTTTTTATCTCAAATCTTTATTCAAAATCATTTCACTAATCACACTAACTAATATTAACACTAACTAATCATTAACCAAAAATAATCAGAGGGTAATTTAGGTATTATCATAAATATCTATATAAGGGGTGACCTAGATTTACTTCTAAATGTCTTACTAAAAATAGAACCATGGTCCCCCCAAAAAACCATGGTCCCCAAAAAACGGTTCTTCCAAAAACCGTTGAGTCCAATTTCGTGCAATTCCTTAATTTTATTGATTATTCAAAACCAATCGTTATCTAGGGGTCTAAATTGGGCCAGACCGGTTAGCTCGTCCCATTTCCTATTCTAGGCAAGGCCATACATGGCTCATATTCAACTACCCGAAATTCTCATCAGGCCGGACAGATCAGGTAAAAGCAGTTATTTTGAGGATCATAGCCCGTCCAAAGCCCATTTTATTAAGTAGGACAAACAAACTTCAAGTTTTTTTTGTCATTTTAGAAACGGTCCGCGAGTTATAACCCCAAAGGTGTCACTATCCATCCACAAAAAACCCGTCAAAACAAAAGTAACACAAAAACCCCAAAAAACAAAAGTAACACAAAAACCCCAAAAAACAAAAGTAACACAAAAACCCAAAAGATTTTGATGAAACCAAAATTTGGTTTCATCATAAAATTTGATGAAACCTCATAGAATTTGATGAAACTAATTTTTGGTTTCATCATAAAATTTGATGAAACCAATTTTAAAATCTGGGGTTTTTGTATCAATTTTTTAAAATTTGGGGTTTTCATCTCAATTTAGTTTAAGATGGAGTTTTAATGAATCCCAACATTTGAGTGGGGTTTTTGTACAACAAGTTTGGTACCTTGGGTTTTTATGACTAGTTTTGTTTTAGAAATCTGTAATTACTGATTTAATTCATGTTTATAATTTGGAGATTGAATGAACTATAACATGTTAAAACAATCTTAATCAGTTAATTTTCTATTCTAAACATAAAATAGAAATTAAAATAAGAATTTTAATCCAAAAAATAACCAAAACACATACTAACAATTAGGTCGGGTTATTTAGACAAATACCAGGCCATGTAATGAATTTTAAGGCAAATCCGAACCCGCCCATTTAAAATAACCAGGTCAGGCGGTCCGAAAAAGGCTAAAACAGGATTTGGGATCATGTGGGTACAGGCAGGCTCAGGGCTGCACAAGACCCACCCACGATACCCATACCCGCCCGTACCCGCTAAACCCGTGGGTTTTTATCCATACCCGCCCGTTGTGGGTGCGGGGTTGGTTAAGTAAAAAAAAACCCGCTGTATGTGGGTGCGAGGTTGGTTTTAGGTCATACCCGCCCGAAAAACCCGCTCAATATACACCGTTGATTACAGCTAATTCTTTACTGGACTTGAGAAGTTCAGCTCGCTCCCTAGACCACCTCTTTTGTCCCTTTCTCCGAGAGACTTCATGTTTTCAATGGTTGTTGGTGTCTTGTGTGTGAACATATCCACATAGGTGCCAATTTAAGAGCTGGCCTTCTTAACGTTCAGAGATTTCTTTACCATCAAAAATAAAACAGAAGCGTATTCGATTTGCTATCACTATAATTAGCTGCACGCGTCATGAAATATACTAAAGCGGATTCCATGGATTGTAATCTTGAAAATTTCAATATGGTGCAGCAGATTATAGCGAACTCCTACTCCCGATCGCATATCTAATTTACGGATTATATCTAATTATTGCGGGTTTAAGGGTTTAAACCCAAACCCAAACCCGTTTCTACCCGCAAAATGTGGGTAACAAAACCCGCCCGCTGTTTGTGGGTGTGGGGTTGGTTATGGTAAAAAAAACCTGCAGCCTGTGGGTGCGAGGTTGGTTTGAGCTTATACCCGCCCATACCCGCCCATGTGCAGCCCTAGGCAGGCTCGAGCAGATACAGACAGCCCTACCGTTATCTAATAATTAGATTCTTTTATATATATATTTTAGCTTTTTAATTTAAATGTAACCTAAAAAGGGGCAAGTACGTAGAATTAGGTGTAAGAATTTCTTCGATTCTCAATGCTCCACCAACGATTTGAGTTTAATTTTCCATCTCTTCAGTCAAAGCTGAGTTTTTTCTGTTTTCTTTTTTTTTGACTGATGGAAGAAGCGTAGTTTCATTCATCATAACTATAATTACTCCTCAGGTTCAAAATTATTTCTTTTTTTTTGAAAAAGTCAAGATTGAAATAAATAAGAAAGAGGGCTAAGATAGCACCCTCCAAAGATACAAGAAGAGAGGTGAACAGAGAGTTTACAACAAACTACTCCCTAAGCAAATCGACCCAATCAAAAGCGAAATCATCAAGCTTAACATTCTTAAACGAATCAACATTTTTTTTTTTTTTTTTTTTGATCGGTAAATTAGTTAATTTATTGAACGAACGCAGGAACCAACTGCAAAGGTAATTACAACTTTCAATTTCCGACCAAAGGAGGACACAAAATACTTAAGGAAAGAACTGGATAGACTCAAAACCAAAAGAAATTCTAGAAAGAGACCTATATGTGATCTTCAAGGTGGTTCAAAAACCACAGATTTCCAATTGATCATGAACTCTTTAAGAGTGACGTTATGAAAAGCTGGTTGAAGATGAAGCCAATATGCGATGTAATGTCTAATTTTCTGAATAACTTTTGCTGCAGTGAGAGACTTATTGTCGAAAGCTCTATGGTTCCTCTCCTTCCATAAGGACCAAACGATTGCAGCTGGCAAGGTTTTGATAGTCCAGCTAAGTAACAACAACTTGATATCTAAAATAAGAGAACTTAAAGTTTTTCCTTTGTTTCTTCTTCGCTATTAGGATCTCATTTCTTTCCAACCAAATCACAAACGACAAACAATATCTCGAAGTCTATTGCACATGAATATATCCAACATCATGGAAAGAAGTGAATACAAGTCTATCTGCATCACGGGATGTTTTCCCAAGTTCATTTGTAGCTGGAATGGCACAGTACAGTATTTCAAATTGCGAAGCAAAAGAACAGGTCTGTTTTGGGCTTAGTTGGGTTAGTTTGTTCGCATTTAGTTTCTTCTGTCCAGTTGGGTCTGTCTTTCTCTTGGTAGTAAATTTGGTTCTTTTTGTATGGAATCCAATTCCCAAAGCAAGTTACGCAACAAACGAAATAAATGAAACAAGAAACAAACTAGACCTACCAACAACTGACATTCCTACCGTCTCCCAAATAAGATAGGAAAACTGTGGACGAAAGAGCTATGGAGGTGTAGTGATTTGCATCTCAATTGATACCTTCTTTTTTGTGCGTGTGTGTGTGTGGATATAACTAACGCAAATATGCTTTAGCCAAAAATCGCAACACATTTAAAATGAAGTAGTTTTTGTGTAGGGAGATCAGTGGCCTTTCATTGTCCTCTCGACATCGGATAGTGGCTATTACTTTTAGTTTTGTGGGCATGCAAAAAAGTAAAGATATTTGGCCTTGAAAGAAACATGTCATATGCTTAGTAATTACTCAACCTCAATATGGGACCGGGCGAATCCGGCTTTTCTTAACTATACTCTATTAAGCCATTCTAGGGGAATCACATTCCCTCGTTTAATAACAGTTTAGTTATTTTTATAATATGTTCATGCTTCAAAAAAAAAAGAAAAAACCCGTTGAATGAGTACGTACAATTGTGTATTGTGGGGTTTACTTGCACATCATTTGGGAGCTTCAAAGAATCAACCGTATATATGAGTAGCAAAATTAAGCTACCAGTGGTGTTTAATTATTTTTCCACATTTACACTGCGATAATTTTACCGTACATCTATTAGTTAGAATTATCTCACTAAAAAATGAATGGAACAAGACATCCGTATCATCTTCCAAAAAGATAGGAAAATTGTGGACGCAAGAGCTAGCTAGAACTGCCGGTTGAGAAGCACTCTTTCTCTTTCTTCCTCTGCTGCGAGATAAGAGAAACCAAAAAATACTAAACTGTGCAAACAAGAGGCAGCACAGTTGGTCACCTGCGAAGTTGCATGTTAAATAGGAGCAAAGGCTCTGAAAGAGCACGAGTTCATGGTTGTGTGTTCAAATCTCAAAAAAATACTGAACTGTCGCTGGCTCAGATCTGCTCTATGAGAGCGGATCTGAGCCGATCTCCTCTATACTCCTCTCTATCTTCTTCACTTTCATTCTACAGTTACCTTTTATTTCGTTTTCTAGGTTTGGATTTAGTTTTTTCAGCTGTTCCATTAGCCTTTGTTCTCCTGCTTGGGTTTGATTTATCACACCCTTTTAGATTTCTAGGATAGTTCTGAGTCTATTTTCGCTATTAATTTCAAGCTTTTGATTTCAATTTCTAGAATTTTTTAGGGTTCTTGCCTGTTTGCATTTTGGGTCTTTTTTTCAGCTTACAGTGCTTTCAATACTTGCTTTTGTTTTGTTGGTAAATAGACGTTTCTCAGAAGCCCGATTAAGTTTTGGGCAGCATCAATTTCAAAGACCACCTCTGCTGCATCTCCAACAGCAACAACAACTGATCTCAAGTTTCCTCCGATTCAGACTCCTTCAGAAACAAGACATTTTCAGATACAGACACCAGCAACTACTACGACACCAAAGACACAAGTATCTACAAGTTCCAGAAGACCGATTTGTATGAAAACCTGCATCGATTCGGTTCAGATAACCGATTTAGGTTATCCAGTTACCTATTCATTAATCGCTGCTACCTTTGTTACCTATGTTACTGCTACTTCGAAAAAATCATTGGCAAATGGTTGGATCTATGGATCCTGATAAGCCTATGTCATCTTCAATATGATTTTGAAAAAACCCTTGAGAAGTGTTTAGATCTTTTGATCCTAGCAATTTTACTATTAGTACATTTGTTATGTGGTTTGGAAGAGTCTCTTTTAATTCAAACCAGGCCACTTGAACTTGTACTGCCACCCAGGAATCGGATTGGCATGGATAGGGTCTTTCTTCAGATTAAATCTTGTAACTATGATACTAAGTCTTTTGATTGTCTCTATTGTCTGCTAGAAAATTGCTGAGTCTGTCTTGTAATCGAATCGGAAAAATATGATCAATATATTTGAGGCTTGCCTCTTTTTCCAAAAAAAGAAAAAGAGCTAGCTAGAACAGTAGTGAGACTTTGAGTATTGGGACCTCAATTGGCGTACTATGCTTTTAGTCGGGCCATCTGCAGAGCTCTGATATGTCACAATGCAACTAATCAACTAGCACAGTACTGCTGTGACACAAACACAGCAGTGATGAAGTGACATGTCGTGGGTTGCCTTTACTGACCGTTTCTTGGATAGAACTTATGTATCTTATGGAAGCTGCTACTTATCCCCATTTTTATACACCACAATTTTACAACCCCACGTGTCATTTTTATCCACAGTAGATTTCATCCTCACCTTACCCTACCTGGAAAAAACAGGAGATCCGTTTTAAAAGTGAGCCAATAAGACATGGACACATAGGGGTATAAATTTTTTGGGTAAAGCGGGGGATTTTTAGCATTTTCGCTTGTGTAAGGTGCACATAAATTCAGCAAATATGCTCATAAAACACATTTATTTCGAAAGCGACTACATGTCCCCACTATCATCCCAGATTCCCACTGTTGTCCCCTATGGCGTGCTTCGATCTATACGCTTCGTCTTATATTGGTGAACTGTTAGGGCCGTGGCGGGGCCGGAGCTGAATGCAATAACCAGTAACCTTGTGACACGTATTGAGGATGGTTGTGGGGATTACTTTTGAAGGATGGAAGCATTTTGGCATTTAAAATGAAATATAGTCCGTATGTAAGAACAAGATCAATATATGGCTTTCACTGTATAGTGTATATAATTCAAGTCCATTTAGCTGATAACTTCATTCACTTGGAATTAATCCCTCCTTAGAGTATAATCTAGAGAAGCTATGGCTTTCCATGGGCATCATCATCTCTTCATTGAACCCCAAATCGTACTCAAACTCAGAAGCTTGAAACCAGCCTTACTACTACATAGACTGCAATCAAATATTGTTCCAAAAACCCACCGGAGTTCACATGTACGTTACCTGATTGTTAGTTCTCGAACAACCAACAGCACCGATCCACTGTTAGCAAGGCCAAGACGATCTGCCAACTATCATCCAAATATTTGGAATTATGAGTTTGTGGAATCTTTAACTAGTGATTATAAGGCGAGTACTCTATGCAGCCCCCAAGGCATCAAGCTTAAATATCAGTATTTACGTGTAATATACGATATGATAGATGTTTGAGTTAATTAATAGTACTATTAATTGTTTATTTGCAAATTGTCTTTGTTAATCGACAGAGTGAGATCTGGGCTAATAGAGCTGAAAAGCTTAAGGAAAATGTGAGTGGCATGTTTGATGCAGCCAATGGATTGCCGTATTCATTGAAGTTGATCGATACCATCCAAAGGCTAGGACTGGATTACCATTTCCATGCTGAGATCAAGAGCGCCCTCGACAGAATTTATATTAACGGAAAGGATTATCAATATTCTCAGAACGACCTGGTTATTGAAGCACTAAAGTTTAGGCTCTTTAGGCAGCATGGTTATGAAATCTCTCAAGGTTCGTTCTCTATCTATTTGGATTTCATGATTTCTTTTGATGCAACTTTATTGGATTCCAAATTTGCGACCGATAACTTTGTGAAATTGTTATCATTATAGATGTTTTAAAGAGCTTTGTAGAAGAGACTAATCGGAACAAAGGAAAGGCAAAAGACTTCGATGGCCTGCTGAGTTTATATGAAGCTTCATTCTATGCTTACCAAGGGGAAGAAATTTTGAATGAAGCCCAACAAGTCACAAGAAAACATCTCAAGAATTGCCTAAAAGAAAGAAATGATAACATAAGTAGCATGTCGATTTTTTTGGAAGAGGAGATTAGTCATTCCTTGATCTTCCATTGTTGTGTAGAGTGCCAAGAATGGAGCTCCGACAGTACATAAATATGTATGAGATGAAACAAGATATGAATCCCACCTTGCTTGAATTTGCTAAACTCGACTTCAATATGGTGCAAGCAACATACCATGAAGATCTAAAATATGCATCAAGGTATACCGAACTTTCTTGACTTTTTTTCTCACTTTTATGACGTGCGTTTTCATGATTCGTTTATTATCAATTAGGTGGTGGAGGGAGTTGTCCCTTGATGAATCACTAGGCTTTGCTAGAAACAGACTAGTAGAAACTTTTCTTTGGATTTCAGGGTTTACTTCTGAGCCTAAATTCGGAAATGTAAGGAGACAAGTGACAAAAATTGCTTACATTGCTACAGTAATTGATGACGTTTATGATGTCTATGGTTCACTGGATGAACTCAAGCTATTTACCGAAACGGTCGAAAGGTACATACTAATAATCGACTGGCCACCTCATAATGCAGTTCGACTCTAGGGACCGGGAAATGTTACAGGAAAAATTATATATATAACCAAAATCATACAATTTTTTTGTTACAGGTGGGATATAAACACAGTGGAAACCCTTCCTCATTACATGAAGATATGTTTTTTTGCTCTCTATAACACTGTCAATGAAATGGGCTATGAGGTTCTTAGAGCGACTGCAGTGGTGCGACTAAACCCAAAGATCAAAGACCAAAAAAAAGACCAAATTTTAATCCTGTCCGTCCGTGACGCAGTGGGTGGAGAGTATATTTGGTCGAGCGGGGATTATAAGTTCGCACGGTGTGGGCGTAAACTTTATCCCCGCCTCGACCAAAAAAAAAAAAAAAAAATTGGGCGTTGATATAGTCCCACAGCTGGGAGTGGGGCGAACATTATATGTTCGCCCCACTCCCGGGACTATATCAACGCCTAAAAACAATAAAAAAAAAAAAAACGGCGAACATTATACCACCGCTTGGCGTGGGCGAACATTTTAAACCCGTCTCTGTGTGGGCGAACATTTTATCACCGCTGGTTTTGGGGCGAACATTATATCCCCCGCTCGACCAAATTTGGGTTTAGTCTTTGGTCCCGACCAAATATAATCGCCAACTGTTCATTTAGTCTGGGATTTGGTCTTTGGTCCGTCCCACTACGCCTGGTTGAGGGACCAAAAAAATGGGTATAGTCGCCCACTGCAGTCGCTCTTAGGAACAACAATATAGATGTTATGCCATACTTGAAGAAATCGGTACTTACCTATTTGCATATCGCCTTCTTTATACTTTAAATCATTAGCAGCTTCAATGTTAATGCAAGAAATTCCAATATATAATATATGTCGATAAATCTAAACGCAACACTGTATATACATGATATGTATGATATTTCAGTGGGGAGATATATGCAAAGCATACTTGGTAGAGGCAACATGGTACTACAGTGGTCATATACCAACACTCGAAGAATATACAAACAATGCATGGATTACGATTGCAGGGCCTTTGGTGGGCATCCATATTTATTGTCAACTTGGAGATCATGAAAATATTACAAAAGAAGCATTAGAGTACATGAATAACAACCATTCCGATCTCATACGTTGGTCATCTATGATTTTTCGACTTGCAGATGATTTGGCAACTTCAAAGGTATATATGAGTTGCACATTTCAAAAAACTACTAGTAGTATTAAAAAATTTCATCTAGGTTGCGAGAATGCTAACTCGTATGTGATAATCAAATGCAGGATGAGCTAGAAAGGGGAGATGTTGCCAAATCAATACAATGTTACATGCATGAAACTGGTACCTCGGAATCAATTGCCCGTGAACATGTGCAACATATGATTACTGCTTTGTGGGAAAAAATGAATACAACGTTATCTGTATCTCAGGGTGTTTTCCCAAGTTCGTTTGTCATTAGTATCCAAAATATAGCTAAAATGGCACAATATATGTACCAATACGGAGATGGATTCGGGATACCAAATCGTGAAGCGAAGGAGCGGATAATGTCCATTATTGTTGAACCCATCAAGTTAAAGAGATGAGAAACTGAAAGAGCCTACTATTCATTTAACAAAAGAAAAATTAATTACATGAAAAATGTAAAAGTAAATGTAATATGTAAAAGTAAATGTAATTATAGACTTCCAGTAAATTTATGCTCCAAAACCAATATTGAAGAGTGAAATAACAATCATGTGGGTACTTCATTGGATATCTGTTGAAGTGTCAAATGACAATCATGTGCCCATTTATATGTCGCAGTTCGGTCGTCATTGTGGATGAATTAATTAAAGAGCTAGACTTGTAGTGATACTATGAATTTGGCCGGGCATGCGGTTTCACGATATACTCTCTCCGTTACTTTTTAATAGGCTGGTTTCTATAAATAAATATTTCAAAAAAATAGGCTGGTTTCTTAATTGGGAAAGTCAAATGTTGCTTAAATTTTTAGGGACCGCTTTTTCTTTTAACTTCTTTTGATGACAAGTGTCCTGTGGACCATTTCACTTTAATTCTTTTGCTGACAAGTGTTATGGGGACCATTTCAATTCACTTATTTTATTGACAAGTGTCATGAGGACCACTTTGAATGATTAGTTTTAATTTTCTTAAGTTTTCTAAAAACCAAACCAAATTTTATAAAGAACTAGGAGTATGTCATTAGTAAACTTTTGGTGGATGATAAGTAGCAACTACCCGACTATCACAAAGACGGCCTAATAATTCTTCATAGATCTATTTATTTTGCGATTTTAGTACTCAATAGGGATAATTGCTCATCGCATTCGTGTAATGGAGATATTTTTTGTCGGCCAAAAGAAATATGGCCTTAAGTGCCTAATTTAATGTGGTAACTAAAATGTTACATGTTTTATAATTACTTCCCAAAACCCTACAAGGAATACGGTTGTGTAAGTGTTGGGATATACTACCCTAGTTTCAAAAAAGTTGCTTCATGCATAAACAACCTGGCGAGATTGGGGTATACCCAAATTTAAATGGACATGTGCCCCGACTAAGGGGAGGTCAAAACAGATGAAGTTACTTTAGTACCCCTCGCACTAATTAACCTAAAATTAAACCCTAAACTTAAAAACTAAAAAAGTTTAATCTTCTCCTAATCTATCTTCTTTAGTCCCTCTCCTCTTCTCATTCCTTCATCTTATTCCATTAACCAAAATCAAGAAAAATTTAAATTTTGATATTCTACAAAAAATGGTTCGATCCAAAGAGCAAGAGAGATTCAACAGTAACATGAGAAGATCCAAATCAAAGGGAAAAGGTAAGGAAAAGTTGGAACTAGCAAACCCGAAAATCCAATCCCCGAGAATGTTGAAAAAACCCTCCACCTGTGAAAAGAAGACCTGTAAGTGATTTCTAAACTCAACCCATTATTCTTTTGTGTTATATGATTGTTATATTAGGTTAGAAATCGAACATTATGATTTTCAGTGGTTTTTGGCTCAAGAAGGTCGATAATTTAAAACCACGCCGACTCTTGTTTGTTTTGTAAGAGCGGCATGGTATCAATATGAATAATCGACAATTTTCATAGCAGCCATGTCGATCGTTAGACAAGAACCAGGGCCTACAGGTATATTAACAAACCATGCCAACTTACGTATAGTCGACATTGTCTTAGACTTGTACCATGCCGACTTTAGGTCACAAAACCTTAATTTCCTAAGTTAACCAGTTGGCATATTTCTTGTATAGGACCTTACCGACTGTGTTGGTGTTGACGGTATATGATTACAACCATGCCGAGTAAGTATTAGCCTGCAATGTATATATTCTCGACCTTTGACCATATGACCAACCATCTTTCAAAGGTGTAAAAATTTCATATCTTTTATTTGTGCATGGTTTAGGTTCCCGCAGGAAAAAAAAAAGAAGATCTACCTTGTACGGTAGAATCGTTAAGAGCTATTAGAATTTATTGTGGAATTTATCCCAATTTAGAAGATCCTAAAGATGAAACGAAGAGAATTTCCCCGTAAGAAAGTTACTTCGATGGGTAAGAAAGATCCCGAGGAATTCCTAAGGTTTATGCACGATCCTAGCAATCCCCTCAACTATGTCAATGCACATCATCGAGAGGAGGAAGAGAGGAGGTTGATCCAAGAACATTTTTCAAAGGGCATGTGACTTTTCTCGGGAGTGAACCCCTATTACAATGAGGCTCATGACTACATAGGTCCAGATAAGGGAAAAGCAAAATTTGATGCTCAGTGCAAAAGCTAGTGATGGTGAAAAAGCTAGTTATGGGAGGAAGATAACAACAATGATAAGGATCCATGAAATTCTTAAACTTTATTATGTTTCACTTGGTTTAGAAACTTAGATTGTGGTTTGAACTCTTACATTATGTTTGTTTTGAACTCTTAGATTGTTAAACTTATGTTAATTTTTAGTTTCAGGTTGTTTTAGAACTTATTCATTTTTGTGCATTTAGACAATATTGGAGTTTTACCGAGTCAAGATGGTGTGTAAACTCTACCTTGCCGAGCATACTATGCTTTATATGCCACAATGTCAAGTCGGGGAGTGGTGGTCGGCATGGTTTGAAATCTCTACCTTGTCGACTTAAATGTTAGTTGCACTTTTTAGGTACAAAGTACAAGCCATTGAATGCTCAACTACTATAAATTTCAAAATCAAGATATTAGGTGTGTTGTTATTATAAAACCATTCTCAACTTCATCTTCAACCTTGCATAAAGAATGGAAGTTTCAAGTGCAACACAACCAAATATTTGTAGTCTTTGTACACTAAGTGGTCATTTTTGCAAACGATTGTCTCTTTGAAGGAAGCAAAATGCATTATTGAAGGTTGTAAGGGATTCTTATTTCTCATGAAAGCTATAGTAGGAGATGTATATCGTCCGTATGCTTCAAAATGCACTTGTTGTGGGTTTTTTATTGGATAGATGAGCGCCTAGCTCCGTATGAAGATGAAGTTGCTAAAATCAACCTTCTACCATGCACAGATCCATGTTTTGACGGTAAGATGAAGCTAATTACCTCTCCTAAGAAATTGTGTACCGGAAAAAGATACTATCTATGTCCCAAATGTGTTAGGGTTAAGTTTTTAACGTTTGTATGCTTTAATTAAGGTTTGTATTCGATGTACAGTCGGCATTTTACTAAATTAAAAGCGTGTCGGCTTCTTCACAGTCGGCACTCAAGAGTTTACACACAATGCTGGTGAATATATGGTCGGAAGGTGTCACCTTATAAACCTTGTCGACTTAAGGCATGAGAACATCCATAAACAAATTTTTTTTTGTTTGTTTTGGTCGGCATTTAAACCTCAAAAACCATGCCGACCAGATAAAAGTCGGCAACATGACGAAACCAAGACCTGCAGCGACCCGGGCAGTGCAGGCAATGTAAGAGGGAAAACCCTTGTCGACCGTCCCACCTATTTTCCGTGCTTTCATGCGGTGCAGCCCCGAACCCGACGAATTAATAACATGCCGACTTCCGGAGGGCCTAGGGGTAGTTTGAAAAATACAATGCCGACCAAAGGAGTACACACAAAAACAAACCACATCCATTTTATTCATTTGTAGTATGCCAAAGTACGTTACACAAAACACGAATACGATTAAAAAAGTACTCCAAAAAGATTCCTTAGTTCTTACCATAATCAATCATCACTCAAATCTATTGGAGGGAGTTTAGTCAAATCTATGGGACATTCCCTAGACTCATCTAAAATATTCCAAAGGTCCATGTTGTCCTCATAAAGTTTCATCCATTCCTTGCTCTTGTTGTTTGTGAACTTCTCCCAAAAAACTAAACCTACAAAGGAGGTAATGGACATTTCTTGTTAAGTTGTAGACAATAAAATGATTTTTATCCACCAAAAACATGACAATTCTTCTATGCTTGAGTTTCTCCACGCAAACCGCATGTTTCGGTGCAAATGCTATAGATAGTCCCTTACTAAAAAATGTACGACGCAATTCCACGTATCCGCCAATAGATGGCCACACTCCGGTATTCTCAACCAATGCTCCCATTTGACTGGTGCATTTCCCTCCGGGCCTTTAACACTAGTTAGCAAATCTTTAAAATTTGCTTCTTTGTCCTCCATGGAACCTTCTAGCATCATTGATATATGAAACTCCTTGTCGTTTTCTAGTCGGGCGGCCATCTTCTTTCTTATGTATTGGCATTGGGTGAGATTCTCCTCAACCGCTCCACT
>JAJJWW010001834.1:0-91710 GCA_023531295.1 Papaver armeniacum | reverse complement strand
AAATTGCATGTCCCCAAGCAGAAATGGGGAGCTGTGTTTTCATAAGCATATGTCGGGCAATGAGTTGCGGGTGTTTAATGAATGATTCCGCTAAACCATTCTGCGTATGCACATGAGCAACATGATGTTTAACCTAAATTCTAACGACATACAGTATGCGTCAAATGCCTTTGAAGAAAACTCCACTGCACCAAGCCGAATGGACTTGATAGAATAATCAGGAAAATGAGCACGTAATTTAATAATTTGGGCTAGAAGCCGGGCAAATGCTAAATTACGTGTCGAAAGTAAACAAGCATGTGACCATCTAGCAGAAGTATCAATTAGAGCCATAAAGTACTGAAAGGATCCACTATAGGAATGTATAGGACCACATATATCACCTTGTATTCTTTGTAAGAAAGAAGGTGATTCCAAAACTACTTTTGTCAAAGAAGGTTTTGTAATAAGTTTCCCCAAAGAACAAGCCGTACAACCAAGTTCTTTGTTAAACATAAATTTATGTAAAGGATTTCCTTGACAATTCTGAACAATTCTACTCATCATAGTAGAACCTGGGTGTCCAAGTCGATTGTGCCACAATACAAACTTATTTGGGTCATAAAACTTTCGAACTATGACCGAATAAGATTCAACTTTCGAATCTTTGTATAGTACAAACCCAGAAGCGAGAGTTGGAAGCCTCTCAACAACATACCTTTCAATAGGCGATGTAATATACAAGTACTCCTTATTGTTCTCGTCAACCATTTTAATGTGGTATCCATTGTTGCGTATATCTTTGAAACTCAACAGATTCCCGTGGAATTCGGAGGAATATAACGCATCGTTGATAGTGAATATGGTACCACATGGTAACGAAACACAAGCTTTACCAGCACCTTCTACAAGATTAGCTGAACAATTGATGGTAGTAATGTTAGCCTTGAACCTTTTCAAGGTTCCAAAGTACTTAGTACTTCGAAATGTTGAATTTGTCTTTCCACTATCAACAAGACAAAATTCACCATCGGGATTGCTTTCGGAGTCCATACCCTTCCATATACATAAAGAATGTATAAGATAGTTGCACAAAATAATTTTAGCAACACACATATATTACACATATCCATACATAGTATACATATTCAAACCCAAAAATTAGTAAAAGCCAAGAAAAACACCATAAAAGGTAAGTACAAGATACTAGCAACACACTAAAACATGATATTAAAGCTTTACTTTACACTAAAAAAAACCATCAGCAAATTGGTCAAACACGGTTTGGTATTCATTTCCCTCAAAATCGAGTAGGTAGTCGGAAACCTCTAACTTTAGAGATTCAGTAGAAATATTGCGTCAAACTAATCAACTCAACTGACACAAAAACGAATTTCTTTTATCAAAATTTTGATGAAGCTTAGTGATTGAGCTACGCTTTCATAAATTTCGGGAATTTTTTTTCTTTTATGAAGGGTGGTGGTGGGTGGGTGTGGGGGGTGTTAATTATGATATTGCTAGCTTTAATTGCTTATTTTTAAGTTTTTGTTACAGGGCCTTCGGCCCATGGGTGTGCGATACAAAACGGAAGTCTTTTGGTCTTCCCCATTCCATTCCATATATATATATATATATAGTATTGTATCCATGTAACCCTACTA
Organism: Papaver armeniacum; assembly: GCA_023531295.1. Classification (NCBI taxonomy): domain Eukaryota; kingdom Viridiplantae; phylum Streptophyta; class Magnoliopsida; order Ranunculales; family Papaveraceae; genus Papaver; species Papaver armeniacum. The sequence goes on along the minus strand of JAJJWW010001834.1, from coordinate 90,070 downwards.
GTGAGTGAATATAAACTCTCTGCCTCTTTATCTTCCACATATTTTGACTGCAATACGTTATCAGCGAGCTCTTCCCTATCGCAAGATATTTTTTTTCGTTGATCGCACCAAACCTGGCGAATACAGTTTCGCAAATCTGTGCTTCTGTTCTTGGGAAGAAAAGAAAAAGTTAAAAGGTATGCGTACAAACTTCAAAACCAAATGTTGTCTGCCATGATTGTTTTTCCTTCCATGTACATCACATACATGTGTATCTCCATGGAACGATGGTTCTTTTACTTAATTGATGATTGTATGCTTATGAATCTATGATCATATTTATTTTTTGGATCTATGATGGATTTGATGATTGATATGCTCTTTTATTAAATCCATGATGATGATTGATGGGTTGATTTGACTGTGTTGTATTGTGTATGTACTAATTTGTGGGAGGGAAAATATGTCCGCGTGAATCTGTGGAAAAAGAAAATACGACCGTCTGTTCACGATGTTGTTTGTCCGCGTGAATTTGTGAAGAGAATTTTTGGTCTGATCCGGTTCAACCTACCCAACTCGGATCAACCATGTCCGGTCCAGTCAACTCGGTCCAATCAGGTCCGGTCCGCCCAGGTCAGCCAACCCAATCCGGTCCAATCTGTCATGTCATGTTCCCGTTCCTGTACTTGGGTCGTGCGCGACTAAGACTGTTTCGGTTTTGTCTATATACGTCGGGAACCAAAATGAAATGTGAGGTACGTAACTAATGCGGGGTCTTTAATTACATCGAATTTTAGTTCGGCTGATTTATCTGTTTTTAAGAACATGACTAGTTCTGTTTTTTTTATTCCCCTTAAGATAAGTCCATATCATATAAACGGTCAATTTTAATTACGACTGTTGATCTCGTTCATTAAGATTTTTGGTTAATGTTATTTAGTTCTCTTGAATATGATATTGGCTATAGTTGAATGGTGTCTTTTGTACAATTGGTTGTACCAACTTGATTCAAATGTATATATTTGGGGTTTTAGAAGTACTTGAACACCATTATTGCATATTTCCCCAAACTTGAATGTTTTGTGGAATGTAATACACTTGCGCGACTATTAAAGAGTCGGTAGTTTCAAAAGATATGTTGCAAATAAAATCGCATGTATTCCAATTTTTGTGGAAGAACTCACAAAAGGTGATATGAGTCAAAACAAAATTCATTTCTTTACTTCATCCATGATGCTAACGAAGCAGTATATGTTGAAGTATGACAACAAGAGAACTATCTTTAGTAATATATTCAACTTAAAGTAAGTGGTTGACATGTGTAATGAGATTCTCTTGGCCTATTGAGATAAAGAAATTTCTCAAATTAAGTTAAATGTAGCAAAATTGAAAATGGAAAGAACCCCAAAGTGATGAGGGTTAGACGTACCGACTAAACAAAAGCAAACCTTAGTATAAAGCATGTGAAAAGAGACATGTATCATGAGACAAAGATGTATCTTTTCCCCCGGTAGTAATGACACCAAAGTACAAGTATCTGAATATGGGATGACGCTAAGATGTAATTCTAGCTCTCACCAACGAGTCGGGAATGAATCTTCTTATCGGTATTGATACAAGCAATGCAATGCGAGTAGCATAGTAGTAACTGATTTCCATGGAAATGTCATACTTTAGACATCAACTTTAATGACAAAAAGAAGTTTGCCTGGCCAACTGACTATTTAATTGAACTAGATCATATGTATGCCCTCATGGAATGAAAAGTACATCATTCCCACGAGACATAAATTCTCTAAAGCATTTGAGATATATCTGGATGAAACATAACATATATTCATTCTAAAGTAATTGAGTTGAATTTAACTTTTGTTACATAATAAGGCCACACCACTTATTAAATCTCTCAAGACTCTATGTCTAAGCTCTGTATGTACTAAGGGATAATCACATCTTGTTAAGTACAAAGGGTGTTCATGCGTGAACTATTACCTATTTTTTTGTAAACTTACAGTGAGAATGGCGTTGATTGCATATATAAATTATTTCTAATGAAAGTGGAAGGAAGCATATTCTTAGAAAATTAATGTGTTAATCTAGTGAATTGTAAATCACTGGAACTTGAATCATTGAATCTATATTAACCCCAACAATGAACTGATTGGGATTGATTCATAAATACTTTGACATAACCATAAGGCACATTGGCTGTGACACGATGTTCCGTTTTGTAAGTACTAACACGAGAATCACTTCATTTGAGTGTACAGAGACAATGAACTAATAGAATGCGAAGTTACTGCATCTATCACAATCAGTGATTTCTAAAGTTACTAGATTTACACTTCCTCTCCCCATTATGCTTTAGAGTAAGAAAACATGCCACTCATCTTACAAAGTCTTTCTTTAGTAAAACATGATTGAGACCACCATGTTTTACTAAGATGCAAATGGTAAATAACTCATTCTTCAAAGAAATAAAGTGTTGTCAGTGAAAACATGTCCATACAGAATGCGTACCATTCAAGTGATTTATGGCTCTGGTGGATGATTCGACGTATTGAATTAGTTATTGCTCACAACAAACGATGCGTTTAATTTTTGTAAACCTCCTAGCACATATTACACAATGCAAAGTGCAAAGGCTCACCACCCTTGTTAATGCTAGAGAATTTACATCAAAAGGATTTGATGAATATTGCATGTTTAATAGGATCAATATATAGCATATTATACCCAATGGTCTCGCAGAGGATATCATCAAAGGTTACAGATGGTGTCTAAGGAATAGGTTATGCGTACCAACCTACCTTTATTGCTTTGGGGTGTTTATGGGTGAAAACTATTTATGCTGGTTTCGGTAATTTTGGGTGTGTGTGGATGAGAAATAAATCTAAACCCTAAAAAATGCACTGCACGGGAGTGCTTTTGATTTGAGAGATCAATCTATACAATTCTGGCCTAAACCAAGAAATGGCCGTTCCAGACTTGCTTCGGTCACAAAGTGAGGGAGATGGGGTTGATCTTAGGGAGGGAAGCGAAGAAGGTGTTGAGATTATGGAGGTGTTGGCTGTTTATGACTTGTATCAGAATGTTGAACTGGCTTGTACAATGAAAGCTATCAGTTCTGGGTGTTTTCTGGATACCGATGACAACACTTGGTTTTTTCTGTGTTGTTTGAAGATAGGTCGAAGAACCTATTTATACAAGTCATTGAGCGCAACCCTTCATCTCGTAGGAAGTGGAGTGATGGAGTAGTAGGGTCGTGTGTGAGTGATTGTCACACGATCACGCCTTTGCCCACTTCCCTCATCATCGTTAAACATCCATGCCTCCTGACGCGTTCTTGTAATGGCGCGTTCCACGCTGCACGTTGTAAACCGCCAGACCAATACCCCAGTAAGTATCCCCCAGTTTGTGACATGCTTGATGTCTCAAATGAGCGGATCATGGGACCCACCGCAGTAAATAGCATACGGTGCTAAGTTAAATAACTAAGTTATTTAAGAAATTGATATTCATGAAATATCGTGTGTACTCGATGCATGTGATGCATTGAAAACAATCAATACGTATGAAGCATCGCTGTTTTAAAGCCTAACCGAATAAGTCAAGGATTAAGCGTCTTAAAATAGCATCATGTCCAACCATCTTCGAGTGATCGTTTGGAGGCCGCATGGGCGAGCCATCCCCTGGTCGATCATTCCATGTGGAAGAGTGGCGGACGATGATCATCAAGGTGCTTTATTGGCCGCTTAACCCTTATCCTAGGCTATCCGACCAAGCTTGTAAAGTTGGACGGACGAGATGATCTACGACACATATTTGTGATCGTTGATGGAATTTTGGGGTTTTTAAGAGGTGCGCAAGCATCACTCTTTGGCTAGACCGAATTCACGCATGGCGTTATTTTTGGTGGGACCGACTGGGCATGCGTGTAGACGGCCTGCCGGTGTACGTGTCCATGCCGCTTTGTCTCATGAAGGTGCGATCTAGGCCACTCAACTTGTCCGTCAAATATGAGTGGTCGTGATCGATTTGCGATAGAAATCCGTTGACACAAAGGATTTAGAGGCCGCACGACATGCCACCTTTGGGCGTGCGTTTCGAGGCGCTCGGCCTTGGTTTTCCTAGGTCGGCCGGTCACACGCACAGGTGGGCCCACGGTGATCACGTCAACATCCTTGGGACCTCTTGAATATATATCTACACCCTCCGTTTAGGCTGGCGAAGATGGATGGACGCGATCGAACTACGACAGATATGCATCGCCGCAAACCCTAATTAAGGTTTTGAATTGGTCACGCGTACGTGACTTTGGCCAAACGGTTTGGCACATCGTGATCCTCCTTTGGAGAGATCGATCACATGGGTCCCATGTTGGGCCGGTGGTGAACACATGCGTATCTTCCTGATGGTCCCAAATGGGATCTAAGCCATCCAAATAGGGTGGCTAAGTTGGATGGTCGTGATCGATTTAAGACGCTAGTGGACTTCCACGACCCTCGAAAGCATCACGCCCACCATGTTTTGAGCAATCGTTCATTGCTCCATGACCATATCGTGAGCAAACCGATTAGGTATGGGGAGGGTGGGCCCGCTAACGTGTGTGTTAGCGCTTCCCTAATCATTCATGGAATGATCTAATCCGTCCAACCAAGTTGGTGAAGTTGGACGATCATGATCGTTTTAAGACTGCCTTGAACAGTCTGTGTTCGATTGAATTTCTTAAAAGCATCACGGCCACCCTACTTAGGGTTGGCGTTTGAAGTTTTTAGGAGATGTTCGTGTGATATCCGACCGGCTATGGCATAAGTGGGCCCGTCGGTGGCCATCACGATAATCGCCTATTCTTGCCAGGGTTTGGCTAGGCTTGTTAAATTGCGCGGCCAACTTGTGTGGCCACGATCATTTCTGAGACTGATATGGACAGTCTAGATTTCCCTTAAGGAAATTATGGATGCTCGATCGGGCAAACCAAAGCGCGTCGATGTGAGACTCTCTTTGTCAGAGAGTGATATAGACTGTGTGGGTACTTCATGCATGTCTCAATATTGGCACGGAGATTCATGCTACTCTGCTGAGAGTGAACACTCAGTCGTCATGTCATGCAAATAATGAGAGTTCGGCTGAGAACACAGCATGGAAAATACTAGGCAAATCATGCATTAATTAATAATGCTAAAATTCACAGAATAATTGGGATTGTTGCTGCATGCACCATTCTGGGTGAATTTTGTGTATTTATTGAATTGCTTCGAATAAATAAAGTGAATAGGTACTCATCACTTATCAAACGGCTTTATCCTTTGCAGGATGTCAGCGCATTAAATTTGGTTTTACAATTTTAGCTCTGAACTAAAATCCACCATCAACATTAAGTCCCCTGCCTAGCACGCAATGGTTGCACTATTGTGGGGTAGGCATTAGATGGTGACAAATAAAGATAAAACTTATGAGACAAAGTTAGATGTTACCAGGAGAGATGGGTCATCCTGTCCTTGGAGCATGTCACGTTCAAGAGGCGTCCAGGTGAGCGTTCCCCTAGCATGATGTCGGTTGTCCCCAGGTAGGTTAGGCATATGGTTGGTTGGATTCTCAAACTATTCATGACGAGGTCGTAATCCTCGACTCTGATAAGGACGAGCCCTATCATGAGTAATATCCTGAAAAGGCTGCTGAAGCAATTTCTGGAAAAGATATTGAAGCAGCTCCCAAAGAGAACGTTAAGCGTGCTGAAGCGGCTTCCGAAGAGGATGTTGAAGCAGCTTCTGGAAAGGAATCTAATGAAGGCGCCCTTTGCCCCAGCGTTGATGACACTTCTTTGATGTTTGCTAGTTTTTGTTTCATGCGGTTGGAGCCATGGATTAATTGAATAATAATAATCCCTCATTCATGTTGCTTTTGTCACTGAGTATTGCGCCACCGTCTCAATGTTGAAGTTGGTTGCTTTTTAGGATATCTTCAAGGACTTCGTTCCAAGAGACATCTTTTGAACCGTCTTCTAAATCTTGGATGGTTGTATGGAATTGGATGCGATGAGCAGTCCCCAGTTACACTTTAGATTCGATGGAGTGACTGGATACGTGAAAACATCCCCGATTTGTACTTTTGGAGTCTTTAATGCACATGTGCGTCTTCATGTTGAGAATTTTCTGCGGCTCGTAAATCTTCAATAGTGATGATGCTGATATTAGAAATAAACCGGTTGAGGGACGTGAAGGCATCCTGTGCTGGCAGTCCCCAGGTGTAATTATCCCGAGCTCATTTTTTCTTGAAAGACGTACTTCCATTGCATTTGTTGGTAAGGTGTTGAAGCGGCTTCGCCCTCTGAAGAGAGCGCTGAAGGGGCTTCGGGAGAGAGAGTGTTGAAGCGACTTCTTCTGGAGAGAGCGTTGAAGCGGCCTCAGGGAAGAGCGCGTTGAAGCGGCTTCAGGAGCATGCGTTGAAGCAGCCTCAGGAGAGAGCGTGCGTTGAAGGCTTCTGGAGCATGCGTTCAAACGGCTTCTTCTGGAGAGATCGTTGAAACGCCTTCTTCTGGAGAGAGCGTTGAAACGCCTTCTTCTGGAGAGAGAGATGAAACGCATTCTTCTGGAGAGGGCGTTGAAACGCCTTCTTCTGGAGTGCGTTGAAGCGGCTTCTTCTTCAGTTTGATTTCCCCTTGAGAATTACATGCTTCTTGATTTATATTACTTCTCCATGGGAAAATAAAATATGCAGAAGTTCGGATTACCCCTGTCCATAGCAGTTTTGCTATGGTGAAGCTCGGGCTGGTGTTAACAAACGAGCAACAACGGTTCTTGGCAGCGGCTGTGATCAGAAAAGACTGGCAGGGAGAGGCGTGATAGGTACGGGCACAAAGTTGGCAATCTTCATATAGTGGTAGAGCTTGTCTCATTATTATAGGGAGAAGCTAATGATGGAGCCGATAGCTTCCTTGATGTTGCCTCATGGAACGGAAAAGAGAGAGACAATCCCCTGGCCACAAATATCCACTGAGCCTTCGATTTGATATATGTTGTCACGCTGGGTTCATGAGGCCGTCTTTACATCTGCGTTGCGTTTCATAGACGTCCAGGAATATCGCTGGTCTTTGACAATACGTCTGCTCTCTTGAGTATATCTTCGTCTTTGGACATCTTGGAATCCTGATGATAGCGTGCTTGCATCTTTCTAAATTCAACATCTTTGAGATGGGCAGTGCTGAGCAGTCTCCAGTCACACTCCTTTGCCATTATCATCTTTGGATCGTGTCTTTGAGGAGTAGGGAAGCTCCTTCACACGAATGACTTAACTAATAGGCTCTGCAAATATGATAAAGCTCTTTTTATGGAGAATCCGTATGTACCTCTTAAGTCCCAGGTGCAATCTCCTTTGGTAACACAACTACTTCTTCTACGGGAGACGAAATTCTGAAAGCGTCTTGATGTAGTTTTAGATAGTGGTAAATAGAGTTGTCGTTCACTCAGACTTGGCGAGATTGATTTCAGGTTTAATAAATGAAAATAAATAAAAATAAGAAAATATACACAAAATAGTAGCAGGATGGATAGATACTGGGACTCGGGATTTCACTGCCTTTCATATACATGGGTTTTAGAAATTAATCCTTGACATTTATAGCTCCAAACACAAGAAATATTAACTCTATTCTTTGCCAAAGTAGATTTCATAAAACATTAGTTGTAAGTTGTGAGCATGACACATCAAAAGTAATTAAAACTAAGCATGCGACATCAAACACAATAACAAATAATTAAAAGAAATCATAATTCATTAAAAATCAGTGCAAATAGTAATTAAGGAATTAATTAAATTTACCACATGATGAAATTCAGCTTCGTCCGTCATCCCAGAGATGGGTTCTAGCTCCTCATGGTGAAAACACGCTCAAAGGAATTTTTCATTACTCAAAAAGGTGTTTGCAAGGAGAAAAGATACAAAGCGAGTGTGCTTATAACAGTTATAATTGTTCTGAGAACACACTCATTCTGGAGAAACACTAACGATCATTGCGAATTCGAAATAATTGTTACAAAAACTGTTACAAAGATATTGAATTCGAAACTATAGGTAACGGTTTCTGCGACTGTTTTTAACTGTTGTTTCTGTGTTCTTCTTCTTCTTCAATGGCAGCAGCAGAGACAAGCTCTGCAACTCCCGATTCTCTGCTCTATTCTAACCCCTAACACTCCCTATCCCTCTCTCTGCTCCCAAAAGCTCTTTTATACTCAACAGGCACCAAAATCTCACGATAGTAACTCCAAAATATTCTTGCATGATGATAATATTCTCGGGAATATTTTGTGTATCTGCAGCTGCTAATTCCGGGAAGTAAATTATCTTCTCACGCAGCTTCCTTCTATCGAGCACACTCCACCACATTGCAGAACAATTTGAACTCTTTCTAGACACACGCCAATCACATACAAACCCGTGAATAACTCAAATTTGGTTCATCATAAAAACGTATTTCCCTTTTTTAATCCACATCTTCTCTGTCGCTTGATAGAGTGTAGTAAATAGAGAAGATATCCTCTACAAGTTTCCCTTAAATAACGCCAGTGAATCAAACAGAAACCCGAGTATATTTCCCTTACTATGTTTTCTTAAAACTCGGTGATACTTCATTTGCTTACGTTTCTCAAGTGATTACCTTCCCTTTTTAAGTCAAACAGGGTAATATCACTCCATTTCCGAAACAGAATCTCCAAATATCTCGTCCAACATCAATCCCACAAATCTGCGCAGTTAACAACCTTCCCTGATTAACCCAAATCGGCCATTCCAGTCAATTCCAACTAAATCAAAATCACATGCCATCCCTATTTGGCCCATTGGAGCAAATCCAATTGATTTCATCCTTTTAATCTCATTAACACACCTTCAATTATCAGACATTAGTTTCTGCCGGAACTGGTTTATATTAAATCCATGATTATAGCCAATTGTAATCGGAACTGAACCCATTACCAGTCCTGTTAAGCCTAAATCAAGATACCCAAATGATTACAGCCATTTAATCTCACTATAAGACTTCCAAAATCCAAACCCTAATTCTGCTGCCATTTTTTCCCGCCAAAATTCAATTTTGAAATGTTGAAGATGAAGTGCCCCTAACCAAAACGTGGGCACCTTTAGCATATGGGGTACCCTGGGGTGTGAATAGTAGGTGGGGTGCCCCTTAACCAACATTGAGAGTCCGATAACACGTGTCCTTTGGGTGCAAATAACATTTTTTCGAGCCAATTCTCCACAAGAGCTTATTTCCTAGAAAAGACTTAAAACAAGATTATTAGTGATAAAATGAGTCACAACTAATGTATTTATGGGTGAAAATGCGTTGCACTTTCATGCTCATCACGTCTCTCATTGATGTTGCAGACATCACTATCTTCTTGAGGATGCTCCCTTGAGGTGTCTTCTCCAGTAGATCTGAAGATGTCCCGGGATCGCTCTCGTCCGGGTTGACATAATAGGTGAACCCTTTATGATGATTTGGAGATGACAATATTCGTTGAATCTTCCGAAACGCTTCTTTGCCCATGAAGCTTTGAAGTTCCTTCATAGTTCGCGGAAGCGGCATCGTGAGGATATCTTGGGTCTTGGATGGGTCCACTTTGATTCCCTCAGCAGTCACCTGGAATCCCAAATTTTTTCCTGAAGAAACGCCGAAAGCACATTTCAAAGGATTCATCTTCAACATGTATTCACGGCATTCGAACACTTGTCGTAAGACTCCTGTGTGGGCCGCCCGAGATTTTGATTTGACTACTATATCATCCACGTAGTCTTCAACTTGCTTATGCATCATGTCATGGAAGATTGCCGTCATAGCGCATTGATACGTTGCACCGACATTCTTTAAACCAAATGGCATCACAGTATAATAAAAATTTCCGAGAGGAGTTCGAAAAGTTGTCTTACTCGTGTCATGCTCATACATCCTTATCTGATTGTAGCCGCTATATCCATCCATGAAGGAGAACACGCCATGTCCGCTGGTGGAATCCACTAACATGTTGATGTTGGGTATAGGAAAATTATCTTTGGGGGCAGCATCTGTTCAAGTCTCTGAAATCCAAGCAGCACCTGATCTCGTGTCTGAACTGCCTCGGAGACTGTTTAACCGGCTTGGATCCAGGTATGACATGTAGATGATGGGTGACCAACTTTTTATCTAAACCGGGCATTTTTTCATACGTTCAAGCGAATATGTCCTGGTACTCTTTGAGAAGTTCCACGAGCTTCGTGCATTCATCCGTACACAAGGTTGAGCTGGTGGAGATAGGCCTAGGAGATTCCTCATTCTCGATATTAACGATTTCGAGCTCATCAGTCGTGGAGTTGGTGCCGTCTTGCAGCTGTCGTGGAGCATCCAACACCTCTTCCTGTGGCTCGTCGTTTTTGTAGCATTTCACTGGGCGGAGAGACTGGGAAACAGTCTCCCCTGCTAATTGCTAACAGCGGCGTCGGTACACCGTTTTCCCTTTCTGATCACGTCTCTCCACAAAAGTTCGCTCCCTCTTAGTGTGAACGTGGGTCGCGGCTTTACCGGATGAAGAAGAACGCCTTGTCAGAAAAGATACATCGTGGGGCTTAGCCCTCAATGATGCAAGTCGGCCCTCCTCCTGGATTGACGCCCACGTGGGGAGTGGGATGCAATGAACTTTGTCTGATTCTTCGCGCGGAGCTTCTTCTTGGTTCAAACAATTCCACTCCACATATTGGTGCGTAAGGAGACAATGATGCAGGAATACGAACGACTTCTTTATTCAGCATAGTCTTCAGGCATTGGTGATACGTCGAGGGGACGATCCTATTGTCATGAAGCCATGGTCTCCCCAATATCATATGGTATTCCGGCTCCTTTTCTATGACTTCGAATTTTACCTTTGATTGGACGGGCCCTACAGATAAATTCAAATTGACATACCCGTATGTATTGGTTTGGTTTCCTTCAAAGTCCATCATCGTGGTAGGCTGTCCAACGATCTTGCTTGGGCGAACCTTGTCCGTCCTGAGTGTCTTGAGAGTAATCATATTCAAAGATGAGGGCCCTCTTGAACTCTGAATCCTTGATAGGTGCAGTAACGTGTAGGGCCCGGTTGTGACCTTCTTCCGCCATCATGTCTTCGTCTGTAAATGTAACATTATTCACAAACATCTCTGGTGTTTTTGAGGCTTCTGGATGGAAAGGAGTTAAGTGAACGTCCAGGGCTATCTGGTTGATTGCAGCAAACGTCTCCGCCCGCTGATTCTTCGAGAGGTGTAAAAGTTTGCATAAACTTTCCACTAGAGAAGCCGCTTCCTGATCCACCGGCCTCTGGTTCATAGTAAAAATATTGACTTGAGGAGGATCGTTGCGAGGATCAGTCCCCAGTGTAAAAATATCTATGATAGGAGAACTGCTCGAATTTGATGTCATCTTGATGAGGAGATCGAGTATGTCATTTATCGCTTCTTTGATCAGGTCCATGTTCTTCGTGCGAATCTCCTGCACCCGTGCTAATTCGATCAATGTTGGGATTCTTCCGGTGTAGGATCAGAATATCGCGACATCAATGTTTCGCGAGATTAATAAATGACGACATTGCGAGGGAGTCGCAGGGAAGTAAAATAAATGACGCAATGAATGACGACAGCCAAAACATGAAAAAGATATGAAGATTCAGCGAAATTTAGGAGTGTCGTGAGAATTGATATATGTACACTTGCGATATTTCGCAAGACATTCCCGAAAATAAAGGACAGCTTAGCTGTCATCCACTGTGCACTACCCTATATAAATGGTTGAGTAAATATGTTGTAGGAGAGTTCTTTTTGAATTGTTAAGCAAGTCTTTAGGAGAGAGAAAGTTTTAGAGTGATTGTAATTCTACTACTCATTTCTATTTCATATTGTAAAGATTCAAGTATTCAATCAATAGAAATCATAATCATTCATCTTAAAATGACTTAATTGCATACATTTTAGTGAGGGGTGTAGTGTAGGATTTCCTGCAACTACATAATGGCGCTAGAAACAGGGATTGAGTAGAGATCAACCTTGTGAATTGAAAGAATCAGGAGTAACAAGAAAGAAATTTCGTATAATTTTCAACAATTTACTAAAATTGAGAAATGGCTAGAAGAAGGAATGCATCAGAACAACCAACAATTGTAAGAAGAAGCGGGAGATTAGCTGGAGAAAGGAGAAATGAAATAGGTGAACCATCAAGAATAAACGCAAGAGATAGAGAAGAAGGTCAAATTCAACCACCAATTCAACCAGCACCGAATAGAGTAATAGATTATGATAGGGTGAGTGTGAGTGTGCATACATGGAGATCAGATTCTGTGGAAGAAAGAGAAGAAGTGCAACAATTGATAAATAATGGACAAGAGGAGAGAAATCGAGAAGAGATGGGAGAAACAATTCATAGAAATGAAGAAGTCGCAGCATTAGAAGCATTGAGGCAAACAATACATGAGGAAAGGCGATTAGAAGCGGAAGAACGTGCAAATTTAACAAGGCAAAACCATGAGTTAAGAATGGAAAATATGAGGTTGCAGAATAGAAGGTCGAGAAGTAATACCAGATCAAGATCAGGATCGGTTAGAGAAGATATGAGGAGAATATTACCTGTAGAAAATGTTAATGAAGAAAATCTAGAAAGAGAGCCAAATCTCGGTGAAGGATGCTGCGAAAGAAGGGAAGTGGTGTGTATTCCACGTCCTGAGATTTTACAGAATGGCCAAAATGACGGAAATCAAGGAAATAGGCAGCAGAATAATCCAATTGATGAAGAAAATCAGGAAGAAGGAAGAAGAATACTGCATGGGAGAGAAACACAGAGGAAACAAAAGGAGATTGAAGATGACATCGAAAAGCATTATATTGAACAAGCGCATCTAGCTTGCGAAAGGGAAAGATTAAGAGTAGAAATGGAAGAACGGGAATCGGAGGAAGCAATTCGGCAGAACAATCATGACAATCGAGAAAGAAGGCGCGAGCAAAATCGCAACAATGGAAATATCAATGAAGAATATGAAAGAATACAAAGGAGAACTTATAGACAACCAAGAAGAGAAAATGATAAATATAATGGTGTGCGAATTCGTGAACGAGATGAAGGAGAAAGTCGCAGAGAAAGAAGAGAAAAAAATGTTGAACAAGAAAATCAAAGTAGACATGAACGCAGAAGGAGAGAGGTAGAGCTAAAAAGACCAATAAATTCGAACCCTGATGTAAATGAACAAATCTTAAGAGAGTTGGCAGAGATGAGAGGAATGTTGAACAATAGAAGAGGAGGAGGAAGAAGACAATTGGATGAGGCCATCGAAGAAGCTGCGAAAACCCCTTTACACTAGAGGTGCGATTAGGAGGAATACCCCCAAAGTGCAATTTACCCGCATTAACCAGTATTTTTGATGGAACAACTTGCGCAATACAACACATCAAAGCGTATGTGAGATGTATGCTACAGTGGGAAAATCATGATGCCATATTGTGCAAATATTTCGCATCAAGTTTAACAGGGGAAGCACTGAAATGGTTTGAAGGTTTACCAAGAAACACAATCACGTCATTCAATCATTTACAAGCTATATTCTTAGGGGCATATATAAGTAACAACTCCTCGCGACCAGGAATTGAAGATGTATTTGGGCTGAAACAAAGAGTTGGCGAAAGTTTGAGACACTTAACTGTGAGGTGGAAGACAATGTGTAGCGAAATGGCTGGGCGAGTGGATGAAAGATATCTTATTTTATCATTCATAAACGCTATGTTCGCAACCAATTTGTTATATATTCAAAATTTAAAATCAAGAATACAATTACAATGACTGAGTTGCGAGAACTTCAGGAGGAATATATTGCTCTAGAGGAAAGGCAAAATGAGATGGAATCATACCCAGTTGCGAATACAAATTCAAATGCTGCGAATGCAAGCTTATTACCCAAGTTGATAAACACAGTAGCGAGCACTTCGCAAGGGCAACAAGAAAAAATAATAGATGATGGACAGCCAAAGATAGTAGCTATGGGAAGCCGTGATCAGGAAGAATTTGAAAGAGAAAGGAACTACTACAACCGTGGCGGCAATAACAAAATTCAAAGACTTGATCATCCGCAAGAAACTTATGGAGGTCGAAGGCAGAATTATCATGGAGGACAGCGAAGTCACAGAGTAGTATGGGAGGAAATCAAAATGCCACCACTTAATACTAGTGTGGAAAAAATATGGGAAGCTATACTCTTGATGGAAAACATACCTGCACCATGGAACATGGGGAATGAGCCACCACCAAGTGATAGAAGTCACGAGTTCTGTTCTTACCACCGCTTTCATGGACACCTAACAAATGACTGCAGAAATATAAAAAGAATTATCCTCAGAATGATTGACCAAGGAAAGCTGAGTCATTTTCTAAAAAGTGAAGAGAAGGTTCAACCGTTACCACCACCGCCAGAAATGCACAGAACAAACTCAGCAAAGGGGAAAGAAACATTCGTAATAGAAGTTGGAACGAAAGCTAAAAATTTGTTTTGCAACTCCATTGTACATTCATACCGAACAATTGAAGATTTTCATGATAATATTCTCAGTAGGATTTTCGCGAGGGATGCTGATAATAAAGAAGTGATGAACATCGCGAAGACATCGCAGTTAAAAGAATGGCAAATGCAGATTATTTCTTTCACCGCAGAAGAGATTCCTGAAGGCAGAGAGACACATGATAGCCCATTGGTTGTAAAATTGGAAATTAACCCAAAACATGTAGATGGCGAAGATGATGAAGCAGAGAATTCCTGGGCGATCAATAGAATCTTAATTGATACGGGGAGCTCAGTAAACATTCTTTTTTACCATACTTACAAGACTATGGGTGGGAAGGATGAAGAGTTGATACCTTCGACATATAAAATATACGGTTTCAATGGCACAGCGAATAAGCCTAAAGGAGAAGTTCATATGAGAATACCCTTGCAAGGATTATCAACTGAAATTTTTTTCTGCGTAGTCGATGTGGAGTCCCCTTATAATGCATTGATCGGAAGGCCATGGTTGCACGAAATTCTGGGTGTAGCGTCGACTTATCATCAATGTATAAAGTTTCCTCATCCCAGCGGTGTTGGAGTTATAAAGGGAGACTGGATGGAAGGACAAAAATGCTATGAGATTGATGTGGAGAGTTGCGAGGAAAGAGCTGCAAAAAGAAAGGGCTGGAAGCAAAATATAAAAGATGAACAAAGAAAAGAAAGATTTATGGTGGATACCATAGATACAAGAGGTGAAGATACGTTGCGAAGCAAGTGAATGAAAACATCTGAAAATTATGATGGACAGGAATCATTAAGAAGTTTGAATGGTGCAGAGGCAGAGAGCAGCAGGAGCAAAAAGTGTAAGAAATGAATAATCATCATTATCAAAAGCAATGACAAAGGCATATTAATGATAAGAAGAAGAAACAATGATTGAAGAAGAAATATGATGCGTGTCGTAGGTGCAATCAAATTAATCAATATTTCCACTCAATTAAAAATAATATAATGGAAGTCAAGTTCGTTCCCACGAGGAGCAAGAGATTCTAGTTGTAAAAATTGTCACAAAAGAGGGGTGTAAAAAGCAAAAGAAAATAAACAAAGCAATTAAAAGATAAAGTTGAAAGCAATAAGAGAGACAAGATCAAGGAATCCTTCTTCGTTGCAAAACAATGAATCAAGTTATGTTATTTTCTACTTGTTATTAGTCACAGATTATCACCAACCGTAGGATAGCAGGTCCGCTTAGCTAGCCCCAAAATCCCTAATTTCACTGAGTAACAGGTCCGCTTAGTTATCGATTCTATTCAAAAGAACCACCCCGAGGTTCGCTTACAAGATGTAATTCCCAATGCATTAAGATTTATGAATTTAGGTTTAGTACTAGTAGTTAAACTCGGTTTGCTTGGTTCACTTTCTAGCGTTGTTTCTACACACAATCGCTCCACGGAATCCCTCCGCAAGGTCTCGTGTTTGCTACTTATGTAAAGAGTCAAGAAACGATTACTTATCTCCTAACTTTCACTAGCATTAGATTAAATCGACAAATCAATTTAGTTGGCCACCCAAACAATCTATCAATCAATCATGAATGTCTTTAAGATCATTCCTATTAGTAAAAACAATCAATAATCATGTGAAAAACCTCAAGATAGAATTGAAACAATACTCAAAACATATATTAAGAACTAGGAATTCATCCTCAATCTATAATTAAATTAGCTACTCATGTTAAAGAGTTCACACAAAGAATAAAGAAAAGAGAAGTGTTGTGTGTAGAGATGTGTGTAAAAGATGTAGAAAACTTCTCTATTTATAGGCTTCAATATTCTCCAAATCTTCCAAGGAATAGAATCCTTTTCCTTTAGCAATTCAATTTCCAAAACCAAGCCTTTCTCAACTCTTCCATCTTCTCTTTCCAAGTTTGAGCCCAAATTCTCCATCCAACTCCTAGTCCAAGTCTTCACACCCATGAGAGAAGTCCATAGAAAATTCTGGAATTTTTGGCTCGCCGGAAAACTGGTATTATGGCCGGAATCCGGCCGGAAAAGTCGCCGCCGACCACCTGAAAATCTGTCGTCGGGAGAATATTCGACGGAATATTCCGTCAGTCCACCGTTAAGGATAACGGTCAAACAGGTCAACCGTCAGTCAATGTAGGAGAGTCAGCTACCAAGTCAGCTTCTTAGTCAAGGCTGAGTGGTCTTAATCGGCTGAGTCACTGAGTCAACTCGGAGTCAACTAAGTCAGTTGACCCGAGTCAGTCCAGGCCACTTTGCACATGCCAGTGTAAGTCACGGCCAAGATGGCCCTGTATTGCCTTCCCTTTTGCACAGCCCAAATGGCTGTATCCCGCAGTTCCAACTTCAGCTCCATCTTTTTCATTAGCTCACAATCCACCACCAGAACCCAGACCTGCAACCTCATTGCCTCCACCTTGCCTGATCTTCACAGCCACTATCCTCACCAAGCTCACAGCACCAGATTCACTGCTCCAGCTCAGTCCACCTGCAATATCAGCTCAAATTCACAAAGCCAGCTACCCTGTCATGCCATCCTGCAATCCATTCTTGGTCCATTTTACTGCATTTCCAACACATTCTCAGAACAGGCCCAATTGCACATCCCATCAGCAACAACTCAGAGCCATACTTCACCACCATTTACCTGTAGCAGCAACCTCCAACTGAGTCACTTACATACAAACTCAGGTATCTCATACAACACCTTGAGCTACACAGACCACTCATCTCTGCCACAACCTTAATGCCACAACTTCAGAGCTCAAGCCAACCTCATTGTATCAACACATAGCACCACAGAACCACTTAAACCAGTTACTCCACCATCTCCAGATGCTTCAACTCCATTGGCACAGCCTTATGAACTCAACCAGTGCCTAACCTCCAACCCATTCATCCTCTGAATCATCACAAGCAACATCTATCTCAGGTCAAACTAATTCTATCACCTGCAATTCCAGTGGCCAATTGTACCACAAAGCTTTGACAAAATTACCAGCTCCATCTTCTAACTTCATTTGAGTCTTCAAATCCCTTCAACAAGTCGAGCCCATCTTGTTTCATCAGCTCAGAACCCATTTTCGATTCATCCATTCTTTATCAATCAATTTGAGCTAATCAATACCACCATTAAAACCCATTTCTGTGTTCTTCCCGTCTGATTCATCTCTTCTTCACTCCCTGATTTCCATCTTCGATTAACAAACCCAAATTCCATCTATTCTGCAACTCCATCTCTGCCATAACAACAAAGAACTTCTCCATCGGTTCTTCCACAATCGACAGCAAAAGATCTTCATGGCATCGGCTTCTCCACGGCAAAACCCAATCCGAATACAACCTCAAACCCTAATCGATTCAAACAACAACAACTTCAGAAACCCTTAATTAGCCATAACCCATCTCTGATTCATCCTCTCTGAGCTCCTCTTCAAATCGAAACCCTGTTCAATCTTCTCTCAATTTTCAGGTTCAGCGTCTCAATCTGGTCTCAAACTTCAATTCCTCCCCGAGTCTCCGAGTTCGATCTCTGGATTTCACAAAGGCAACTCTCTCTCTCTCTCTCTCTTTCACTCGATTTTCAGTCCTCAACTTCTTCTCTCAATCTCTTGAAATTAACAAGAAGAATGGTCGCTTCTCTCTCGGTTCAGGTGAGAAATGAATGATAGAAGAGAAAGACCTCTTCTCTATTAGGGTTGGATTGAGTCGGATAGGATAAAGGTACCCTACTGCATAGGCTAGGGTACACCCCAGGGATAATTACACCCTCTGATATGATAAGGGGTACCCTGATGACAACCCCCCTTAGCCTTGACTGGGCCTATCTTTATTACTCCTCCAAATTGGGTTGCCCCTTAACCTTAATTGGGCTCCATATATCAATCGCCTGTAAAATGACCTCTTTGCCCTTTTTGGCTCAAATAGAGTAATTTCTTCTTCTTCTCCTCCGTGCGACTCCAAAGTAGCTACAAAACTCAAAACAAGCGTAAAATACATAATTTACAAGAAGAATAGCAAAGAAAGCATAAACAATAGATAGTAAATAGGATGTATTCTACACCCTATCAAATTCCCCCACACTTAGACTTTGCTAGTCCTCGAGCAAATCAAACTAAAAACTCACAACTTCAAAGCGTTCAAGCGTCACAAGCATCCAAAGAGTTATGAGGACATAGAGTTTCTGCATGCTAGTAATAAGAAGTTAGAAATACTAAAGAACATATTCTCATTCTTAAATGTTGATTGAGAAATAACCACACCATAATGAGAGAACGCGTGTTTGAGAAACGACCAATAAGCATTTCGCCTCGACTTCTGCCTCACCAAATAAGATTTTATGATAATTGCACTCAAAAAGACGGCTTTTTTATGGTTCTCACATGTGTGCAGGTAGGAATGAAGAGAGAAATCCTGCAACACGTTGAATGGTGGGAAGGACAACTTCCGAAATATTTTTAAAAACCCACATCTTTTAATATTTTGAAAAACCATTTTTCTGACGATCTCTACGAAAGGAAATCAACCATTATTTATCGAGGATGAGATTACTTACTCACCTTCACATCCGATCGCCAATTATGATAACACCACTCTCACGGCATCCAATAGAAACGTCTTCCGCTCCTCGTCTTGATCTCCTTGGTCTTCGTCTTCGGTTTCAACTATTGATGATAAACCCTCGAATTTCATAAATCCTTGACAATTTATAACTCTTTTTACCTTAAATCCTTGTCGCTTGAAACTTCCTTATAAATTTTCCTTCCCCACGGCTTATTAAATAAAAATAAGAACAAATATTTCTCTCTTTTTTTTTTTTTTTAAATTTTTTAAATTTTTTTTTTTTTTTTTTTTTTTTTTTTTTTTTTTTGAAACAAAAGAAATTAAATACCAAATAAACCATGGCCGTAGGAGAAGTATTTTACCGCTTGATTCTTCACAACTTGTATCGTCTTGAAATCACAAACTTTCAAAAATTCTCACCTTTTAATTTTCTTCGCTTTTATGAATAAGTCTTCATACTTGTATGTAAAATTACCTCATTGTATTGTAAGTCCTCAACATATATGTGAAATCCGCTCTTTGTATGTTGCTTTACTTGAATATGAAATTTGCTCTTTTTCTCATTTCGTTGCTTGTAAACCTTGCACTTTTCCAACTTTCCTTGTAGATTTTGATGTCGCTCCTTGTTGATGATGATGGTGTTTCTATGGATCCGTTGTTGTCGAGAGAGAGAATGGTGCTAACTGCAAATCGAACTACAAGAAGGAAGCTTTCATCTATAGACGTCACCCTCATGATTGACAAAATAAGCACTCAAGAGATCAAAGAGTAGTGCTTCTATTGGTGGGAGGTTGGGTAGCTCACCATTCTACCCGGAATTAACGTATGGTGACACACACTCAAAAGAAGCTCTTTAGTAGATGGAAAATTTCTGGTCGGTGCCTCACATGATATGAATACGGGTAGTCTCCACTAATGATTGATCAGCAACTCTAATAATGCATTTCTCCCTGCACCAAATTCGCATCACCGGCATGATTAAATCCATTATTTAACACTCTAACAAACAAGAAATCCGAATGTAGTTCTCTAACATTTCCAAGTTCAATTATGTCGGTCAAAATCTCTATGTAAACATACCTAGAAGTATGCTAGTGACTCTAAAATCTCTAAAAGTTGAAAGTTTTTAAGTAAAACTTTTTTTTTTTTTTTAATTTTTAATTTTTTTGTAATTTTTGTTTTAAAAACATGCTTAACCACTCCCCCACACTTAAACCTTACATTGTCCTCAATGTAATTGAATCCTCCTAGTAAAGTCAAGGTGGGAAATTTTAACATGATAAGAAACAAGAAAAAGAAACAAAAAACAAAAGGATAAGAAATACAAAACCTATGGGTTGCCTCCCATTAAGCGCTTGTTTTAAAGTCGACGGCCCGACTTAGCTCTTGCAAGATTCATTCCCCATATACTAACAATCGGAAAATTTGGGGATCCACCCATAATACCTGTTTTGAAAACAATAACTCCATACAAATATTAGCACAAGAAAACAATAGTGAAATTATCGCTCGATAGAAATTTCCCCCACACTTATTCTCGTCCACACTCGGAAGTGTATAAAGAACATAGAATTTGGGAATTTCCATGTGTTCCTCTTGGCAAACCTGCATAGTGTTAGCATCAAGTGTCTCCAATGGTGGATATTTAGAAACAAAATCATCCAAAAATACTTTCGAAGCACATACATTCAAACCAATAAGAGGTAAAGGAGAAGAATCAATAGGCAAAGGGTTAGACAAACCTTTCACAATTTCTTGTATTATAGAATCCTCTTCATCCTTAAAAAATTCGAGTGAATTACTTACCTCTTGTATATCGTGGTCCTCTATTAAACCTTGCAACCATTCTTCGTCGTTTTCTACCTTAACCAAAGTCTTGGCATCATTAAAATCATTCGCAAGTTCAATTGGGTCTTCCACAAAATCAATTAATTTGGTTTCATCCTCTAGCATCATCTCTTCAACATTCTCATCATCGGAATCGGGCCATTCACTAAAATGATTCTCATCGGTATAGATTGTAAGATCTTCTTGTGCGGGTGTTACTTCGTTTACAACAATAGGCAAGTGATATCCAAACTCCTCCTTTTGAATAGGTGAAGGATCTTTATTATGATCCGGAGTTGGAATAACTTCCTCATTGTTGCAATGCTCATACACTTCCGCGGACTCATATCTTTCCCTAAGGAATTTTTTCCAAGCAATAAATGCATCTTCCTCAAACTCTTCCTTTTGAATAGGTGATTGATCATTATTAAGATCAAGGCTTGAGTAAGCTACACTAGCGTCATCAAAAGTCTCCAAAGGTTGGTTAATTTGTTCGTATAATTTCTCCGAATTCCTTTGAATTTCTCGATGTGATTCTTGCAACTTTTGTTGAAGATCCCCAATCATGGCAGACATCTTTTCTGCAAAACTAGAGAATTTATGATCATAAACAAAACTATCCTCCCATCCTTGTGATTGTCCACTTACATACCCGTCATAAGGTTGTTGATATGTATGAGAATATCCATAATGTTCTGTAGGAATTTGATCATAGCCAAAAGATTGGTTTTGATTGTATCCTAAGGATGGTTGGAAGTTGCCATAATGTTGAGGTTGAAAACCGTATTGATTGTTGTAATATGCTTGCTCTTGTCCACCATACATGGAAAATCGGCACCTGAAATAAGATTCTCAAAAACTAAGTTAGATACGATATAGAATCTAACAAAGCAAGAATAAAGCAAAAAAAAAAAAAAAAAAAAACAACTAAAATCATCCGCTGCTCCCCGGCAAAACCCAATCCGAATACAACCTCAAACCCTAATCGATTCAAACAACAACAACTTCAGAAACCCTTAATTAGCCATAACCCATCTCTGATTCATCCTCTCTGAGCTCCTCTTCAAATCGAAACCCTGTTCAATCTTCTCTCAATTTTCAGGTTCAGCGTCTCAATCTGGTCTCAAACTTCAATTCCTCCTGAGTCTCTGAGTTCGATCTCTGGATTTCACAGTGGCAACAGCTCTCTCTCTCTCTCGGTTTCACTCGATTTTCAGTCCTCAACTTCTTCTCTCAATCTCTTGAAATTAACAGCAGCAATGGCTGCTTCTCTCTCGGTTCAGGTGAGAAATGAATGATAGAAGAGAAAGACCTCTTCTCTATTAGGGTTGGATTGAGTCGGATAGGATAAAGGTACCCTACTGCATAGGCTAGGGTACACCCCAGGGATAATTACACCCTCTGATATGATAAGGGGTACCCTGATGACAACCCCCCTTAGCCTTGACTGGGCCTATCTTTAGTACTCCTCCAAATTGGGTTGCCCCTTAACCTTAACTGGGCTCCATATATCAATCGCCTGTAAAATGACCTCTTTGCCCTTTTTGGCTCAAATAGAGTAATTTCTTCTTCTTCTCCTCCGTGCGACTCCAAAGTAGCTACAAAACTCAAAACAAGCGTAAAATACATAATTTACAAGAAGAATAGCAAAGAAAGCATAAACAATAGATAGTAAATAGGATGTATTCTACACCCTATCAAAATACGCGAGAATCTCGCCATCAAGAATGTATGAAAATTTGATTGAAGAATTGAAAAACAAAAATGAATAAACAATGCAAGATTGTGCGATAGTTTCGCAAACAAAATAACAAGAGAAAACCAAAAATGAATGATTGAATGAATTAACAAAAATGAAAGAGTGAGTGAATGGGACGAACCTTTATGGCGTACACCCTAGTTCGCGAATGATATTTCGCAAGAGGCAAATGTAAGACCTAAAGTGCGTCATATAAGGGGGTATCTCTTGACATGGCTCAGAGAAAAGGTTACACCGCTCCTGGAACTTGAGTCATGGAGATTTGGGGCCCATGAAAGCCTATCCAGGAGAGATACCTTGGATTTCCAACTATATATATATAAGGTTATACCCTGGTTGGACGCCCGAGGGTCTCTTCCAAGGAGTCAGTGTATGCTCAAGGCGCCGAGGTACACGGTTGAGCCAAGAGTGCCTGGGGCATTTGAAGTGTCTCGGCCATTCTTGGCAAGTCTTGGCATATGTTGCACTCGGCCCGAAGAAAACTCTACTTAGGGTGCAGTCTCGTAACCATAAACCCTATAGGTATAAGGGATAAGAGGCTGCGAAAACAACTGGTTGTTGTTAAGACCGGATGGGAGGAGCTAGTCTTGTATGGCCGATGTACGCCTCCTTGAAGGGGGCAACCAGGGAGATGATAAGGGCGGCACCCTCCATTAGGGAGCTGATAAGTGTCACAAGACGGCAATGTCATGGGGCTTTATATTCGCAAGAACATTTAGGCCTGTCATATTGTCGCAAATGAAATATCCTACGAGGCAAAAATACTAAAGAAATGATAAGACAAGATCAATGGGTCATTACATGAAAGTGTAAGGACGTCCTGCGATCTTGTCGCAAGACGTCAATGTCATGGGATTTTACATTCGCAAGAATATTTAGACCTGTCATATTGATGCAAAATGAGGGGTGGCAAAATAAGACCTTTAACTAGGAAGGCAAAATAAGACCACACAAAAACAATGATAAGACAAGATCAATGGGTCAATACATGAAAATGTAAAGACGTCCTGCGATTTTGTCGCAATGATGAATTTCAACATAAATGATGATAAAATAACACAAGAAATCGAGTAAGCAAACAAGCTTGCGAATACGATTATATTTCTTCATTTATTTGTGAAGAATCAGCAACAGCAATTGCGATATTAAGAAGTATCATTACTTAAAGGTTATCGACTTGATTTATCTCATGTGAAAATAAATAACAGAGGCAAGTATGGGAATGATTAGAATAAAAACTTGTTATTTATTTTCATATGATAAATTTACAGGAAGAGATTACAAAATGGAAGGTTAGAAGAATAAATACACAAATATCACAAGAAGAGAAAGGAAAATGGAACAATCTAGCAACTCATTCTTCTTTATCAGATTCCTTATCAGATTCTTCTTCTTCGCTTACATCACTATCAGAGACATCTGAACAAGGCATATTATCAGGAATTTCGTCGAGAAGACAAGGATATGAAGAAAGAGGAATGTTGTGATCATTGCAAATTTGTTCAATAGTTTGGTTGCGAAAACGAACAAAGATCATTATTGAAATTCGCCACAGTAGTTTGTAGTTGCTTCTTCATCTTAGAATATTTGTCATTGCGAAGAGAGAAGTCTTTTGCAAGTTGCGCTTTCTCGATTCAAGTTCCTTGATTCTAGTTTGAAACCTCTTCTCGATTCTCATGAACAAATGATAATGAGTTAGCAAACTTAATAACATTTCGTAAAAAAGAAGTGGAAAAATAATGAAGAATAGTAAAACAACCTTCTCTGTCAGAAATCATATCTTTAACCAAGGCATTATGCTCAGCATGAAGACTGACGTTAACACCTAAGTTATTTCTGGCATTATCTAGAACCTTCGCAGCCCAAGCGAATTCATCATCATTATTTATGACAAGAAGTGAACGAATTTGATTTTCTCGCTCATTAAGTATGGCATTTTGGCGAAGGGATTCATCTCGTTCAATTTGGACTTCAAGAATAGTTTTTTGGAATTTTGCTAATGCTTGTGCACCTTGATTATCAATGCGATCCTTATCATCTATGAGGCTGCTAATCTTTTTCCTTAGAATACTATTACTCTCCTGGGAGTCAAGATATAAACGTTTAAATCGGTTGGATAAACCTAAACTAGATCTATGTTCAATTTCTAAAAGATGAAATTTGGTTCGAAGTTCATTTAATGAGAGAGAATTAGTCTTGTTTGAAGAACTACTTAAAGATTCATTGAGATGAGCGAGAAGAGCATCATCATCCATAGGTTCAGGGAATGAATGGAGAAGGATGGCCTCGTCAGAAAGATTATAAATGTCTGCGAAAATAATAAGTCAGGCAAAGGAAAATAAATGGCAAAGTAGAAATAGAGAAAGAAGGAGGGTGTTATACCATAAAGTTGCTGATTAGCACTTTGAAGTGTAGATATTTTGTCTTTCTGGGAAGAAGACTCAACTTCCAACTGTTGAATTTTAGCATCCTTCTTGCGAGATGTCGCAACTTCAATTTCTAGCTCTTTGTTCTTCTCCTTAAGTTGAAGATTTTTCTTCTCAAGATTGTTGCGTCTTTTCTCGAGGTCTGAGGCAACAACAAAGGAAGCTCTCCCAGACTATAAAGGAAAGTAAAGAAATTGTTAAGATAAGGTTTATAATCGAAATCGCAAAGAAATAACGAAATATGAACATACCAAAGCACTGAGTGCATTTAAGAGACTGGGAGTCATTGTTCGGGAAACTCCGCGAAAAGATTCATTATCCTCTAACAGGGGGGCATCGCAAATTTTAGCGAGAGCTTCGCAAGTAGCAGATAAATGATCATCTCCCAATCCTTGCATAGAATCGGAGAAGACACTAGACAATTGCGCCATAGCAGAAGCGACTGAATGATTCTCCTTCGCAGAGGAAGTACCAACCTCATTTTCATCTTCGTCAGAACTCTCGCTGGTTTGGGAACTTGAACGATAAGAGGGATGGATTTCCGTTTTTTAGAAGATGGAGCAGAAGATTTATCCTTGCGAAGAGTAATTTTATTCTTGCCCTTAACCTTCGCAGCTTCGGGAATGTTAATTTCTTCAACAACCTTCGCACACGAATGAAGATAAGAAACAGAGGCAACAATATTGTTAAAAATCACAAAAGAAAGTATTTCTTACTTCATCCGTGATTGATCGGAGTATCGCTAGAGTACTCGTCTTTGGACGTCTTTTATAACTCCTTTTCAATTTGGCAATCTGAAAATTTTACAAGTCTAGTAAATATAAGAGGAAGGAAATATCGCAAAGCAAACCTGAAATAGGAAGTATACCTCTTTTGCCTTCTCGGGCCACTTAAATTCCCAGGGATGATAGTTTGCGAGATTTGCAGGGAGTGTATGAGAACCTGCAATATAAGGTCCGCTCAAAAATAGAGGAACAACCCACCACTTCTCATCTTTGGAGTACCGAGGAACATTATTTTTGCCCGAGTGCCGAGTCAATATCTTGCATGAGCAGACTTATCACTTGGAGATATTATCTTTTCTCTTCAATCGAGCACCCCAGCGAGATTTATCATTTCTCATATTTATTACTTCATAATTTTCAAAAAAGTTTTCTACAGTATACTTCTCAGTAACTATTTCTAAATTTGCGAATCTAGGATCTTTGACATCATCAGGATATAAAGATCCCTTACCAGTGCCACGGTTGGCGAATTCAAGCATTAGACGGATGCAATCACCACTTAGTTGATAAATAGCTCGCGAGAATTTCTCATGAGCAAGAATCTCATAGAATAAAGGTATCTCTGGATTGTAGAGAGGAATGGGAAGGCCTGCGAGAATTTGACCTAGCGAGATTATGATTTTCTGATCATTACACTGATGATCAGAAAACAACTTTGCAGAAAGTATAGATGAAGATTCTTGATCAGGAATGGTTGATAAGATGAAGCCCTTCTCTTGAAAATTCTTTTGAGCTTCATTAAAAAGGGGTTTATATATGCGACCAAGTGAAGCCATTTTTAGAGTATGGGAATGATTAGAAAATTGAAGATCAAGAGAAAGAAAGAAGGAAAGATTTACAGCAGCAGAAGCGCAGATTGCGGAGGAAGAGAAGTTGCAGAAGAGAAGTTGCAGAAGGAAAATAAAAGAGAAGAAGAGAAGGGTGAGAAAACTATATATAAAGAGAAGAATCCTCGAGAAAACAAATGCATTTAATGCGAGATGGGACGTGAATGGTCAAGAATAAACGGTTGAAAGAGACGTGTCAAGAAAAGAGTGGAAGAAGAAACACCTGTAATAAATTCCGTGTAAAAGTACGGGAGTGAAACAGATAAAAATGAACAATTGCGAAATTTCAAAACATTGGCTCTCATGACATTCTCTCCTTCGCAGAGAAGACATGAGAAGAGGCAAGATGTAGGATCAGAATATCGTGACATCAATGTTTCGCGAGATTAATAAATGACGACATTGCGAGGGAGTCGCAGGGAAGTAAAATAAATGACGCAATGAATGACGACAGCCAAAACATGAGATAGATATGAAGATTCAGCGAAATTTAGGAGTGTCGCGAGAATTGATATATGTACACTTGCGATATTTCGCAAGACATTCCCGAAAATAAAGGACAGCTTAGCTGTCATCCACTGTGCACTACCCTATATAAAGGGTTGAGTAAATCTGTTGTAGGAGAGTTCTTTTTGAATTGTTAAGCAAGTCTTTAGGAGAGAGAAAGTTTTAGAGTGATTGTAATTCTACTACTCATTTCTATTTCATATTGTAAAGATTCAAGTATTCAATCAATAGAAATCATAATCATTCATCTTAAAATGACTTAATTGCATACATTTTAGTGAGGGGTGTAGTGTAGGATTTCCTGCAACTACATCCTGTTACACCATCAGATACACCGTTGGAAAGGGGGGTATCTCCATTGGAGGAACTTCGACCGGGATTTGGAGTTGTTGGGGCAGCCCTAAGACCAACAATTTTGAAATCAGCCAAATGGGATTGGGTATTGAAGAAATTGACTTCACAGCCGAGAGATTAATCTCCCATTGTGGTCGCCAATTGTTTATGGGTGAAAACTATTTTTGCTGGTTTCGGTAATTTTGGGTGTGTGTGGATGAGAAATGAATCTAAACCCTAAACAAATGCACTGCACGGGAGTGCTTTTGATTCGAGAGATAAATCTATATAATTTTGGCCCAAACCAAGAAATGGACGTTCCAGACTTGCTTCGGTCACAAAGTGACGGAGATGGGGTTGATCTTAGGGAGGGAAGCGAAGAAGGTGTTGAGATTATGGAGGTGTTGGTTGTTTATGACTTGTATCAGAATGTTGAACTGGCTTGTACAATGAAAGCTATCAGTTCTGGGTGTTTTCTGGATACCGATGACAACACTTGGTTTTTTCTGTGTTGTTCGAAGATAGGTCGAAGAACCTATTGTTGATGGTGGATTTTCATTTAAGGTTAAAATTGTAAAAAACCAGAAAATCATGCGCTGACATCTTGTAAAAGATAAAGCCATTAATAAGTGTTGGATACTCCTTCACTTTACTAATTCACCTAGAATGGAGCATGTGGCAACAATCCCATTCTGTGAATTAAATACATGAAATTCATCCAGGTTGGAGCATGTAGCAACAATCCCATATACCCTGTGAATTTATAACATTATTAGTTAATGCGTAAGCAGCCTTGTATTTCCTGTACTCATTATCGGTGCGGCATGAC
This sequence comes from Papaver armeniacum, assembly GCA_023531295.1. Classification (NCBI taxonomy): domain Eukaryota; kingdom Viridiplantae; phylum Streptophyta; class Magnoliopsida; order Ranunculales; family Papaveraceae; genus Papaver; species Papaver armeniacum. The sequence continues at coordinate 61,687 of JAJJWW010001834.1, read as the reverse complement.
GATCGAGTGTTGCTCTCAGCAGAGCAACACGAACCTCCAAGCATTATAATGAAAGCATGTACGAAATACCCGTGTGCAGTTGCAACTCTCGGTGTGTTATACTAGCCCGATTGAGAACTCTCGGTGTGTTATACTAGCCCGATTGAGCATCCGGATTGTCCGTATCAGTCTGGATATGATCTCGTTCATCCAACCTCACCAGCGTGATTGGATGGCCCAGATCAATTCCATAACCCCCAAGCGGGTATGGAATATTCACTGCCGAACCAACGCGGACCCCGCATGGTCGGCCTCCCCAAAATATTGGCATAGCTTCCCAAAACGTCCAAACCAGAGCGTATGGACGGAAACCCTAAATTAGGGTTTGCGGCATATTACATGTGTCGCAAAACAGCCTCAACCATCCATCTTCGCAGGTATAGATGGAGGGCGTAGATGTAGATTCAAAGGGCCCAGAGCATGTCAACACAATCACCGTGGGCCCGCCTACATACCTGACCAATCGGTCAGGACCAACCATGGTTGGTCATCCCAATTCGTGCGCCCGAACATAGCATGACGCACGGCCGTGAAAACCCAAAAATTCGGGTTTTGAACATCATGAGCGTCCATCTTCTCCGGCACGAATGGAGGGTCCCAGATTAGATTAAGCAGGTCCGGTCATACCAGCATGACCACCGTGGGCCCGTCTATCCCCTCACCTGATCGGCCAAGGCATATCATGCCTGGCTATCCAAAAATGCGCGTCCAAACTTGCGTGGTCACACTTCCCAAATTGCAAACTGATCTTGACCGCTCAACTTCACCGGACGATTTGAGTGGCTTAGATCACATTTTCATGGGACAGTCAGGTATAGGCGTGAATACCAGCCTACCACCTACACTCCAGAGCAATCGACCAATACCGACCAAGAATTGGTTGTCTTGGAACGCGCGCCTGAAGATGGCGTAATATGCGGCTCTTGCGGCACTAGTTTCCAGTCACAAATTGATCTCGACCACTCAACTTCACCGGACGAATTGAGTGGCCCATATCATACTTTCGTGAGGTAATGAGGTATGGGCACCTGCACCGTCATGCCGTCTACACGCATGTATGATCGGCCTGGCCAAAATCGTCTCCCAAGCTTGGATTCGACCAAGCTGAAGAATGATGCCTGCGCACCTCTTCAACACCTAATTCCATCAACGGTCGCAGATGAGTGTCTCAAAGATCATCTCGTCCGTCCAACTTCACCGGCTTGGTTATACAACCACAGTCGAGTTAATTGGTCGGTGAGGCGTCATGGTAATCACCACCCATCACTCTACCACACCAGGATGCAGTACCTGCATAAAATACACATGATACTTCACAAGTATCAACTTCCTGAATAACGCAGTTATTCAATTTAGCATTACATGCTACCTTTTGTGGATCCCACGATCAACACACATTACAGACATCAATCATGTCACAAACTGGGGGATACATACTGGGGTATTGGTCTGGCGGTTTACAGCGTGCAGCGTGTAACGCGCCATCACAAGAACGTGTTAGGAAGTCATGGACGGTTAGAGATGACAGGAGAAGTGGGCAAGACTGGTCGTGTAACACCAACACACACCTCCACTACTCCATCACTCCACTTCCTCCACTTCCCACGAGAGACGTGAATAAGGCTCAAATGACTTGTATAAATAGGTTCTCCTCCCTATTTTCAACACAGGAGAAAAACAACACAAGTCCGGATTTGAGACGAAACCAAGTGTTAATACAAAACGTATTCAAACACCCAGAGCCTGCTTGCATCAATCGTAAGCCTGCTCACCTTTACGTTACAAGTCATAAGCAAGCCAACACCTTCACAATCTCAACACCTTCTTCGCTTCCCTCCCTAAGATCAACCCCATCTCCTTCACTTTGTGACCGAAACAAGTCTGGAACGGCCATTTCTTGGTTTAGTCCGGACTTGCACAGATTGATTTCCGAATCTACAAGCACTCACCGCGCAGTGCATTTGTTTAGGGTTTAGATTCATTCCTCATCTACACACCCCAAATTACCAAATCCGGCAGGAATAGTTTTCACCCATAAACAATTGGCGACCACAGTGGGAGGTTAGTCTCTCGGTTGTAAAGTCAATTTCTTCAATACCATTCAATCAATTTCGAGATGGTTGGTCTTAGGACCGCCTCGACAGCCTCAAATCCCGATGGTTCCTCCAACGGAGATACCCCTCCTCCTAACGGCGTATCTGACGGCATGATCAGGAGATTTCCAACATTAAGCGAACTAGCACGGGTACAAGAAATTCACACGAAGAACATGGAGCTAATCAAAGAAGCGGTAAACGGCATACTCGATCTCCTCATCAAGATGACATCAGAGATGAGCGTTCCGGAGACCTTTACACCGGGGACTAGTTCCCCTCAGATCAACAGTTTTACTACGAACCAGAGGCCAGTGGATCAGGAAACGGCATCTCTAGTGGAAAGCTTGTGTGAACTCTTGCACCTCTCGAAGAATCAACGGGCAGAGACGTTTGCTGCAGTTAATAAAATAGCTCTGGACGTACACCTGACTCCTTCTCGTCCAGAAGTCTCAACTGCATCGGAAACATCTGTAAATAATGTTACATTCACAGAAGACGACATGATGGCAGAGGAAGGTCACAACCGGGCCCTACATGTTACCGCTCACATCAAGGGTTCAGAGTTCAGGAGGGCCCTCGTCGACACAGGAGAATCTTCGAATGTGATTACTCTCAAGACTCTCAAGAAAGCCAAGGTTAGCCTATGCAAGATTGTACGACAGCCCACCACGATGACGGACTTCGAAGGAAATCAGACCAGCACATACGGGTATGTCAATCTGAATTTATCAGTAGGACCCGTTCAGTCAAGAGCAAAGTTTGAAGTCAAAGAAAAGGAGCCGGACTACCATATGATACTGGGGAGACCATGGCTTCACGACAACAAGGTCATTCCATCAACGTATAACCAGTGCCTGAAGACCATGCTAAATGAGAAAGTCATCCGCATTCCTGCATCATTGTCTCCGTACGCACCAATATGCGGAGTGGAGCTGTTCGAGCCAAAAGGTACCTCGCAGGGAAGATCATACAAAGTCCTGTGCACCCTACTACCCACGTGGGCTTCAATCCAGGAAGAAGACCGACTTGCATCACTGAGGGACAAGCACCACGACACGCCTTCTCTGACGAGGCGTCCATCTTTATCCAGTGAAGCTTCAACCCACGTTCACACCAAAAGGGAACGTACTTTTGAGGCGAAACGTGACCAGAAGGGGAAGACAATATACCGGCGCCGCTGTTAGCAATTAGCAGGAGAGACTGGCACCCAGTCTCTCCGCCCAATTGAATGCTGCAGGAACGATGAAATACAAGAGGAGGTATTGGATGCCCCGCGACAACTAAAAGATGGAACCAATTCCACGACTGACGAGCTCGAGACTGTTAACATCGGGGGTGAAGAATCTCCCAGGCCGGTCTCTATCAGCTCGACTCTGTCCACAGACGAACGTACGAGTCTTGTTCAATTACTCAAGGAATACCAAGATGTGTTCGCCTGGACATACGAGGAAATGTCTGGCCTAGATAAAAAATTGGTCACCCATCACCTACATGTCATACCTGGATCCAAGCCAATCAAGCAATCTCCGAGGCAATTCAGACATGAAGTAGAAGAACAAATCAAGAACGAAATTCAGAAGCTTCTAGCTGCTGGCTTCATCAGACCTATTCATCATCCGACCTGGTTAGCTAATGTGGTCCCAGTAAAGAAGAAAAACGGACAGATTCGGTGATGCGTGGATTTCAGAGACTTGAACAAGTGCTTCCCCAAAGACGACTTTCCTCTACCTAACATCGACATGTTAGTAGACGCCACCAGCGGACACGGCATGTTCTCCTTCATGGATGGTTACAACGGCTACAATCAGATAAGGATGTATGAGCACGATGCGAGTAAGCCAGCCTTCCGAACCCCTCTTGGAAATTTTTACTATACTGTTATGCCATTCGGATTGAAGAACGCCGGCGCAACGTATCAACGCGCTATGACAGCAATCTTCCATGACATGATGCATAAACAAGTAGAAGACTATGTAGATGATATTGTGGTCAAGTCAAAGGCTCGAGCAGATCACACCAACGTCTTACGGCAAGTGTTTGAGAGGTGTCGAGAATACAAGTTGAAGATGAATCCTTTGAAATGCGCTTTCGGTGTCTCTTCGGGTAAATTTCTGGGATTCCAAGTGACTGCAGAAGGAATAAAAGTAGACCCGTCCAAGACTCAGGCTATCCTCACAATGCCGCCTCCCCGAACCGTGAAGGAGCTCCAGAGTTTCATGGGCAAGGTGAACTACATTCGACGTTTTATACCTAGTCTAGCCCAACTTACCGCCTTATTCACCCCTTTATTGAAGAAAGGAGCCAGCTTCGTTTGGACCGCAACCCAGCAGGAAGCTTTTCGAAAGATTCAACGAATACTATCATCTCCAGCCATCATGAAGTCTCCTGTACAAGGGAAGCCGATGTGTCTCTACACTGCCTTCAGTGACACTGCAGTGGGGGCTCTACTCGCCCAGGAAGACGACGACGGAATCGAACGTCCCATATATTATTTTAGCCGAATATTGAGGGACGCTGAACTCGGATACCCCAGAGCGAAAAAGGCGTGTTTAGCATTGATCCATTCCATTCTGAAGTTCAGGCATTACCTACTGTCTAATAGGGTGATACTCGTGTCTAAATCTGATCCCGCAAAGTTTTTACTTTCAAAGCCGGTCCTGACTGGAAGGACAGGCAAATGGCTTCTCCAAATGTCAGAGCTGGACATAACGTGTGCATCACCTAAAGCTATCAAGGGTCAAGCAGTTGCAGACTTACGGCAACATTTCTGGAGAAGGCACTACAGGGCTACACGAAGACCTCCCTGGAGAATTTCCAGACGTCTCTGTTTTGGAAGAAGAAGTGTGGCTCCTGTATTTTGATGGCTCCGCTACCCCTAGCAGTAATACTGGAGGAGCGGGCGTGGTACTAATCTCTCCAACCGGGGAAGTATTCTCACATTCCTTCAAGTTAGACTTCGAATGCACCAACAACTCAGCAGAATATGAAGCTTTCCTCATAGGACTTTCAATAGCCAAACAAGCAGGAGTCACACGTCTGGAGATAAGAGGTGACTCCAAATTACTGGTAAATCAGATGAATGGAGTGTAAGCATTGAAGGAAGTGACACTAGCTCCCTACCGGTCAGAAGCACAAAAGTTACTAAACTATTTTGCCGACGCAACCATAATCCATGTTGGTCGCAACAACAATAAACATGCCGATTGTCTGGCAACATTGGCTTCCAAACTGAAATTCGAAGGTTCGGAAGAAACCCTGACAGTGAAGAGGAGAACCATAGAATCGACATGGTTATCACAATACAAAGACACCAAGACCGACGATTGGCGAACTCCAATCATTCAAGAGCTCAACAGCTCACTCTCCCAAGGAAAGTTCAGTCTTAAAACCCTACAGAACTTCTTCATGCTTCATGGTATGCTATATTATCGGAACCCAAATGGTTCCCTGTCAAGATGTCTTGGAGTTGACGAAGCACAACTACAGCTGAGTCATGTTCACAACGAAATTTGTGGACAATCACTGGTGGTAACGCTTTACCGACGACTTCAACGCCTAGGCTATTACTGGCCAGAGATGGAGACTCAATCCAGACTACTTCAGAAGTCCTGCACAAATTGCCAAGCACCGCCACATCAATTGGAAGTTCTTAACGTGAACCACACTGGGTACTGGAGAGAGCCATACATTAGTTATCTCCGTGACGGAACGACTCCTGCCAATCAAAAGGACGCTATCAAGATAAAACAAAAGGTCAAGCTGTTCGTATTGCACGAAGGGATCCTGTATCGCAAGAGCTTCGGGGGTGATCTACTACGATGCCTGGCTGGGGAAGAAGTCTCAGTCATGCTGAAGGAGACACACGAAGGAGAACATCAAGGGAAGAGGAAATTGTTTCTCCAAATACACGAGAAATACTATTGGCCGACCATGGAGGATGACGCAGCCGCTTTTTTTCAAAGCTGCCACAAATGCCAAATTCATGGGAACCTTGTTCATGCGCCTTCCACTCCTCTGCACTCGATAAGCAGTCCATGGCCATTTTACAGCTGGGGACTGGACATTATCGGGAAAATCAATCCTCCGTCATCAAAGCAACACGAGTACATCATAACTGCGACAGAATACTTCACCAAATGGGTAGAAGCCATTCCCCTGCGAGAGACTACAGGAGCAACGATTGCGGCTTTCATTAAAGAACACATCATTTGTCATTTTGGTGTGCCTAAGCATATCATCACTGATAATGGCACTCCCTACGCCAATAAACAGGTACGAGAGTTACTTGAATAGTATGGCATTAAACAGGTCTTCTCCACCATATACTACCCTCAAGGGAACGGACAAGCTGAAAGTACCAACAAGACATTGATCCGGATCATCAGTCGAACAGTACACGATAACCCTAGGGAATGGCATGACCATTTACCAATGGCGCTATGGGCATACCGGACATCACCCAGAAGCTCCATTGGAGTTTCCCCATACTCACTTGTTTACGGAGCGGATGCAATTCTGCCAGCAGAGATCAAAATCCCATCAGCCAGGATTGCAGCGGCAACCGGGAATCTACTGGAACGAAGCTGAAACCTCTAACTCTAGAGTAGCGGAGTTAGACACTCTGGATTTCAGAAGAAGCAAAGCAGAAGAACGCACTCAGGTGTACAAGAATAGAATTTCCAGAGCATACAACAAAACTGTGAAATCACGTGTTTTCAAAGTGGGAGATTTGGTTTTGAAAACGGCCAAACACATCCAACAAGACATGTTCGCACCAAAGTTCTCACCGAAATGGGAAGGTCCTTACACAGTCACCAAGGCCTAAAACACTGGCTACTACAAAATTATTAAGGTGGACGGAGGCAAATTGGAAGCAGTCATCAATGGAAAGTGGCTCAAGGCATATCATGCCTGACCACTATCTGCTCTGTAAACAATACAGGCATTATTTTTATTACATGTTTGAATCATCAATTATATTCAGAGATGCATCAATGAAAAAACCCGTTTCACCAATCAAAACCAATGCAATTTATTCTGCAAAGACGTTCAATAAACTTTGACATAAACAATAAGGGAATACAGCTGAATACGACTTAGAAGAGGCCATCTAGAAGATTATAGTTCCTTGAGAGCATCATATCCAGTCTAGCTTGATATCTTTCTGTTCTTTTCTTTAAGTCATGTACATCCCGCTCTACCTCCTTCGATTCTGCAGCCAGAGCCTTCTCCTCTTCCAAGATAGCTTTCGCAGCAGGAACAACATTCACGAGGATGCCCGCTCGATCGACCTTGATGATATCAAGACGCTGCCGCAACCAACCCACGTTGAACTCCATGGATTCACAGGTAAATACCATATTCTCCCATTTTTGGAGGCTTGATTCGGCAACGTTGCGGATAGAAATATTCTCCATCTCAGCAATCATGGGAAGAAGGCAGTTTACCGCGGTGACCAGAGCAGATGAACAGTGCCGGACCACATTCCTGGTTGCGATATGGCCATACTTTCTCCATAACTTTGTGTACAAAGGCACAAACTCCTTCCGCACTAAGAATCCACCGACATCTCGGTAGCTGGAGGATAAACATTTCATGTGAACATCGAATGACAGACCTGCATTGGGGTATTCATAAAATGAGATACCCAGATCAGCATCTTCAAGTTCCACAGGGGTAGGCGTGTTTGATTTTGAAGGAAGAGGACTGGTTAAATCATCATCATCGATAACTGTCACGCATGTTCCGGTAGGGTATCTCTGCAAGAATGAAGGGATTATTCACCTGATCATCATGAAGAACAAGCAATTGTTCAGAAAAGGAAAAAGAGACGAACCGGTATGATCTTCTTGACTCGGAGAACACGAGCATGGGATTCATCATGAAGCTCAGACGCAGGTCGTGCACGTTTAACGGAAGATCCTGGATAGTATGAAGAAGACGATCCACTGTTGTTCGACATGATGAGGAAACGGAGTTTCTACAAGAAATCCCTATTGTAAAATCGTAAAAGTGGTTCAAAATCTCTGTACCTGCATATATGCTGAGGAACCCTAAAACGATTACGGCGCCCGATATATGAGGATTCAACACCGACCAAGTCAGGCTTTCTTTTGAACCCTAATCAAGAATCAGAAGAGCATCTGGATACGAGTGATTCAACCAGCAGTGTGTAAACACCCACGCCCGGAATCCCAGTAGGAGAAGGATCCTATCCCTAACTCAAACACCTAAGGGAGGAAGCCGGCCCATCAAGGATTGTGGTCACGCACGTATTTAGGATTGCCCACGATTGGTCAGAATCCCTCCAGGTAGACTTCCTTTATCTTGTCTTCTTACGTTTGTATATGTCACCATCTCATGCCTACCCCACAATAGTGTAACCATTATGTGCTAGGCAGGGGACTTAATGTTGATGGTGGATTTTCATTTAAGGTTAAAATTGTAAAAAACCAGAAAATCATGCGCTGACATCTTGTAAAAGATAAAGCCATTAATAAGTGTTGGATACTCCTTCACTTTACTAATTCACCTAGAATGGAGCATGTGGCAACAATCCCATTCTGTGAATTAAATACATGAAATTCATCCATGTTGGAGCATGTAGCAACAATCCCATATACCCTGTGAATTTATAGCATTATTAATTAATGCGTAAGCGACCTTTGTATTTCTGTACTCATTATCGGTGCGGCATGACGATCGAGTGTTGCTCTCTCAGAGCAAACACGAACCTCCAAGCATTATAATGAAAGCATATACGAAATACACGTACAGGTTGCAACTCTCGGTGTGTTATACTAGCCCGATTGAGAACTCTCGGTGTGTTATACTAGCCCGATTGAGCATCCGGATTGTCCGTATCGATCGGATATGATCTCGTTCATCCAACCTCACCGAGCGTGATTGGATGGCCCAGATCAATTCCATAACCCCCAAGCGGTATGGAATATTCACTGCCGAACCAACGCGGACCCCGCATGGTCGGCCTCCCCAAAATATTGGCATAGCTTGCCAAAACGTCCAAACCAGAGCGTATGGACGGAAAACCCTAAATTAGGGTTTGCGGCATATTACATGTGTCGCAAAACAGCCTCAACCATCCATCTTCGCAGGTATAGATGGAGGGCGTAGATGTAGATTCAAAGGGTCCAGAGCATGTCAACACAATTACCGTGGGCCCGCCTACATACCTGACCAATCGGTCAGGACCGACCATGGTTGGTCATCCCAATTCGTGCGCCCGAACATAGCATGACGCACGGCCGTGAAAACCCAAAAATTAGGGTTTTGAACATCACGAGCGTCCATCTTCTCCGGCACGAATGGAGGGTCCCAGATTAGATTAAGCAGGTCTGGTCATACCAGCATGACCACCGTGGGCCCGTCTATCCCCTCACATGATCGGCCAAGGCATATCATGCCTGGCTATCCCAAAACGCGCGTCCAAACTTGCGTGGTCACACTTCCCAAATTGCAAACTGATCTCGACCGCTCAACTTCACCGGACGATTTGAATGGCTTAGATCACGTTTTCATGGGACAGTCAGGTAAAGGCGTGAATACCAGCCTACCACCTACACTCCAGAGAGATCGACCAAGACCGACCAAGAATTGGTTGTCTTGGAACGCGCGCCTGAAGATGGCGTAATGTGCGGCTCTTGCGACACTAGTTTTCTGTCACAAATTGATCTCGACCACTCAACTTCACCGGACGAATTGAGTGGCCCAGATCATACTTTCGTGAGGTAATGAGGTATGGGCGCCTGCACCGTCATGCCGTCTACACGCATGTACGATCGGCCTGGCCAAAATCGTCTCCCAAGCTTGGATTCGACCAAGCTGAAGAATGATGCCTGCGCACCTCTTCAAAACCCTAATTCCATCAACGGTCGCAGATGAGTGTCTCAAAGATCATCTCGTTCGTCCAACTTCACCGGCTTGGTTATACAACCCTGGTCGGGAGTTAATTGGTCAGTGAGGCGTCATGGTAATCACCACCCATCACGCTACCACACCAGGATGCAGTACCTGCATGAAATACACATGATACTTCACAAGTATCAACTTCCTGAATAACGCAGTTATTCAATTTAGCATTACATGCTACCTTTTGTGGATCCCACGATCCACACACATTCCAGACATCAATCATGTCACAAACTGGGGGATACATACTAGGGTGTTGGTCTGGCGGTTTACAGCGTGCAGCATGCAACGCGCCATCACAAGAATGTGTTAGGAAGTCATGGACGGTTAGATATGACAGGAGAAGTGGGCAAGACTGGTCGTGTAACACCAACACACACCTCCACTACTCCATCACTCCACTTACTCCACTTCCCACGAGAGACGTGAATAAGGCTCAAATGACTTGTATAAATAGGTTCTCCTCCCTATTTTCAACACAGGAGAAAAACAACACAAGTCCAGACGAGACAGAATCCAAGTGTTAATACAAAACGTATTCAAACACCCAGAGCCTGCTTGCATCAATCGTAAGCCTGCTCACCTTTCTATTACAAGTCATAAGCAAGCCAACACCTTCACAATCTCAACACCTTCTTCGCTTCCCTCCCTAAGATCAACCCCATCTCCTTCACTTTGTGACCCAAACAAGTCTGGAACGACCATTTCTTGGTTTAGGCCGGACTTGCACAGATTGATTTCCGAATCTACAAGCACTCACCGCGCAGTGCATTTGTTTAGGGTTTAGATTCATTCCTCATCTACACACCCCAAATTACCAAATCCGGCAGGAATAGTTTTCACCCATAAACACCTATTTATACAAGTCATTGAGCACAACCCTTCATCTCGTAGGAATTGGAGTGATGGAGTAGTGGGGTCGTGTGTGAGTGATTGTCACACGATCACGCCTTTGCCTACTTCCCTCATCATCATTAACTATACATTCCTCCTGACACGTTCTTGTAATGGCGCGTTGCACGCTGTAAACCGCCAGACCAATACCCCAGTAAGTATCCCCCAGTTTGTGACATGCTTGATGTCTCAAATGAGCGGATCATGGGACCCACCACAGTAAATAGCATACGGTGCTAAGTTAAATAACTAAGTTATTTAAGAAATTGATATTCATGAAATATCGTGTGTACTCGATGCATGTGATGCATTGAAAACAATCAATATGTATGAAGCATCGCTGTTTTAAAGCCTAACCGAATAAGTCAAGGATTAAGCGTCTTAAAATAGCATCATGTCCAACCATCTTCGAGTGATCGTTTGGAGGCCGCATGGGCGAGCCATCCCCTGGTCGATCATTCCATGTGGAAGAGTGGCGGACGATGATCATCAAGGTGCTTTATTGGCCGCTTAACCCTTATCCTAAGCTGTCCGACCAAGCTTGTAAAGTTGGACGGACGAGATGATCTACGACACATATTTGCGATCGTTGATGGAATTTTGGGGTTTTTAAGAGGTGCGCAAGCATCACTCTTTGGCTTGACCGAATTCACGCATGGCGTTATTTTTGGTGGGACCGACCGGGCATGCGTGTAGACGGCCTGCCGGTGTACGTTTCCATGCCGCTTTGTCTCATGAAGGTGCGATCTAGGCCACTCAACTTGTCCGGCAAAGATGAGTGGTCGTGATCGATTTGCGATAGAAATCCGTTGCCGTAAAGGATTCAGAGGCCGCGTGACATGCCACCTTTGGGCGTGCGTTTCGAGGCGCTCGACCTTGGTTTGCCTAGGCCGGACGGTCACACGCACAGGTGGGCCCATGGTGATCACGTCAACATTCTTGGGACCTCTTGAATCTATATCTACACCCTCCGTTTAGGATGGCGAAGATGGATGGATGCGATCGAACTACGACAGATATGCATCGCCGCAAACCCTAATTAAGGTTTTGAATTGGTCACGCGTACGTGACTTTGGCCAAACGGTTTGGCACATCGTGATCCTCCTTTCCTTTGGAGAGATCGATCACATAGGGCCCATGTTGGGCCGGTGGTGAACACATGCGTATCTTCCTGATGGTCCCAAATGCGATCTAAGCCATCCAAATAGGCTAGCTAAGTTGGATGGTCGTGATCGATTTAAGACGCTAGTGAACTTCCACGACCCTCGAAAGCATCACGCCCATCATGTTTTGAGCAATCGTTCATTGCTCCATGACCATGCCGTGAGCAAACCGTTTAGGTATGGGGAGAGTGGGCCCGCTAACGTGTGTGTTAGCGCTTCCCTAATCATTCATGGAATGATCTAATCCGTCCAACCAGGTTGGTGAAGTTGGACGATCATGATCATTTTAAGACTGCCTTGAACAGTCTGTGTTCGATTGAATTTCTTCAAAGCATCACGGCCACCCTACTTAGGGTTGTCGTTTGACGTTGCTAGGATATGTTCGTGTGATGTCCGACCGGCTAGGGCATAAGTGGGCCCGTCGGTGGCCATCACGACAATCGCCTATTCTTGCCAGGGTTTGGCTAGGTTTGTTAAATTGCGCGGCCAACTTGTGTGGCCACGATCATTTCTGAGACTGATATGGACAGTCTAGATTTCCCTTAAGGAAATTATGGATGCTCGATCGGGCTAACCAAAGTGCGTCGATGCGAGACTCTCTTTGTCAGAGAGTGATATAGCCTGTGTGGGTACTTCGTGCATGTCTCAATATTGGCACTGAGATTCATTCTACTCTGCTGAGATTGAACACTCAGTCGTCATGTCATGCAAATAATGAGAGTTCGGCTGAGAACACATCACGGAAAATACTAGGCAAATCATGCATTAATTAATAATGCTAAAATTTACAGAATAATTGGGATTGTTGCTGCATGCACCATTCTGGGTGAATTTTGTGTATTTATTGAATTGCTTCGAATAAATAAAGTGAAGAGGTACTCATCACTTATCAAACGGATTTATCCTTTGCAGGATGTCAGCGCATTAAATTTGGTTTTATAATTTTAGCCCTGAACTAAAATCCACCATCAACATGGGGATATGCAATATTGCACGCATCTTTACTTAATTCATCTTAGAACCCAATATTAGTCAACCTTTTCTGCGTACCAGTTGGTAACTGGATTCAAGCCTGACATTCATGTTCTTACGTATTTTTGGGTGTACTTTATATGTGTCATTACGACTCCGCATCGTACTATAATGGGTCTTCAAAACTGTTAAGTAGTTATGTTGGAAATGAGTTTCCAATAATTATCCGCATTTTAAACCTTTTGGCAGGAGATTTCTTACCGCTAGATTGGCGGGTTATCACTTTAATGAGACAGTCTTCCCGTCGTTAAGGGGAAATAAGAAAAAGTATTTTCTAAAGGAACGACCGAAATTGTCGTGGTGTGTTCCCATTGTGTCTCATATTGATTCTTGTACTCCACAAATGTAAATATGAAGTGACAAAGAATAACCGATTATCAGAATGTACATTGATGTTGCTAAAGTGATGAGATCACGCATACCAGCTGCAAACCTACCTGCAAGGTTACGAATCCTTAATAAGGGATATACACCATAGACTAAAGTGTTACAACTACACTTAGTGGAAGTGTGGTTGAGGCCGTGGCTCCATAAACGAAGTTGGAGAGACCACTTGGTTCGATCAATCCTCATCTAGAAAGAAAGTAGGTGAGTAAGGCACAACTTATTTATATCATCATAAATCATCTCATAAGATTGTCTCTGAATATGTCCATGAATCAAACTGGAGGACGCTCCGAAGTTTAATGATTCCAGAGAACAATGACATCCCAAGTGGATTATGAGAATGCACATGAGTCAATGGAAAGATCATGCGAGCATATTGATGATTAATTTCATACACACTTGCTTAAGGAAATAGAGCAAGATAAGATCGAACCAAGCTCCTTGTTGTTTAATGTCAACGAAGAGCATATTTGGCCTATACAATCCAAGTAGAACTTGGTTCTTTGACAAATATATAGGTATTTGGTGTGGTAGTGATAACCAACCAAGTGTAAAGCCTAATGGACATATATTATTAATTTGTTATAATGCATAATGAGAAGAAAGCAGTCTTAAAGTATAAAGACTCGCCTTGTGGCGCGAGGTTTCTCACAAAGCCCTGGAATTATTCGTTTGTAATGAGGCAATTAACTTAGACTCATCGGTAGTTGTAACACTTTAGTCTATGATGTATATCCCATGTATGTATCAGAGAACTTCAAGTTTGAAGTATAAAGAGACAATCATGTGAACATCAAAATGGCCTTTCAAACTTTTACTAATTTCAACGCTCTTATCATGGGACAATTTAACATTTGCACTTTAGATCTTTATTTTCTTTGAACCACATTGTTTATAACTTTATATCCATTCAAAACATGGCTTTCGTTAGATCTTCTTTCACTTTCATACATATTAACAAAGGAATATTGGTTCACTTTGTGCTTAGTAGTTTTGTATATGTTCATCCAAAAATATTGTGTTTAACAAATTTTGGTAGTCATGAGCATGGTTGGTTTAACAACATTTGCTATTTTTTTCATTCTTCAATTTGCGCATTCACATGCGTGTTCACATTTTAGCACGTTTTGGAAGACAGGCACATAACGCATTAGTTTTTTCTAGTTTGAAATAAAGGAAGAATACAATATATCCAATATGATTTGATTCTGAAAGGAGACTTCTTCCTATCTAACTTGCCAGTAGTTAGTAAAATTGCCAAGTGATTGGATAATTTTCTTGAAAGAAGAGTTTGAGTTACGTCAGGGAAATTAATTTTCTAGGCATGAAATCAATCCTAAATTCATTATATAATCTAGTAACAAGTTACAAAGATTATGTCTATGCCACGATTACGAAGTTCAAAAGATAGACGATACACTTGGTAATTCAATATACCTAAGTTTTAAAGCAACTTGTATATTCTTCCTTGACCCTTTGACCAAAATAAGATAATCAAGTCTATAACACTTTCATATATATAACTTCGCATGTTATGTTTTCAATCTAAACGACTTGAAAGTAACGTATGTATACATGTATTACTAACCTCAAGTAGAAAGATGATGTCTTCGTTGATATCAACTGTTTAGTAGTTAAAAATCTGTCCAGTCTGCATAATTAATGTTGGGTTCTCCTGGATGTTGGACCATGTATAAAGCCCCCCATTGAGAGGCAGATCTATAATTTCATGGTTATGGATAAATTCATTTCTGTTTCTTGAATTAAAACACAATTTGGTCTAACCTTTAATGAATCTAGTTTATATCAACATGGTGCCAACAATACGAGCGAGAGGGCGATGGATCAGGCGATAATTGAGTTACCCAGATCTCACCGATTCAAATTTTTTTGACCATGATCTCCTGAATTTTTCTGGTTTGTCAGTCATATCTAATCAACTCAATCAAATCTTCATCCTAACCCTTATAACCCTCAGAAAAACCAACTTTAATATCATTTAATTGACCTCAAATCCCTTCCTCTACCAAAAACCTAGATTCAATCTTCAAAATCAAATCAAAAAGAAGATTTCCTTGGTGAAGAATTCCAGACAAGAGTAATCCTTAGGACTCCTGGGGGCGGAATGGTAGATTAAGAGCTGGGAATTGTGGATTTGAGGAACTGAGGAAAGGCATAATTTGTGAAAGGTATGTTGGAATCTTATTCCTTTTGAGCTTTGATTTGATCTAATATCTTGATATTTAGAAGAGGGTCTATGTTCTAGTGTTTATCATGTTTTATTTCTTTATTAGCAATGTTAGATCTGTCAAAAAAAAAAGCTGTGTTGTGTAGGCGTATCATTTGTTTTTGGGTTTTTGAATTTCTGATTATGTTCTTAGCTTTAGGATAGTAATTGATATGTACAAAATCTTCTTGTTGTTATGAATGGTGTCTTTTCCGCATCTTGTTTTGGAGATCTGACTCCCAACAAATTTTGATTGGTTAGATATGAAATCATTTAGCATTTTATGCGTACTGTATTTGTTTGAGTGCTAGTAACTTAATTTTAGTAGATGGAGTGCATTACTTGTATTGTTTAATTTGCCACTTCTTAAGTTACTCGTTTAGAACCATTAATTGCTTCTCTGTTAATCTTTCATGTTGCTTCTATCTTCTTAGAATCTTAATGCGATTCCCTGCTTATGGTTGTTATTGAAAATTTGAAAACCTTCCTAATTGTGTCTGTTGTTCTTGGTGGTCGTATGGCCAGTTTCTTCGGTTTTTCTTGCTTGTGAAGTAGTTGCCTCAGTTGTGATTGATGTTGGTATACTACTGATGTTAGTTAATATAATAGTTCTTATGCTTCTCTTTGTCTCTGTTCGATGAAGGATTTTGTTAATTGAGCAGCTGTTTCATATGTGATTGTAGCCTTGTTTTGATAATCTTAGCATGCACATTATGTTCTAATTTAGATTTTTGCTCTTTCATATAGTTTTCTGCTTAATAATATTGAGTTATTCACCTTTCCATCTCTATTGTCTCTTTTTCTAGTTCCATTAATTTCTCTTTAATTTAGATAGTCTTGAATCATAGCATGAGAAGTTGTGTGGTCTTTGCCCGTTCTGAATATTATTTGTGTTTCTGCTATTTGTTTTCTTTCCCTCTCTTGTAGTTGTTTCTCTTTAGTAACTTCCTTCTGGTTATTCTGACTTAGGATGACAACTATTTTTCTAGACTAGTTCTAATATTTTTAAAATCTTAAGTTTAATTCTGTTCTATGTGTTGTGAGTTATAGTGATAGTTTAGGGCCTGTTTTTTCGTCTTGTCCTTGTAGTTACCTCTTTTATACATTTTTTTGTTTTTTGAGTTATTTTTTTACCTACGAAATATCTGTGTCCAAATGAAGAATTCATCCTCAATTTCCAATACCAAGCTCCTTTGATCAATCTAAGCCCTCAGGTAAGTCCACTTAACTACCTGTTTGTGGGTGAAAACTGTTTCTGCCGATTTTGGTAATTTTGGGTGTGTGGATGAGAAACGAATCTAAACCCTAAACAATGCACTGCACGGGAGTACTTTTGATTCGAGAGATCAATCTGTACAATCCTGGCCTAAACCAAGAAATGGCCGTTCCAGGCTTGCTTCGGTCACAAAGTGAAGGAGAAGGGTTGGTCATAGGGAGGGAAGCGAAAAAAGTGTTGAGACCAGAATAGTTGATTCTGAAGGTGTGGTTGTTTTATGACTTGTATCAGAAAGTGGAACTGGAATGAAAGGTATCAGTTCTTTGGTGATTTTTGGATACTGTGATGTTGCCGACCAAAACCCTGTTGTTTGGTGGAAATAGGTGAAGCATATTTATACAAGTCATATTAAAACGTACCCTGGTCTCGTAGGAAGTGGAAACGATTGAGTGGTGGAAGAATGGAGTAACGTATAACCGCCAGAAACCCATGCTTCCATGATGAAGGAAGTGGATCCCTTTACACCCGTTACTTCTTGCCACCATTAATTGTCCTACTTCATGACACTTTCCTATAACGGGCGTATTGCACGCCGCACGCTGTAAACCGCCAGACCAATACCCTGATGAGTATCCCCCAGTTTGTGACATATTTGATGTCTCGAGTGTTTTCATGGAAAACATGTAGCATTTTTCTACGTGTGGCAAGTTAAAATCAAGATCTTGCCGTAGGAAAATAGCATGTGATGCTATTAGGCTCGTCTTGGCCGGTCGCCTAAAACTTGCCACAAGTCTGTTAGTTCGGTGGCGAACTTCGATGGCTGAGATCGCATCTCATGAGGAAGGGTAGCCGTTGATTATGGCTACCTTGTGTTGGCACCTGATAATGGCGCAGTGGCTTTTTAGTGTACGCCAGTGGCAATGTGGCATGGCTGGCATGGCTCGTGCATGCCAGTGGCACGGTGGTGTAGGTGGCGCCTGGCATAGCCATGGCCACTAGATTTAGGCAGTTGGTCGCCTAAAGCTTGCCACAAGTCTGTGAGTTCAGTGGCGAACTTGGATGGCTGAGATTGCATCTCATGAGGAAGGATGGACATTGATTATGGCCACATCTTATTATATATCAAAGTGGCGCCATTGGCATAGTGACGTCTGGCGTAGCCATGGCATAGCGGCATACCAGTGGCGTAGCCATGGCAGCTGTTTTGGCATACTGGTGTTAGAACCAAATATGGCTCTGGCAACATTGAACATGTTGCTAAGTTAATCTTGAGGTCTTAGGAGAGTCACTGGACCCAGTTGGCATGGCAACTCTTAGCTAAATTAGGGTTTGGCGCATCGCAACTCTATTTAGCACGTGCGGCATGACTGTGGCATGGTGGCGTGGCTGGCATAGTTAGCACATGCCAGTGGAACGAAGTAGCGCCTGGCATAGCCATGGACGCTAGACTTTGGCACATCGGTGTTAGACCCAAATGTGGCGTGGCAACATTGGCCCTATTGCCACATCAATCCCAACGTTCTGGGAAACGTTACTTGGCTTGGTTGGCGTAGCAACTTTGCCCAAATTAGGGTTTGGCATGTAGAAACACTAATTGGTGCGTGTGGCATGCGACCGCGGCATGGCGACACTTTTTGTGCAAACGGGGCCATAGCTATGCCAAGGAACTATGGCAAGGCCATAGTGTGGAAACGGCCACATGAGTAAGGATTGCCGTGGGTGGCTACGATATGGCGCTTCGACACGTTTGGCAGGTTTGGCATGCCGTTAGCATGTTGACGCGGTAAGTGGCATGTTTGGCACGTGCACTTGGCATGCCTTTTGGCGTGTGCGATTGGCATGCTTTTGGCATGTTTGGAATGCCGTTAGCATGTTGGCGCGATTTTGGGAAGCCACCATGGTATGGCGACATCTTGACACCTCTTTTAAAGCTGTGGCAGGTTTAGAGCAACCTGATTGGTCGAAAAAGGGAAGGCCGGCCAAACATGGTGTGGCCACACTTCCAGCGTGAGTGTGGCGGCTTTAGAGCGACTTGATTGGTCGATGGAAACTGGGGCCGGCAGGTATGGGCCCAGCCACGACTGGCGTGAGCGTGGAGGTTTTAAGGCGACTTGATTGGTCGAGGGAAGTAGGGTCGGTTTAGGATGGGGGTGTGGCCAATGGCAAGTGGCGCCGGCTGGCCTAAGGAATGGCCACGCCTCCCTTTACTGCTGCTCCTACCCTACGGCTCCTTGTTCTCTGATTCTGAGCAAGATTTTGCGCCTACTAATCCACGGTGGATCAATTACCTAGTTTGCCTAGGCTTAAATTCGATAAGCAATGTCTGATATACTGCGCAAGGCGCAAAACCCTAATTTTTGCAAATTAGTCAAGGTAATTGATTAAATTCTATGTGTTGCCACATAGTTCTTCAAGTTCATTGTCAGAGAGCAACATGCTTTCTGATTGAATACCTTATGCAAAGACCTTATCCTTGATATTTGGAAATTCGTGCTACTCTGCTGCGAGTGAACACAAATTGTCATGCCATATCAACATTAAGGGTTCAGCCGAGGAACATAGCACAGAAAGCACTCAAAGAACTTTATATTAATTGAATACAGGCGAGGTGCCAAAATTTACAGAATATCTGGGATTGTTGCTACATGCGCCAGTCTGGGTAAATTTCATGAGAAAATATTGAGTTGCTCAATAAATGTGCCAGTGAAGAGGTTGACACTCACGGCTCTGTTTCCTTACAGAGTGACGTCACATCAGATGCAAGGTTTTACAATTTTAACCCTAAGCTAAAAACCACCATCAACATTACCGTTTAATATCCTCTTTTTCAATTTGTCATAACGGCACGATATGAGGCTAACATAGAGTTATAGTAAATATCTAACAAAAACATTTAGAAAAAGAGTAATTTGACATAATTAACAATTATATTTAATTAGGTTTCGAAATCTTGTTACGTTGAATTCCACATATAAGAACTTATGAACCTGGAAGTTTGATATAACAATTTATATTGGTCTAAAGTGCAGCTGATTTAAGAGTAATTACTGAAATTAAATTTTGCTAGTTAAATTGTTTTATCATGTTCTATTATTTTATTTTTGATGACCAAAACTAAAACAACATAAGCTTGATCAAACTTGGATTAATATACAACATCTTTAAGATTGTATCATCAATCCATTTAACAACTCTTTGCATTTTCATACCAATTCATTTTACTAAATAAGAAAAATGTAATAGTTGTTATCTAGTTTATTTTATTTGATGATAAAGAATTCTTACATGTTGTTAATTTTATCTTGAAAAATAACTTTTTGATCCACCCCTGGTTTTTTCCTACAAACATACAAAATGAGGGAGGCCATAAAATGACCGGTAGAAAAATTCTTACAAAATTATTTTATTTTTTTTCTTCAGTTTTACTTGATTGACAAAGCTCGCCTGATTTTCGTAAAAAAAATAATAATAATAAATTGTATTTATGATAAAAAATAATTATAGTAGTAAAGTTCAACCAGCTTCTTTCTGCCAAATTAAAGACATAGAGAACACTCTTAAAAGAATTTCGTATTGCATTTATTTTATTTAAATAAAGATAAAGAAATCCAACAATTGTACATTCATAATATGAAGTTTATGGCCCTAATTATGAGGGAACCAATTAATTAAAATTAAAGACATAGAGAACACTCTTAAAAGAATTTCGTATTGCATTTATTTTATTTAAATGAAGAAATCCAACAATTGTACATTCATAATATGAAGTTTATGGCCCTAATTATGAGGGAACCAATTAATTAAAATTCATAACAAAATAGGTTACAACTTTTATATCCGTCGGATGTCTTTAGCTGGGATGAGATTGGGATGGTCGGATGCAAAGTTTGTCTCTCAAAATGTTATCCATCCGTCCAAGCTCGAAAACCCATTCTGTTTTGTATTATAGATGCTTTATCTCTTAACTCCCTGCTACTTTTGTTTGTAGCTTTGCCTGCAATCCGTGCTGATTAGCATTTTCAAATGTGTAATAGGTCTGACAAATGTGTATTAGTCGGAACTAATTACTGTTTTTCCACATTTTATATATTATAATTCTCCTTGTAAGTGTTGCATTATAAAGCACACCTTCTTAGTTATAGCTGTACTGCATTTTGTATATGTTGTTTTCTACAACACACATTTTAGGCTAGAGTTTCACAATATTTCTTATAGGTTACAATTGTTTTTGAAAAGTTATTTCTTACAAGTGATGTAATATAATCTCATACGAACCTAGTCAACTTTAATCATAACACAAAAAATTCTATCTTCTTGAATCCTTCATCCTAATCTCCAATTTTATACCCACAATAAAACTTCCGGTGTTTCATTATCACACACTTTCAATTCTAACTCAAATCATCAAAACCGGGCCTAACCTTCTTGAGCACACAGTCACATATAATAGTCAGCAAAACCCAATTAAGTTTTACCAACATCAACACCAATACATTACCCCATCCTCTCACTCCCTCCTCTTTTCCATTTTGATATATTCCTTTACTCATAATGACTATCCTAGCTTAGAATTATCAGGGAATAAACCACCCAATATCTATACAACACATATACGTGGAGTAGTCTCCCTTAACAAGCCAAGCATTGTTTTCCTTTCTGAAACTTTAGCAAATCATCATCATATGCAGGGCCTAACTAGCACATTCATTACAGTTTCATAATCACTTTTTTGTCCCTAAAATTGGAAGAAGAGGGGGCCTTTGTCTTATGTGGGAGGATAACCTAAATATTCAAATATTACTTCATTCACAAAACTACATTCACGCATTGGTAACGCCTCCACCCCCTGAACAGCCCTGGATATGCACATGTATATATGGGCCACCACACCCAGACATAAGGAGAAACTTTTGGCAAAACTTTCCGTCAATCTTCAACAACATCAACCCGACTATTCCATGGATTTTGCTAGGAGATTTCAATGACGTTCTGGATCAATCAGAGAAAAAAAAAGAGGAAGACAAGTAACGAATGCTCAATCTCAACCTCTCCTCACAATTATGGATCATATGAGATTCATGGATTTAGGATTCAGATGAGACCCCTATACTTGGACGAACAACCAGATGGGGCAAGACAACATTCTAGAGAGATTAGATAGAGCAATGGCAACCCAACATTGGCGCACTGCAAATCCACATGCGGTAGTTACTCATCTCCCAAGAATAGCATCCGACCATGCTCCAATTCTATTACAAGGAAAAGCAATAGATTGGCAAGGAACAAAAATTACAAATTTGAACATTTATGGCTCTCACATTCGCAACTCAAACATGTGGTTGATTCGGGTTGGGTACAACAACAAGATTTGGAACCTACCCCGGACCTTTAATTAAAGCTCATAACAACCGGACAAACCCTCATGGAGTGGAAGAATGAAACTTTTGGCCATCTTCCAAGTATGATAAAAAAACCGACGGTAAAGATAAAACAGGCTCAACATCAGTGTGCTACCCAATCGGGTAACGTCCTGGAATTCTGGCTGGGTCAGGAACAACAAAAACTAAGAAGAGACCACACAGAACTGCTACAATTTCACGTAACATACTGGCAACAAAGATTCAGAATCCAATGGCTACAATCAGGTGATCTCAACACAACCTTCTTCCACACTAAAGCAACCATCCACCGAGCATGCAACAATATATAACAACTTCAGGACCCACTGAACAACTGGGTCAATAATAAGGAAGATGTGGTTCAACCCATTCTTGACCATTTCTCCCAACAATACATGGCTCAACCTACAATCATAGATGAAGATCCTTTTTATAGATATGAATCCCAGATTAAGTCTCAGACAAATGGACCTTCTTACTAAATTGGTAACTGCAGCAGAAATCAAACAAGCTTTATTCTCCATAAACTCCGAGAGTGCTCCTGGTCCAGATGGTTATACGAGTAAGTTTTTCAAATTTTTTTGGGAAACAACTCATCCTCAATTGATTGCCATGGTTCGCAGTTTTTTCAATGATTTTACTATACATCCACTCATAAACCACACAAACCTAACAATAATACCGAAAGTGGACCACCCATCAAAGCCTTCTCAATTCAGACCCATAGGACTCTGTAATGTCACTTACAAAATCATTGCGAAAATCCTAGTTGATTGAATTAGACCACTACTCCCTTTTCTGATAAGCCCTTTTCAAAGTGCCTTTGTACCACAAAGATCAATTCATGATAACATAGCAATTGCTGGAGAGCTATTTCACCATATAAAAACTTCAAGCCTCACCAAAGACCCGGAAATAACTCTAAAGCTGGATATCTAGAAAGCCCACGATAGCTTAGATTGGGGATTCATCAAAGCTGCCTTCACCAAACTTGGATTTCCAAAAATCTTTGTAGATTACATTATGCTATGCGTCACAACTGTTACATACTCGATCAACATAAATGACACACCTCATGGATATATCAGCCCAACTAGAGGTATTAGACAAGGAGATACACTATCTTCCTATATATTCATAATTTGTGCAAAAATCCTGTCTACCAATCTGGGAAACCTTCAAAATCAAAAGTTGGTTTGAGGACTTAACATTTCAAGAAAAGCGCCACCCATTATTCATTTGATGTATGCTGATGATCTTCTAATCACATATAAAGCTTTTACTCAGAGTAATCTCCAACTCAAGAACCTGCTTCACTCGTACGACACTTCGGCATGCCAGGTAATTAATACTTCCAAATCAGTAATTATTCATTACTAGAGATTGGATCCGGTTGAAATAAGTAATCTGCAACAATTTTTTCGATATGTAGTTTATATCAAAACCCCCAATTTATCTTGGAGACCAATTCAAACAAGGAAGAGCATCTAATCACACCTTTGCACCGCTCCTTCAAAGATTAGCTCGAAAAGCTAAAGGGTGGATAACAAAATGCCTGACTCCAGCTGGAAGAATTGTCCTCATTAAAACCTCCCTAACCCACACCTCAAACCACCTCATGCAAACACAAAATATACCCATCAATGTCCACAAACAAATAGATCGTATCACGAGGAATTTTTTTTTGGGACATGATTCGTCAGTTAAAAAGCCTCATCCTATTGGTTGGGAATATCTGAAGGAGGGCTAGGCATAAGGAAAAGCAGTGATCATAACAAGGCACTTCTCATGAAAAGAATCTGGAATTTACATGAACAACCTAACTCTATTTGTGGAAGTCTATGTAGTGAAAAATATCTCAACCAGCAACCAATTCTACAGGGCATTGATACCATACCGTCTCCCTCTAGCGCTCAATGTAGACAATTAGCATCACTCGTCCCTACCATTAAACAATTGATTTTTCATTGTATTAGAAATGAGTTATCAACACCAATAGAAGCTAACTAGATTCCACACTCCCCAAACCTAGACCCATCTCAATGTTACCATATCCGGAAACTAGCTGATATCATTGATCCGATCTCTCATAATTGGAACCAAGAAAAATTAAACACCCTACCCAATCATACAACTCAGAAAATAATAAACATCCACCTACCCCAAGATAGCCCCCAAGACAAAATAATCTGACCCCATTCAAAATCTGGGAAATAGACTACTTCATCGGGATACAAATGTCTAACCCAAGGTCAACCTACTCAAAAACCCCTTCCACCTACAAAATTCTTGTGGACTTTACCGTGTCCACCAAAAATTCAGCTTTTCCTGTGGAAAGCAATCAATGAGGGTCTACCAACATTCTCTCTCTTGCATCACATCCATTTGACCAATTTTGACATTTGCCCAACGTTAATCAGGAATCAGCGACTCACCCGCTAAATCACTGCTCAACGACGACTGCAGCTTGGAACACCTTATTCACTCACCTATCAACCTTACCAAACTCCAACTATAACCCCACATGTCCTTTAACGCCACAAACAACCATTTCCCAAATTCTACAACAATCATCATCAGTATCTGTCATCTCTTCTGTTTGCTTTCTATTCTGGACCTTATGGCTGGCCAGGAATGAACTAATTTATCGTCAAAAGCAAACAACATCAGAAGAAATACTGGCTTGGGCGAAAAAACAATAACAAGAATATTCTATGGCAATAGAATCCTTACCTCCGGTGTTACCAGGAGATTCACTGGTTCTTAACCACTCAAGAAATGCCAAAAGTATTTCGACAATATCGGTAGGTTGGTCCACACCAACCTTGAATTGGATTAGGATTAACACAGATGGGGCAGCCAGGGGGCATCCAGGTTTCGCAGGTGCCGGTTTCATTTGCAGAGACTCCGAAGTGCGAACAATTATGGCTTTATCCCAACCTCTAGGAATTACAACTGCCTTAAATGCAGAAACTTGGGCTCTGCTATTGGCATCAAGAACAGCAATAGAAAGGCAATAGACAAAAGTTCTCTTCAAGACGGACTCAGAAAGTCTTCTGCTCTTCGTCACATCCTCTACTGATCCTCCTTCGCATATCTCAGGGATGATTGAAGAAATATTGATTACAATACGACAGATTCCGCAAGCCGTTATCCAACACAACTATAGAGAAGGAAATCAAGCAGCGGATGGCTTGGCCAATCATGCGGCTGACGGAAGTCAAATGAGAAATCTTCAACCAAAATTTGGGACCAGGCAATCCCAGTTTGTATTAGTCAAGTTATTTTCCACGACTCTGTTGGTACCAATACCACATACCCAAGTCAAATTGTAACCTAATCTTCTATCAAAATAAATAAATAAATCTATTTTATCATCAACATTGATTCTCCTCGTGTTTGACGACAGAATTCTTAGATCCATTGAAACCATCTGAGCCCAAATTCACAATTTCAATTCTTCATCTTCAAGATCAATTAATCTTTGATTCCCTAACCCCAATTCAGAGTCTTGAATAGTATCCTCTACTGAGCTCATAATCTGAATTGTTGCTGCCTTTTCTCTCTGAACCCTCTCTGCTTTAGATAATTGTCAATTGAAGATGTTTTGAGACAATCTCAGCAAATCTTGCTCTTTCTTCCTGATTGCCATAATTTGCTCCTAAATGAATTGAAGCTCCCATGAGCAAATCAAGAGTAAAATGAGACTACAAATTGTCAAATTCCCGATCTATGAAAAGTTATAAAAAAAATGAAACGTCAACAGCTTTTAACAAATTGTCAAATTCCCAATATTAATCAAAATGTTCTTAAAAGTAACCATCAAATATGACTATATCATGTAGTAACAATCGAGGCAATATGTACCATGTCCACTAATCCCAATTCTTTGCTGAGTAGAAAGAATAACTGTTAATGCAGTGTTTAATGCTAGGTATTAGAGAACATAATGAAACCACCAAGAGAGGCTAGTAAGTGATGCAGGGTTTACAGTTCCAATCTTTTGTTGCACCTAAAAAGTCACAACTGTCTGGAAAGGATAAAAATATTTAAATTAATCTGGATGCACGGCACAAAAAGATGACTTAAAACGTACACTAATCTTCAATCTGCTTACCAACTACAAAAAGAGGATTTCTAAATAAGAAAAACTCAAACTGAGTACTACCAAGCGCGCAAAGTCTAGACCTTCACCACCAGAAAAAGAAATTGTTATCCTACAATTCAAACCACAAATATGAGACTAAAAATAATACAATCTCACATGCAACATCACATCATACATAACAAGAATGAAGTGCTCAATTTAAGAGTTAGGTCTTATAGTTCACTAACAGAACAGATGGACATGACGTTGAGTTACTTTGGTTCCAGCTATCAAATGGATACAGAAAGCAGGGCATGGAATCCTCCTATCAGGAAGTGAATGTTTTTTATTGTTAAGCAATCCAAGAATGCTAGTACCAGTTCTAACCAATTTGTTGGAAGCAATAATGACGATGACCAAAAACATTCAACTATCACACCAAATGACAACAACAAGAAAACAGTCCCATCATGTAGATCCAACATCTAACATGAACAATAGATTTTTAAGCAAACCCTTATGAATTCCATCTAATATTTCTCTTCAAATCATAAATTCCTCAAACCACTACGTATAATAAAGAAACTAGTCAGGCCATGCATGTCACAGCTGTTCCAACATCTAAGCTATGCTGAAGTCCAAAATGTCAAAAGACAATTTGTGATCCGATTTCGCAGCCTATTCAGATAACGTCAAAAGATAATGTCATGCTATCACTGATGACGGAATTGTTATTTTACCTAATAGACAAAATACGCTGTAGTTTCATAGCCATGGGTGATGGATAAACCAAGAGTGGTCTAACAAAGGAGCCTCACTAGATACAAAATGAGTATTAACAGTCGGTCACTAAGTTCACATTTTCCATTCAATTGAACAATACACCAGTATCTAAGTATGACACATCTCGAAGACAAGGTGTAAAAGTATTTTTATTACTATGAACATAATGAATGTCTTCAAACAAAAGGGAGAAAAATAAAATATTCAACTAAGAACACAAGAAAGTAAACTATCTGACCTTAAATCAGAGAACTGCATCTTCATAAAGTATCCCCGATAGTTGCTCATTCTCCAAGATGTCTGCAGCCTTTATCTCTTTTTCTGAACTGAGGTTAGCAAGGAACGCAGCAGCCTTGTTGAATATGCTTAGCACAGGGTCCACTTTGAAATAGGTAATACCCCTATATCGAATCGCGTCGAGATCATAGATTATATTTCTGGTGAGTGAATAGATCTTTTCAAAATCACACATGTCTTCCGGGCGCAACAGTGATGTCACACGGTATATTGCCGAACAACCAGACTTCTCCCCTTCTCCATTCCGATCCCAAATGCCTCTCATATAATTGCATAAATCAAAAGAAGGTACATACATGTAAAAGTTTGACAATTTATAATCCCGAGCAATTTGTACCCCAAGTGCAACTCCATTCAACCTAGAATAGAATGTAGACATAGTGGTTTATGTTGGTAGGTCGGTCAAGGTCTAGATTAGGAAATCTAGTTGGTTAAGGAAACAAGTACTTGTGTCCTAAGTATATCAGCTTAAGAGGTTTGTCTCTTAGAGCTAAGTTAGGAAACCCTATACTTTTAGGAAAGTAATCCTTGTTAAGGAATGTGTCCAGTCCTATTGATTTGTATAAATAGCCATAGAGAGAACTAGAGAAAATACACCAGAACTAGTAAGAGTTCTCTTCTTCTCTGCTTAGGCTTTGTATATTCCAACTTATACAGTGATATATAAAATTGCTTATTCCTTCCCGAGGATTCAAACTCGTTAAATACTTGTTCTTCTTGTGTGTGTGTTTGTGTTCTTGGCGATATTGAGATACCTCGTAGTAGTGCAAACCTAACGCTTCCGCAGGCTTTGGCACAACAATTGGTTATCAGAGCAAGGAGACGCTCTTGGATACGGGTACTCGAATTGCATTTGAAGTGAAGGTTCTAATTTTTATCTATATTTGGTTATTTGTGAACAATGGTTGACGGGGACGAAGATCCGAAAATCCTTTAGGAGAACATTCGGATCCCACAAATAAAGATAAAGAAACAAAAGAAGAAATACTTCATTCACATAGATCACAACTCAAGGTAGAAAAGTTTACAGGAACCAATAACTTTGGTTTATGGAGAACGGACGTAATGGATGCTCTTGTTCATCTTGACCTAGAAGAATCTCTAGAAGGTCAGCCAGTGGAGATGTCTGATAAGCAGTGGAACAAGATGAATAAATTGTGTCTTGCTTCGATACGAGGGTATTTAGCAACTGCAGTAAGAGTTAATTATCAGCACGATACTTCATCTAAGGATCTCTGGGAAAAGCTAGAAAAGGAATACCTTGTGAAGAACGTGGCAAATAGGATACATCTTAAAAGGAATTTGTATCGTTATAACATGAAGAGAGGTGCAACTCTAACCGAGCACCTATATTCATATAATAAACTTCTTGCTGAGTTGGTTAACTACGATGAGAAGATCAACGATGAGGAACAAGCTTTGTGTCTGATAAACTCTCTTCCTGAAAAGTATGAACCCGTGATTAAAGCATTAATGCATGGCAAGGACAAGATGACATACGCAGAGGTCACTACAGCATTGCGTAGTGAGGAGTTCAGGAAGATGGATCGTGAATACCTTGCAAGTGAAGCTAACAATGACTTGCTTCTTGCAAGAGGTCGTTCTATAGACAGGAGAAGGAAGACTGGTGGTTATGGGAAAGGTAGAGGACGTTCTAAGAGTAGAACGCGACTGCAGAAAGATGAGTGTGCTTGGTGTCATGACTTCGGTCATTGGGCTAAGGATTGTCATAAGCGTAAGGAAAGAGAAGGAGATAACAACAAGACTGAGGTGAACATTGCAAAAGGTAATGAAGAATCAGATTATGCTTCTGATTTCTCGCTAACTGTGACACCATCAGCTTGTGCTATTACAGATGGTACATGGGTATTAGATACTGGAGCAACATATCATATATGTCCATATCGTGACTGGTTCTCAAGTTTTGAAGAGCTTGATGGAGAAGTACATATGGGAAACAATCATACCTGCAGGGTGATTGGGATTGGTAGTATTCGTATCAAGATGCATGATGGTATGGTTAGAGAGCTGAAGGAGGTAAGATTTGTACCTGCCATAAAGAAGAATCTGATTTCACTCGGAACTTTAGAAGCTAAGGGATATAAGATAGTCGCTGAAAATGGTGTTCTAAAGGTAATCTCTGGATCTATGGTAATCATGAAGGGCACACGTCATCATAACTTGTACTACTTGATTGGGAGTACAACAACAAGAGATGTGTTTATTTCTGAACACATCGAGAGTGTAGCTACCAAGAAAACAAAGCTATGGCACATGAGACTTTCACATCCAGGTGAGAAGTCGTTGCATAGGTTGATTCAACAAGACTTGTTGAAAGGTGATATTGCCTACAAGTTAGCATTTTGTGAACATTGTGTTAAGGGCAAGAAAACCAGAACAAGCTTTGGCACAGCTATCCACAGTACTAGTGGAGTTCTTGACTATGTTCACTCAGATGTTTGGGGTCCTTCCAAGAATGCATCATTGGGAGGGAAACATTGGTTTGTGTCGTTCATTGATGATTATTCTAGGGGCGTATGGGTGTACACCATGAGGCATAAGGATGAAGTCCTAGAAATCTTTGTGAGGTGCAAAAAGGCAACTGAGACTCAAACTGGCAGAAAGATCAAAGTACTACGTTCAGAAAATGGTGGAGAGTACAAGAGTGATCCGTTCTTACAAGTATGTCAGGATGAGGGGATAAAGAGGCACTTCACAGTTAAGAAGACACCGCAACAGAATGGGGTAGCTGAACGCATGAATCGTACTTTGCTGGAGAAGGTACGATGTATGTTATCTAATGCTGGATTAGGTAAGGCGTTTTAGGATGAGGTAGTTACATATGCGTGCTTCCTCGTTAATAGGTTGCCATCAGCTGCATTAGAAGGTAAAACTCCTTTGGAGAAGTGGTTTGGTAAACCAGCTTATGATTATGACTCAATTCATATCTTTGGTTGTCCTGCGTGGTATCATGTTAGTGAAAACAAGCTTGATAGCCGTGCCGTGAAAGGAATCTTTGTGGGTATGAAAAGTGGAGTGAAAGGGTTCAAAATTTTGAATCCAGTTGAGAAGAAAATAGTCATGAGTAGAGATGTCACATTTGATGAGATGTCTATGGTAAAGTCTTGGGGTTCTCGACAGGTGGAGAACAGAAGCACCAATACTAATGAGCCTTTGCAGCAGGTGGAGATTGATACAACTCCACCAAATCCAGTTAAGTCTGTATCTGTTCAGAATACCTCTGAAGACATTGGGTCTGCAAGAGAGGTAACTACTGAAGTTCCAAATGATAGTGACACTATTGAGGAAGAGGAACAAGAGTCGGTAGAAGATACAGAAGCTACGGTCACGGAGACCATAGCAACCATCAAACCGAGAAGATCAACCAGGAAGCCTGGTTGGATGAATGATTACATTGCTTATGCATTACCAGTTGTTGAAGATGGTACTCCTACTTCCTATTTAGAAGTTGTGCGCAGTGCAGAGTGTAAAGAATGGGAAGGAGCAATGAAGGACGAGATGGAGTCTCTTTAGAAGAATGGCACATGGATTCTTATGAAGCTTCCGAACGGTAAGAAGGCCATAGGGTGCAAGTGGGTATATGCTAAGAAAGAAGGATCTTCGGTGAATCAAGTACGCTACAAGGCAAGGTTAGTTGCAAAAGGTTATGCCCAAAGAGAAGGGATTGACTACAATGAGGTGTTCTCTCCGGTGGTAAAACACTTATCAATCTGTATTTTGTTGGCCTTGGTAGCACAATATGATTTAGACCTAGTTCAGCTAGATGTTAAGACGACGTTCTTACATGGTGATCTAGAAGAGGAGATCTATATGACTCAGTCGAGTGGGTTCAAGGTTGCTGGAAAAGAAGATTGTGTATGTAAACTAAAGAGATCGTTGTACGGGCTGAAGCAGTCTCCAAGACAATGGTACAAGCGATTTGACCAGTTTATGATAGGCCAAACATACACAAGAAGTCACTATGACCATTGTGTATACTTCAAGAAGCTACATGATGGGTCTTTCATATATTTGCTCTTGTATGTCGATGATATGCTGATTGCATCGAATAACAAGAAAGAGATTGATAATTTGAAGTACAAGTTGTCATCTGAGTTTGAGATGAAAGATCTGGGAGAGGCTAAGAAGATTCTTGGTATGGAGATTCAACGTGACAGAGAGAAGGGTAAGGTTTGTTTGTATCAGAAGGCATATTTGAAGAAAGTGTTACAGAAGGTTGGTGTCTACGAAGGAACTAAATCCGTAAGTACTCCCCTTGCTGCTCATTTTAAGTTGAATGCTCGTATGTCTCCCACTATTAAATAAGAACGAAAGTATATGGCCCAAGTCCCATATCTTTGAGGTCATTGGTAGCTTGATGTATACGATGGTATGTACAAGGCCGGACATTTCACATGCGATTAGTATGGTCACCATTATATGCATTGTCCTGGTAAGGGACATTGGCATGCTGTGAAATGGATTTTGAGGTATCTTTATGGTACAATTGATGTTGGCTTGGAGTTTGTGAAGGATAGAAGAAACAATCAGTTTTGTGTTGGGTATGTGGATTCTGACTATGTTGGTGATTTGGACAAGAGACGTTCAACTACAAGGTATGTATTTACCATAGCAGGAGCACCAGTTAGTTGGAGATCAATATTGCGAGTCTCTTTGTGGCGCTTTCAACTACGGAGGCGGAGTATATGGCGTGTGATGAGAGGCATTTAAGGAGGCTATATGGTTACAAGGTTTGCTAGATGACTTAGGAGTTGTGTAAGACCAACCGCCCGTGCATCGTGATAGTCTAAGTGCAATTTATTTTGCTAAGCATCAAGTGCATCATGCTAGAACCAAACATATAGACGTACGGTTTCACTTTGTGAGAGAAATTCTTGAAGAAGAAGACATTCTACTTGTGAAGATCGATACCAAAGACAATCCAGCTGATATGTTGACTAAAGTAGTATCTGGGATCAAGTTTCGATATTGTTCGAAATTGATCCACATCCTTCCGGTTTGGTGAAAGACCATTTTGGGGTAGAGGTTCTTAGGAACCTGGTGGAGGTCTTCTAGCAAGGCCATTTGAGAGAACTACGGTCGGGTTTGATTCCTATTGAGGATACGTAGGCAGCCAGTGCTGGTTCAATCGACGTTGGAAGATGGAGGTGATTTTATCTATTGATCGTCTCATGCATGATCCGAGGTGGAGAATTGTTGGTAGGTCGGTCAAGGTCTAGATTAGGAAATCTAGTTGGTTAAGGAAACCAAGTACTTGTATCCTAAGTATAGCAGCTTAAGAGGTTTGTCTCTTAGAGCTAAGTTAGGAAACCCTATACTTGTAGGAAAGTAATCCTTGTTAAGGAATGTGTCCAGTCCTATTGATGTGTATAAATATCCATAGAGAGAACTAGAGAAAATACACCAGAACTAGTAAGAGTTCTCTTCTTCTCTGCTCAGGCTTTGTATATTCCAACCTATACGGTGATATATAAAATTGCTTATTCCTTCCCGAGGATTCAACCTTGTTAAATACATGTTCTTCTTGTGTGTGTGTTTGTGTTCTTGGCGATATTGAGATACCTCGTAGTAGTGCAAACCTAACGCTTCCGCAGGCTTTGGCGCAACAGTTTCTACACCAGAGAGACATTTGGACCTAGCCACTACTGGGACATACTGAGAATCACGTAAGATTGCCCCATATCCTTTATCTGAGATACCACATATATGAATAGACAATGCACCCTTTTCAGATTCTAAACGAGACCAAAAAAGATCACCATGAAGGTTCCAAACCTATGACTCCTTAATCCAATTTTTTTTTGAAATAAGAGGAGGGTAATCGACAACTTCTGTAGGATGTTCACTTTCCTTGTCAGCTACGCGACGCTGCTGGGCTTTTGCGCCAGGCATCTCCTGCGATATATACACACACACATGTAATCAAACAAATTAAAAAACAGGCACGACTCTGATAAGCTTTGAGACTGATAGTAAGTACCTCTATTTTGAGCAGAAAACTATAGTAAGGTCTTACAAATTCGAGATCCTCCATTGTCAGGAACTGCAGAGGGTAAAGGAATAAAAATAAAGGCACAAAATTAATGGTCACACCAACTTGAGCAAAAGAATAAATAGACGATAATTACCACTGTTCTTGATGGAGACATGAATCTACGTAGTGTTGCTTTTACTTTAGGCATGCCTAAATCCCCTTCCAACTGCACACATAAATCAATCCATTTTTATTCATCGAGTCATTCATACTATTAAACAATAATATAGGGGTATTCATCATAAACACCAGACTGTTGTAAGGGATTCAGACACCAAGCTCAAGCATGTAATTGAAATTCTTACAACATCAAGTTGAAAGAAAAACAGAAGACAGGTAGTAGCTTACCGAGTGATCTTTTTTCTCAATTATTGTTATAGACTCCTGTTGTTCCTTCAAATTTGTTGCCACATATAAGAATCAAAAGGAGAAACAACAGGAGCCACATGTGATAATTATTCACCACCAAGTTAGAATTAAAAAGAAAACGATACAACATGAGCTTACTGGATGAGTTTGGCACTGATCTTTACTCATGGTACACTGCAGACTCTTCTTCTTTTGTCTACATTTCTGCAAAGGTGGTTCCAAGGTACATATATGTGTCAAAATACAAAACCAATTAAATTTAATTTTTTACAATCTTAACATAAAACAAAACCAGATGATAAATAGAAGCTTACACGAGGCTTCCTCTGCTGTCCCATGACAGATTTCCTGCAAAAGATGTTTGAAGTATTAGTGTTCAAAAACCAAAGCCAGCAACAAAATTGGGAATGTGACAACAGCGTTTTGATAATGTCGTGCTTATGATTACCTACTTCACAAACACCCCGAGACTTTATATCAGAAACAATAAAACAACAGGGAAATTAAACAAGAACATAAAGAATTACCGTGGTTTGATGATATGCCTACTCTCCACGTGCAGCAAAAAATCTAAACTCAGTGAGTGCAGAAATTTAAAATTTTACTCAGACCTCTAAGAATTCACACGATGCTAAAACTAAATGGTTATATGCTTACGACTCCTATTTATAGGTTTAGATAATTATTACAGAATTCTAGAATTCAAGAAAGGGATAATTGGTGTTTAGTACTCAGGTTTTGACCAACACTAGGCTTTGGTCTAACATTTGTCCAACGTTAGTGCTTGGTACCTGGACTGGCCGTTGACCCGTGTTGACTAGGTTAAGTCCTAACTTTTCTTCAGTAATTATTAAAAAACTAATATTAAATTAAATTATTAAGTGAGATTACAAAGATACCCTTCACTCTACAAATATTTACACAACCATCAATCACAGCAACCCTCATCAATTCGCCTGTTATGCTACCAATTTCGGATTGAAATCAAACCCAATTTCTACCTGCAATATTGAACTAGAGCTGAACTGAAAAACACCATAGCCTAAGAAACTAGTTCGATCCCAATAACACCTCAAAAAACTAACTCAATCGCAAACCCTTTTGAAATCAGCCCATCAACAAACACCAACTGAACCCATCAATTCTTCACCATCTTCAATGTCATCATCGATATCTTCTTTCTCCAATTTCTCGCTGGTTTCACATTTAAAAACTACAGCAATTGATACCCCCGAAATTACAAAAGAAATACATATCTTATTAGAATGAAACTCTAATTGAATCCAAGATAACAACATTGCTGTCTCAACTAAAATCAAAACAAACAAAATGAAATTGAAATTGAGGAACTCACTAGCTGAAATTGACCTTCCAAAACCATTCCCATCCAGTTCAACATCTAGTACCCTTCTCAATCTCACCTTCACTGGTTGACAATCCTTTTTGAAGAAGATGCCCTAAACTGGTTTGAATCATATCGTGTTATTTGATTGTTGATGAAGTATAAATTCATGTGTTCGTTGAGATTGAACGGCATATTCCGGAATTCTCCAACTCGACAGATTTCTTCTTTCCATTACGACAATCAACCCATTACTCATCTTTGTTTAAGAACCCTAATTTCACAATCTTCTCATAACTAAGAACCCAAAATTGATGCAAACCCTATTTTCATCCTCCTATTAAAGTTAATTATCACCATAAATTTCCTCCAACCCCTCAAATCACCGACAACAATCGATGTTCTTCCCTATAAATCTGATAACAACTTCACCTCTTCTTCAATTAGTTCTAGTCTCTACAGAATCACCATTTTCTTGTTCTTGACAAGCATTAAAACCCATCAATACTTCTTTGTTCTTCATCTGCAATTTCAGAAAAATCATTACCATCACTCAATTCTCTCTTTTCTGAATTCAGTAATTGGGATTTGTTTTTCATCCGCAATTAGGATGGATTATGACGATGGGAAGGTGACAGTGGTAGGGGATATGATGATGTTATGCAAGAAGAAGACGATGCATGTGGAGATTGGGATGAACTTGTATGAATACTCTGTTGCTCAAGTTCTAACAATGAGAGGCGGGCGGCAGAAGAAGAGTGAAGAAGAGTGAAGAGTTAGGTTTAGGGTAATGGAAAGTGGAGGGATAAGATAGTAAATTCAACCAACAGTTTTATTTTATTTTATTTTTAATTAATTTATAAACAGAGGTCAATATCTAAGTGAGTCAATGCGTGTCAACGTTAGGTCCAGGTACCAAGCACTAACGTTGGACAAATGTTAGACCAAAGCCTAGTATTGGTCAAAACCTGAGTACTAAACACCAATTATCCCTTCCAGAAATCAGAGAATAGATTCCTAATATAACCAGAAATAAGATTCATATTCCGGTTAAAATAAAACCGGATGAGTATTCTGATATAAAAAAAAAAAAAACGGATGAGTATTTTTAATGTAATTTACTATTTTCTCCTCAATCTTTTATTAAAAAGACTTGAGTATCCCCAAATTGCTAAAACCCTACAGGCTAGCTACACAGAAGAAACCTTGGTTTCACTTTTCTTCTCCTCTCTCTCACACTCTTCTGAATCTCGCTAACCTGATCTTCTAAAATAAATCTTGTGACGCACTCCCATTATGCTTAAACCCTAATTCCTCAATCCATCTCGCCATGGCTGCTGCATCAAGAGGTCTCATTTCAAGACTTAGGGCTTTCTCAATATCATCACCATCGATAACAACAAGAGGAGTGAATCAGTTTCGAAGATTATTCAGTTCAGAAGCATTGATTGATGATAGTAATGGTGGATCATCATCATCGTCAGCGATAATTGAAGCAAGAACAAGAGTAATGACACCAAATTCAAGAAGAACGGGAGCAATAGCTGTTAAATGTGGAATGACTGCAGTTTGGGATAAATGGGGAGCTAGGGTTCCAATTACTATTCTTTGGTTAGATGATAATATTGTTTCTCAAGTTAAAACTATTGACAAAGAAGGGATTACATCTTTACAGGTATAGTAATTTTGAGTTCAATTTTTTTACGAAAGTTTTGGTTCTTAGGGTTTGATTTGAAAATGTCGTATTTTGGTGTGTTAGGTTGGGTGTGGGCAGAAAAAGGAGAAACATTTGACAAAACCTGAAGTAGGTCATTTTAGAGCTCAAGGTGTACCAATGAAGAGGAAATTGAGGGAATTTCCAGTAACTGAAGATGGACTTTTGCCTGTTGGTACTCCTATCAGTGTCCGTCATTTCGTTCCGGGGCAATACCTTGATGTCACAGGAATAACCCTTGGTAAAGGTTTTCAGGTACTTGATTCGCAGTCAACCCAGTTGCATACATTTCTTATTTGTATATATTCTGAAACTATTGTTACCTTTGCTAATTGAGCGTATGGCCAGATTCTTATGTAATTTTGTGAAAATAATATGTTTCGTAATTGAATTTGGGTAAATCTAGGGCAGTTGCTTTAGGCAATCACTGCAATCATTGAACCCCCAGAAATTGATTTACTAGTTTAACATTACTGTGCTTGTTAATGTTATAATGGATAACATTAATTAATGTAAAATGCTAGAGTTTAGGGTTGGATGGATGTCTCGGTTACGGTTTGGACTTTATACAGGACTGCATCTAGCTAACTTATGCTGATTTTTATGGGTTTTCACTCTCTTTCTTTGGTTCGTTTAATCAAGTGTGTATGTATTCTTATTAGTCCTCGAGACTTTAAAAAACCTCTATTACCAGATGCATTATTATACATATATCAACTGAACCGAAGAATACCCATCATCAAATATTCAGCATTTGCGTTTGCATATATGAGTTACCACATTGACTCTGTCTATTTAGGTTTAGTTTTACTAATATGTTTAGTACTAATCACTTGATCTAGACACTCAAATACTTGGACTCTCTTGGTTATTGATTCGTAACAGCTGTGAAACCCTTGAGACTTACTTAAGAGCTTTTTCATTAGTTATTCCATTAGTATATCATTTTTGTTGCCGTATCAACAGAAATCACAGAACTGTCTTTACGTAAAACATTCTCAAAAAAGGGTGAAATGATACATAAGAGTTTAGATTGGATATCTGGATGTTACCTGGTGAGTAACATGGGTTTGGATTTTGGATTTAGCAGATTCCTTACGAGCTCTGCAGACTACAGTTTATAGCTAACATATGCCATTTTAGGGTCTTTTGTTTCAAACCATTATTACCGATTAGTCTGGTTTTTAGTACCCCCGAGTTTGTTTGCGTATGTTAGTTGCTATAGACACTCAAATACTTGGCCTTTCTTGGTCATGCCTTCACAACAAATAGAAGACCTTGCAATTTCTTAAAATGAAGCTATTCCATTACCTATTCCATTCGTATATTTACTGCACCGCGAACACGAGTTATGCAACTGTTTCTGTCCGCCTTATTAACTGAGATATGATTTTGGGGAAAATGTACATAATTGTAGATATGAGCTTCTTTAAGCATACGAGGTATGTGTAAACTAACTATGAAAATACGAATATAGTATTAGGATTGAGTAGATATCTGGATACGTTAATATGTTCTATCATCTATGTTGATGATGTGTTCCATGTATACCCAGTAGTAATTACTGATAAATGACACCAGCCTTTTACAGTTTGGCATATCTTGCATTCCTATCGTGCCTACAACCTGGAAATCTTCTCCTAGTGGTTGACAAGTTTTCTGATTTAGGTCTTTTATGGAGTGTCTGTTATCGTTGCAATTGAAAGGGTTGTGTATTATAGTTAGGATTATACTGGTACCCACTATTGTCATTGATAAGATTTGAACCAAATCATACATTGATAAGCTGATTTTGTGCTTGTTAATGTTATAATTGCTCCTTCAAAATAAAATAGCCGGATCAGTTCTTGTTATTCTGTTATATAATCTACTGTCACTGACAACCTATGTTAAGCTAAAATCTCTCTCTCTCTCTCTCAGATAATAATAATGCATACTTTTTCGTGTTGTACACAGGGTGTAATGAAAAGACACGGAATGAAAGGAGGGCCTGCATCTCATGGTTCCTCAAAGTTCCATAGAGGTGGTGGTTCTACTGGTCAAAGAGATGCTCCTGGAAAGGTACTTGTTATTTTTATGTAACATGATGGCATTATGAATCACGTGATTTACCTGACTGGAATTCAATTGTCCAAGTAGTACCTGACTTTCACCTTTTGTTTGTTCTTGCGCTAGAGTATTTGGATTTTTTTTTCCCGATAAGTAGGACTGCTTTTTCAATTATCTATATATGAATGTGTATATAGTATATAATATGATTTACGGCCAATTTGTGGATGAAACCAGCGATGGAGCCATAGCGAGACAACTTGTTTTTAAATTCTAGTGTTAATATGTTTGATTTCCTTGTAAATTTAGCTCTTGGTGGGGGCAAATTAGGCAGGAAGAAATTGGAAATATCTGTTTATTCGATTTTGACCCCAAGACTGGCAAATCTTCCCCCCGTCACTGGATGAAACCACAGAATCAATTTGGTTAAATTATCTGATGGTAATTTGGTACTGCTCTACGCTGATCATATTCTATTAGGATTATTGATATGCCTGATTAGTTCACGAAAGATTTGGCCCTGTGTGTGTTACTATTTTTCACACATTCTTTGTGGCATTTGTATTGTGTTGCTATTAAGTTTCATATGTGATGGATGTAAGATTCGAATAGGCTTTAAATCCAGTTGTGGGTTTGGCAGTGACATTTTCTTGCTCTTTTAACGCGAAACAGGTTTTCAAGGGGAGAAAGATGCCTGGACGAATGGGTGGGGAGCAAGTCACGGTAAAAAATGTTTGGGTCTACAAAATTGATCCAGCAAGGAACTTGATGTGGGTGAGAGGCCAGGTATAGTTACCATGCTACTTGAGTTCTGTTTGATGTAAGTAATACCCGTGTCTCGATGTAGATGGTAAGAAAGCAAACGTCGTCCTGGTCATGTAGTATAGGCACATACAGGAATGACAATATCATCTTATGAGTTGAAAGACTTGTATTTGTTTGATCATCATTTTCCATCGCATTATGAGAATGATTCTCCATGACCGCGTTTATTGTACCCAGTTTGATGATGAAGTGAATATGCTAGTATATCCTAATGTCTTCATTATTAGTTTCATGCCGCACCAACCACGGAACAGCAAACACAGAATACTACTTATAGGTTCCTTAAATAGGTCTGCATGCACCTTTTCTTATTCCAATAATAATTGGTTTTACCTTTGCTTCGCAGGTTCCTGGTGCAGAAGGAAACTTCGTATTTTTGAAGGATGCTTGGTACAAGAAACCTAAAATCTCAAGTCTTCCATTCCCAACTTACTTTTCCCCACCAGAAGAAGAAACATCAGAACTGGAACCTCTGGTTGCTGATCTTGGAGAACTAGATCCTTTTATGGCTGCAGATTAAGCAACACATCCGTCGAAGCTGGTCTTTCTTTCTTTTTTAGCCACTGTACCAGTTCGATTGCAATTTAAATATAGTCGTCAAAATGGAAGAACCAGGTGAGAAAATTCAGTGGTTCTATTTTCCGCATAATACTGAAGATTACGAGGAAGTTGCAGAGACAAGGAGAAGCATAGCCGTCCTTGTAAACTGTTGAGATTTATTAAGTCCGAGATCTGAGACTAGCTTCAATAAGTATTTCAATTTTTGATCAGTTCATAAATTGTATTTGCTTTTGAGTTTTAGAGGTGTGCCAAGTTAAAATGTTTACATCTTGAGCAAGTTTTTTTTCTGTAAAAGAATACCCAATTTGAAGTGTTGAACTTAGAACCTCTTTAAACCTCAAGAATCAGGTTCCATTAGTCTATTTTTGCAACTACGGAATGCAGGTCTGTATTGTGATTTAGGCTTAGTTTGGTATTGCTGCTGCTTTTGTAAAAGCACTTTTCTGCTGTGCGTTGTTGTGATGTGCTGTGAGAAAAAAGCAGTTAGACGTTTGGTAAAAAATTAATTAAAGTTAAAGCCGATTAAAAAAGCAATCAAAGTGTGTTTGGTAAAATATGAGATTCAACCATTGTTGTTGTAGCAAATGACAAAAACAGACATATCTCTGAAAATAGTTTTATTCATTGGAGTTAAATACAATTAATTTTTTACTATTAAATATAAATATATATAATATTAAATTTACTAATGAATATTGCTAGAATTACTCTTCATTGTTTATCTCTCCTAATTAGTTTATAGGTCATACGAATAATACAGAGTTTTAAGCTGGTAGCCGAGCAACAAGCTGAGCACCAACTCCTT
Organism: Papaver armeniacum; assembly: GCA_023531295.1. Lineage (NCBI taxonomy): Eukaryota > Viridiplantae > Streptophyta > Magnoliopsida > Ranunculales > Papaveraceae > Papaver > Papaver armeniacum. Next base: position 20,418 of record JAJJWW010001834.1, on the reverse strand, counting down.
TTTGAATAGCGACACCCAATCTATGAAAAATAAAACTACCTAGACCACTACCGGTCATGGGTGACTAAACAATTCTTCGGACGCTTGAAAAAACAAATAGTATCCTCACTAAGTTCACCTAAGGTAGTAAAGGCTAAAACACCCAAACCATAACCATGTGAGGTACACTCATCCAGGATATTTAGAACGTTTACGCGAAATCGCTCTAGAGATAGCCCGGCACAGGACGAAAGAACGAACTCCATCACCGGAAAGGGTGAAACCCCGTGACATCCATACATACATCTTGACCATTTTCCCAATTGAGAACAAGGATATCCGTCGGGCGTAAATCCTTGTTACTATCTGTCATAAGACCCAAATTCACCTCCTTGCGTGCATGGACACCGACTTTGTAACAAATATTATGCAATTACATCACGAACTAAGTCATGACGGAATTTTAGTCCAACCTATAGCACAATGAAGTGCGTGATCACCAAAGATATCCATGGACCTATTGCAACATGAGCATAACCCGCCTTCAACAAATAAAGGGATACCAAGACGATAGCAAACCACCGCTCTAAACCGTATGCAGGGCCAAGACATTGATCTAAACCACTCGATCGGGACCCACCAAAGGTAATCTTGAGCATGTTTGATCTGGTTACATTGCCAAAGAATGGAGTCTCTTGCGAGATAAAGTAAATTGGTCGGGATTTGCTTCTTGATTGCATCAAAATAAGTGATTTGCCGGGGAGTGCATAGAAGAGGGGGCGGTGTTATCGGCACTAAAAAGTGGAAGGCAAACCGCATACAGAATGAATTTCGAAGAGCCAATTAATAGGCGACCCCATAGTATTTTTTGAAAGAATTACCAAGAATCGCCTTCCGCACCGAAAGCGATCGACTCAAGATAGCAATAAGTGCGAGTGTCGACCATGGTATATATACCAAGCCCGCCGTCCTTGATAGGAAGAGTAGCCAGGTCTCATTGCAAGGCCCAAAGCCAGGACCATCTCCGGTGATTAAGAGCCTTAAATATTGGACCAAGTGGTCATCAAAGAGGTCGAGAGGCTTGTTGAAGAGCTTAGGATTAGTAGTACGCATAGCAAAATATAGTCTTGATACACCGACACAGTTTCGAGAACAACAACATCTCGCTTTGGGGATCCACGAGCTTTTTGATAGCGAGACATGAGCTGAATAGTTTTATTCACCCGATTCACCGCCATGTCGCTCATGAAATCCAAATCTAGGCTCACAGGACCACCCAAAAGCTTAACTCCCTTGCTAGGCCTATCAAATGTCAGGGGGGAAAACACCAACCTCCAGGCTACGTGGATCAACTATAGGCCAGAAAACCTCAGTTTTCTTAATATTGAGATGGAGGCCTCTGCTCGGGCCTTCGGTTTCAATAATACTCAAAGCCTTGGCAACTTCCAAAGTGTCACCAATGATTGTACCATCATCCGGTACCATGCATGCAAATCAAGCTTACACGAGAAGCAATAGACTTCACAAGGGGTGAAGTGTCGGGGCAAACAAAGGGGGATCACACGAGAGAGATCACCTTGTTGAACACCGAGTGCGAAGACAAGATGTATTGATCGTAGTAAAGATTAGCGGGCTTAATAACAAAACTCAACCCAACTAAAATAAAGTAATTATTTAATATTTTTATTATTGATAAATTAAAACTAGGCTGCCACTTAAAGTTTTGTACAAGTAACTGGTTGAATCTACTGAGATTGTTATTGACAAATTAAGTGAAATGATATAAAATAGATTGAAAATAAAAAATAATAATATTTAAAGAACAAAATATAAGAAATAAAAATTGATGACATATAAATTTAAGGGTAACTTTTGTCATTTATAAAATTAAATAGGGATAAAAAAGATAAATCAAACATTAAATTTTGGTGGGACCACAGCTTATGCTTTTGTAGCTTTTAAAAGCTCCTCTACCCCGGCTTTTAAAATTTGAGGATGAGGAATTTTAGAAGTCTTTTGGATAAAAAGCGCTTTAATTTTCTTTTATCAAACACTAATTTCTAAAATTATCGACATATATAGGTTTTGAAAGTGCTTTTGTAAAAAAAAAAAAGCATTACCAAACTCAGCCTTAATCGAGCTGCTGATTAGAGAAGTCAATTTTACAAACAGTTGCAGTCATGGTATCGACCATTGCAGTCGGATGTGAGCATAGATTTCACACCTCATTGATGGTTCAATACATGTACCAAACTTCACAACTATAAGGCCTATTCCTATGCACATGCCAAAACATGATATTTGGCATATATGCACCCACTATGGGTATGCCAAACTGCCAAACTCATATGCCAATATGTTTTTCCTGGCATATAGGCATACACGACAGAGTTTCCATCAAGCGATAGAGTCTCGGTCGCTCGATGGTCAATTAATCTCTCGATGGCCATTAAATCGACAACGACAGTCAAGCTGTCGCTCGCTTCTATAATAGTCGCTTATCAACTCTTCATCCAACGGCTACCATTTCCCCCCCCCTATAAATACCTGATTTCAATCCCATTTTAACTCACACCAGAATTTCTAAATCTCTCTAGAATTTCTCAATCTCCAATTCTTTTCTGATCTTCTAATTCCTCATAGAGCATGGTCGATAATGCGAGCATGGCTGATTTCATAGCAAACCAACATGCTGCGGAAAATCAAAGAGTTCAAATTAGGAAAAGAGTACCAAAATTTACAATTGCGGAAGAAGAATGTATTTGCAGAAGTTATGTTCATTGTATTGAGACTTTATTCGCATAAGAATCTCGTCAAGTTATTTTTTGGGATAGGGTTTTGAGGAGATTTAAAGAACAAACAATGAACCCCAACCAACGTGATGTTAAAGGGTTGAGTAATCGCTTCACTATAATCAGTCGTGATGTTACTAAGTATCTTGTTGTACTTCAACAAGAAGGTCCAAATCTAAGGAGTGGTGAAACCTATTTGGAACTTAAACAAAGGTGTCGTGCGGAATATCGTCGCATCTACGAACATGACTTCGAATATGGAAGTTGTTTCGAGATTTTAAGTTGCTTGCCCAGATATTGTTCAATTTATATGTGGTAAAACTTATTTGTAAAATTCTTAATCATGTCCTAAAAGTTTTAATATTTTAACTCTAATTAAAGTTCAAGATTGGATTACGAATATAATTAAGCTTAATTTTCAACAATACTCAAATTTTCAAATTCAAAATTCAAACTTCAAATTCAAATTTCTTAATAGTAATTTTTACAAGACATAAAAACTAGACAATATAAGTTCCAAAATAAATATAACTAGACTTTAAAAATATAAATTGGGGACAATGTTCTTCATCTTGTTAATCTTCTTCATTTCACCAAATTTCCAATCAATGCGCTCATGAACGGAGTCTCCTTTGTTTATCTTCTTCTTTGGCTTCAAATTTGTTTTGCCTTGATTTTCCTTGCCTTTAACCTTTCTTTGCCTTCTCTTAGTTGCGGTTTTGACTTGGTTGATATCCAAAACTTGGAGACTTCTTTGCTTCTTACTTATTTCTTTAAATCTATCACATATCTTCTCAACGGCACCTTCAAGCACTACTCCAGAAAAATCAAGTTGCGTTGCCGAATCAAGTTGGGTTAATTGTGCCATTTGGAGAAAATAGAAGAAATAAATTAGATTGAGAAATAGAGAATAGATTGAGAAGAAGAGAAATTTTTTGTGTAAAAAATTTGGGGTAAGTTTTGAGTTTGAAAGTTACATATTTATAGCGATGAAGAACTAGCCGTTGGCGCTAGAGTTAATAGCGCTGGCGATATAATTATTATATCCTGTGATAAAGTTATTATCGCCAGCGATATTGTGAATATCGCTCGCTAGAAAGTCCGTCGCTTATTGGTTTTCCCATAGTGGAGCAAATGGTTTGCCATGCCACCTGGTATGCCAAACACCATTTTTTTGGCATGTGCATAGGAATAGGCCTAACTATTATGATGTTTTGTGCTAGCGGTAAATAAATTTTATTTTAACTGCACAGTACAGTAAAACTTCAATAAATTAATAATGTTGGGACTGACAAATTCTATCAATTTAACGAAGTATTAATTTATCGATAAATTAATAAGTTATTAAATTATCGAAACACTCTAAATTTAAGTTTCAAAAATAAAAGAACATAAAATATTTAAGTTAAAATTAATGGTTTCCCATAATAACAAATATCTTGAGATATTATTTTTAATTCAAATTGATGTGTAATAAATTTTGGCATAATATAATATAATGTAGTATCGAATATTGCATATTATGTGCATAATTTTATATATATATATTGATGTTAAAAGAAACAAAAAACAATAACACAAAAGAAGAATGTAATAGTAGCTCATACTTCTTGTCTCAAGGGTGTCAAAAAATCCACGATGATGGACGAGATTCGAAAATCATTGTGTGAGTATATATAATCATTCCAATCCAAATGTGACTCAAAGAGAAACACAAAAATGGCTTCTTGAAAAATTTAACATACAATTGTGTCAAGGAACGATATCAAATACAATTAAGCGTGCATCAGAATACATCTCAAGTGAATCCAGTTTCTCTTAAAGAAGCGATCTTATCAATAGTAAAGCTAAATGATTTCCTCTTACAATTTGAAAAGGGCACTCCTGAACTCCTCAAGGGACTACAAAAAAATCAGAGATGAAGTTTAGTGCTGCATAAATGTGAACAAGAAACAAACAACTTTGGAATCTTATTTTAGTAAGGCACCAGTAATGTAATGCTATTATAATGATTATTAATTTATATTTCAGTTGGGCCCTATTGGATACTTAAAATTTTTATTATCTTATAAATTTAGCGAGGTTATTAATTTAATACACTGGCCCAAGTCAGGACTAGCAAAAAATATTATTTTAGCGAAGTTATTAATTTATTGCGGATTAATTTATCGAAGTTTTACTGTATAACTATTACTATATTTTAACCGTGGTGGATGAATTAGTACTACAATAATAATTTTTCCATGATTCGCGTAGTACCATAAATAGATAGAATCCTTTCCACCTAATAATAAGCCCAGTCCGTTTAGCTATCCTTTGATACCTCTTCACATAAACACTACCAACTCGGTCTCAACAAATTGAGTACTGTATCCTTGATTTCTCTCTTCACAATTTCTCAAATCTCTGCTCATCAAGATCTCTCATTTTCTCCCTAAACCTCTACAAATCTGTGTTCCAGTCAAGGGTTCTCTAGGGTTTTAGTAAAATTCACAAAATCAAATGTTACTGAAACAATGATGATGAATAAACCAAAGAAAATCATAGAGTGTAGTAATTGCACTTCCATACAGAAATGGGTTCTTCATAACATCCGTCACAGAGGTGATATTCGTAAATTCTGTACTTCTTGTGTATTAAAACTTCATCCTGGTCTATTTTGCCCTAATTGTTTTGAAGTTTATGAAACTTCAAATCTTTCTTCTTCAATTCCTATTGCTAAAACCAATCGTGTTACGTGTTTGAAATGTCCATCTGTTGTTCATCATGATTGTATTAGTAAAGATATTGTCAATCGTTATGTTTGTCCTACTTGCTTAAACCCTAATTTCGACTTTGTCGATTTGGGGAAGCCATTGAATGATGTTATCCCTAGTAGTCGTGTGATTGATTTGAATAAAGCAAAAGTATTTCTTGCTGCGGCTACGATATCCTCCGTGTCTATGGAAAGGGCGGCTTTAACTCTTAGAGTGGAAGCTGAAAAGAGAGTAAAGGAAGCTGCTATAGCTAGAAAGATTGCAAAAGATGTGTTGGAGAATGTTAATGTTGTTGCCATGGAAGAAAAGGAAAAGAAAGATATGAACATGGAAGTTGGTGGTTCGAGTTCTGTTGTGGTTGCAGTGGAGGAAGAGAAGAAGGAAAAGAAACTGAAAGGAAGTAGATATGCTGTTGAGAAGTCGAAAGGAAATAGTGCTGTTGCTGCTGCTGTTGCAGCGCAAAAACGGTTTCAAAGTCAAGTTTCTTTGGCTTTAACTGATGGGAAAGGGAAAGATAAATCTCGTGATGGTTTTGGGTCGAGAGAAAAGGAGACTCCGATACAGTTCTATTCTCCTCCACTTCCAGTTCAAAAGCCACTGTCAAATGGTGTTTTGGGGAATCAACAAGCTCAGAACTCAGGTGCAACTCTGCTGGGGAAGGAGAAAAACGGACTAATTTCATTCGCTCATGGTGGTAAACAAACCCAAGGAAATTCGAGTGAAGGTGAGAAAGTAAGTTTTCCTTTTCTATCTATCTTGGTATTTTGATAGAATGAATGCTTTGTTGTTTGTTTGTTTGTTCCTTATTTTTTTGATAAATTGATTTATAAATTGTAGGTGGATATGTTCCAAAATTTGATGAAGGAGTTCAACATCTCAACAGGTCTTCAAAAAAAGCAAGCTAACGGTTTGTAGGTTACCGGCTTCCATTTGCATGGTACGTTTCATCATCTCCTCTTGTCTAGTATATTATTAGGTGGATATATTCTAATGTACGTACTATGTATATTTTGAATGTTACTTTTGGTGAGGTAATTATTAGCACGTATCCAGTTTATTATTACACAGTAGGTATCGGTAGGCCACAGGAAATGAGCTTGCTCTATCGAGTCCAACACTACTTATCTAAAAGAACAAGCACATTAGAGAGTACTCTTGACAGATTGTAAGGAGCGGGAAACTTTCGCTGGTGATGGTATTTAAAAATAGAGGTTACTAGTCAAATTAGAGAGGCTAATAGAGATGGGAAGGGGTAGTAAAACTTCCATCTCATTTAGGTGTCAGAGCTTCTAGTGAACTTGAGGGAGAATTAAGAGTGTAGATGATTTTTTTTCTTCTTATTATTGGTTCTTAACTTTATTTTCCTATATCTGAGTTACCAACGGATTAGATGGGTGTCTGTCTGCCCTCTAGGTCTTTTTATATGTGGAGAGAGACATTGTAGCGCATGTAAATAGGATCCTGTAGTGCATGCAGTAGTTGGAGGGATAATGTCAACTTAATACTCTAGTTGAGGCTGGCCAGACAGTAGTTGGTCTCAAGAGAGGGCTGCTGTCCAGTTGTGAGGGAGTTGACCCCTAATTGGGGATCTCCATTTTCCCTTTACATATGGTCATACTTCCTGTCAAACATGTAGATGTCCGGATGCCTTTATGGTAATCATTTATAGTTGCATGTTCTTCATTCACTGATGTCGAGTATCCATGTGTTGCACTGTATGACAAGAATGATCCTTGACATATTCATTCTTTTATCTTGGATGACATGTTACGAAGTAGGTATTTGATTGGAAGGCTATTGTCCTCATTTTGCAACAGGCACCATATATGCAGTTCAAAGAGCTTATTCCATCTTTAATATTTCTGAATTCAAGACCAAGCTGTTGCAATGGATGTATGGAAATGGTGGTGGTGGCATAATAGATTTACTGCATCAAAGGTCGAGCACGGGTGGGGATGTTTAAACTAGATGCTTGTTTGGTAGATGTGAGTCCTGAATCTAGCCAAATCCCGGTGGTACTACTGTGTTTGAGGAAGCTTTTCTACAAACAAAACCTGCCAGTTAGGTAGTGCATTTGGCTTTTAGCATATTAACCACGGTTCCAGATTCATTGACCGTGATGCATGTATCCATGATTCTGGTAAATATAACAGGTTAGAATTGTAATGAACATTAAGAATCAAATCATTTGCGCAGCATTTCAACTTCTTGATGTCACTCATTTTCTTTTTTGGTATGGGAACGACTGGAACACCAACCATTATCTCAGTGGTAGGAGCCAGCCAAAAATGCCCCTCCAAACGCTCTGTGTATATCCCCATCTACTCTGAAGCTCGGATTATCTCGGTCTATCTAGCATTTTTACTTGTTCCGCTGTTTACAGTGATTTTATTTCCTTAGCAACATTTAGAGGAATTGGTAAACAACGATTAAATCGCCATCTTTTTGAAAAAAGAAAGTGCTGAATTTGTCATCGAGGATGGCGAAATTGGTGATGAGTTTGGGACAAATGTCAATGACAATCTTCATATGTTCTACATGCACCAACATTTGTGTTTTTCATTTTTAATTTTTGAAGCCAACATCCGTGCGTTACAACCAAAGAAATGGATTACATTTTCTTACAAAATGGCTTGGGACGCCTAAATTACACAGCCTTATGCACGAACCTCACTCTCTGTGCCTCTCGATCAGAGTTACGGGTGCACTCATAGATGCCATGCTACTTTCAAAAGTTGACTCCGAGGATATGGGTTAAAAATAGAATTAAAATTAGTAAAGACTTAATTAAAGGTTTTCTGGTAAGTTTTGGTTCTCGGAGTTGGTGGAGAAACCACAATTTCTTTAGAAAATTAATCCTGGCTTCTGGAACTGAATTAGTTAGCAAAGGCAAATATGGCGTTCATTTTGAGAGGAGGAACAGGAATTTCTGTCTAAATATATACATCTAATGTCCTAAATTTGGAACATGGCTAAAAATTGTTATCCGCATACAAATCCTAGCTAACTATATAGATAGTCTCCCCCTCCTCTGCATTAAACAGGGAATCTGATTTCTACAATCGAATTCTTAACTTCTTTCTGGAATTGTCCCGCCGCCTTCTCTAATAAATTTGAATAACTGGGAAGGTGACGCGATAATTTATTGCTTAGGCCCCTTTTCCCTGGGTCCGGGGAGATTTTAATCAACCGACAAAATGATGAACAAGGTTGCTGTTGCGAGTGTATCTTTGATCCTGGTTGTGGGTGTTGTCATCGGTTGCGTTATTGGTTTTGGCCATCGCTCGACCGGTCACCAAGAAGAGGTTAAAAATGAAGTCTCAGCAGGAATGAAGGCCGTCGAGACACTTTGCGGCCCTACTGATTATAAAGATGCTTGTGTCAGAAGTCTTACTCCATTGGCTAATAACGGAACCACTGACCCAAAAGAGCTTATCAAGGGAGCAATCCAGGTTATTGCAGGAGAGGTTCAAAAGGCTGCTGAACAATCAGTCACCTTGGCAAATGATGCCAAGAACAGCAACAATGCAACCTTGAAAGCTGCTCTTGAAAGCTGCAAGGGATATCTAGACTACGCAATCAGCGACATTGAAGAATCCATAACAGCGCTTGGTGAGAGTCAAATAAATAGTATCAGCGATCTTACACCCGAGCTTAAGAATTGGTTGAGTGCTGTGATTTCACTCAAAGAATCCTGCCTTGATAACCTAGAGGACAATTCTGAGCTCAAGGACGCAATGCACAAAGGACTTCTCAACACAACTGAACTTACTGTTAATGCTCTCGCTATCGTTGATGAAATCGCTGGAATTCTCAAAACCTTCAATATACCAATTGATCTCAACCTTACTAGCAGTGCTTCAAGAAAGCTTTTATCTACAGAGACAGATAAAGATGGATATCCCTACTGGTTCTCTGACGATAGTCGTAGGGTTTTGGCAGCACAAGGATTTGGTAACTTGAAACCTAATGCGGTTGTGGCTAAAGATGGCAGTGGTCAGTTTAAAACAATTGCCGATGCTCTTGCTGCATATCCAAAGAACCAGCCTAGAAGTGCAAAATATGTAGTCTATGTTAAGGCTGGTGTCTACGACGAATATATCACTGTCACCAAAGACCAGCATAATGTCTTCATGTATGGAGATGGACCAACAAAAACCGTCGTCACAGGAAAAAAGAACGTCGCACTAGACGGTTACAAGACTGACAAGTCTGCTACTTTTGGTGAGTAGTACTTCTGCCCAATCCATTGACCGTTGTTATATGTATATACATATGCTAATATGTCTAGTATTTATGCAGCTGTTGAAGGTAGGCATTTCGTTGCTAAGTCCATGGGATTCGAGAACACCGCTGGTCCTGAAGGTCATCAAGCCGTGGCTCTACGAGTGAACGCAGACAGATGTGCATTCTTCGACTGTAGCATCACTGCATACCAAGACACTTTGTACATACAAAGCCATCGTCAATTCTACAGAGATTGTACCATCTCAGGAACAGTCGATTTCATTTTTGGTGACTCTGCAACAGTTATCCAAAACTCGAAAATCATTGTAAGGAAACCCTTGGACAACCAGTTTAACGCAGTCACTGCTCATGGAAGGTCTCAAGCACGAGAAACCACCGGTGTTGTTATCCAGAACTGCGATATTATAGCTGAACCACAACTCTTACCCGTGAGTTCGAAAATCGACTCGTTCTTGGGTAGACCATGGAAAGAATACTCAAAGGCAATTTTCCTTGAAAACAGAATTGACGGTTTCATTCATCCAGATGGTTACACACCATGGCAAGGTACTTTTGCTCTTGACACTTTGTACTATGGAGAGTATGCAAACACTGGTGCAGGAGCAGACACCTCCAAGAGAGTAAACTGGAAAGGTTTCCATGTCATTAAAGACAGAGCTGAAGCTCTTTCATACACAGTTGCACCGTTCCTCACCGCACCACGTTGGTTGAAAGAAACAGGTATTCCTTACACGGTTGGATTGAAAGCATAGATGACTATGATGATGACAATCATTCGTGCACGGTTATATATGTAACTAGAGAGAGAGAAGGAAGATAAAAAGAGTTGCACGCAGAAGAAAAATGTAAACTAATTTGGTAGACATTTTTCATCTTTGAATATATGCGAACTCTTTTTGAGATGAAAAACCAAAAACTCAAACAAATGGTGGTTAGAATTGTTGTAGTACAAAAAATCTCAAGAAAATCAATGAACATGGATCACAGTTCAAACAACTTCAAGAATTGTTCCACTATTTGATATTATGATATATGGTAAAAGATGTATATTTAATTGTATGTACTATTTACTAATTAGTAATTAGAGTTTGTGTCATTTGAATTAGACATCGTTAAGGGCCTTTCTGGAACAAAAACACGTGAACTTTTTAGTCTTTTACTTATAACTATAAAAATTTATCCCCACAAAAGGCCGATTGGATATGAATTATGTACCTGCAAAGTATTTATTATAAACTTTGTGCGAATAAATCGAATTAATTATCCCTGGATTTACCAGTGATCTTCTCTGGAGATTGTGAAGATGCTCACTAGATCTTCTTTTTCGTTGCTTCACCAAGATTCCCAATAAAGTAGACCGTAGAAATATATGAGACTTGCAAATCCTTTGACTGAACAAGTTCTCTGACAAAGTTATAATCAATAGCTAAGTGTTTCATTCTAGAATGAAAAACAGGATTAGAGGAATATGAGATAGCACTTTGATTATCACACAGCAAAGATGGTGAGGTTGGCAACAGAATATGCAGTTCTTGAAGAAGCTTGCAAACCCATAGAATTTCAGCTGCAGAGTTAGCTAGACTTCTAAATTCAGCTTCAGTGGAAGACCTAGCAACTGATGATTGCTTCTTGCTGGACCAAGAAATAGGATTAGAGCCAAAGAAAATGCAGTAGCCACCAGTACTCCTTCTAGTATCTGGATCCCCAGCCCAATCAGCATCACTGAATCCATGAACAGCAGAAAGACCTTTGCTAAACAAAACACCATAATCTAATGTACCTTTAATGTACCTGAGGATTCTCTTTGCTGCAATAAAATGATCAGAAGTAGGATTTTGCATGTGTTGGCAAACCTGATTTACTGCAAAACTAATTTCTGGTCTTGTCCAGGTTAAATACTGTAAAGCACCAACCAAAGACCTGTAGAGTGTAGGATCTGGAAGCAATGAACCAGATGAAGCAACAAGTTTACCATGAGCAGGAAGAGGAGAATTACAAGGTTTGGCTCCACCCATATCAAATTTATCCAATAAGTCCAAAGCATATTTAGTTTGTGACATAAACAAGTGGGTTGCATTTCTCTTAATCTCCAAACCCAAAAATAGTGAACCTCCCTAAGTCTTTGATTGGAAAATGTTGTTGAAGTTGAAGAATAAGCTCGGTGCAATAAACTTGAGAACTTCCAAGTGATGAGAATATCATCCACATAGATTAAGACTAAGGTAAGTCTAGAATTGCATTTTTGAATAAAGAGAGATGAATCAGCAGTAGAAGCAATAAAGCCAAGAGATAATAGCACATGAAGAAGCCTTTCATACCAAGCTCTTGGAGCTTGCTTAAGACCATAAAGAGCTTTATGAAGTTTGCATACATAGGTAGGATGAAGTGGATCAACAAATCCTGGAGGCTGAGTCATATAAACATTCTCTGTAAGATCCCCATGAAGAAAAGCATTGCTCACATCAAGTTGAGTAACTGACCAATTGAAGTTAACAGCTAAGGAGAGAATCACTCTAATAGTGGCAGGTTTGGCCACAGGACTGAAAGTTTCTGTGTAGTCTAGACCTTCTTGTTGATGATATCCCTTAGCAACTAATCTAGCTTTAAATTTATCAATTGTGCCATCTGGTTTATGTTTGACCCTAAAAACCCACTTACAACCAACTACATGCTGAGAAGGATGAGGAGGAACAAGAGAATATGTACCTGCATCTTGTAGTGCTTGATGTTCCTCATGTAAAGCCACTTTCCATTTGGGATGCTTAATAGCTTGACTATAACAAGTTGGAAGAGCTGGAGATTGCTTTGCCTGTAAAGTTGCAGAAAGAGAATGCATTGTAGAATATACTTTAGGCTTGAAAATACCTGATTTTCCCCTTGTAATCATGTTGTGATCATTTGTAACAGATGAAGATACTTCAGATAAGGAATGTGTAGCTGAATCAACAACAGAACTAGACTGTAGTGGAGAGACTGATGTCTGAACTGAATCACAAGTATCTGTAGAACTGCAGTTAGTGAAAACATTCAAAGTGCCAGGTTGATCTTTAGAAATAGACAATGGTTGAGTTGATGAAGACTTAGAAACAACTTTTGGAGATTGAGAAGCATCAGACAAAGAAGCTGATATAGTAGTGACTCTAAGAGGAAACATAGTTTCATTAAAAGTCACATGTCTGGATGTATATATTTTCCCAGTGGCAAGTTCTAAACATCTGTAACCCTTCTGATTTTGGCTATAACCAATGAAGATGCAGGAAGTACTTCTTGGAGACAACTTGTGTGGTGAATAAGGTCGAATCCAGGGAAAACAAAGACATCCAAAAGATCGAAGAAAAGTATAATCTGGAGATTTGTGAAACAAAACTTCAAATGGAGATTTGTTATCTAAAGATCTTGTAGGAAGTCTGTTAATTGTATAATTTGCAGTTGTAAAGGCTTCAACCCAAAAGGACTCAGAAATACCTGATTGTATAAGAAAAGTCCTACCAATGTCAAGTAAATGTCTATGCTTAGATTCAGCTACACCATTCTCTCGAGTGTGTATGAGGACAAGTGACTTCATGATTAATACCACTTGTGGATAAAAAGGAAGCTAATTCATTGTTTACAAATTCACCACCACCATCACCCTTATTGTCACAATAGTGCATTTCAAAGAATTCTCAAGTTGAGCTTTAAACTTATAAAAAATTGTCTTGAACTCAGATTTGTCATTCAAAGGATATATCCAACAAAATTTGGAGTAATCATCTATTATATTGACATAATATCTGTATCCGTAAATGGATTGAACAGACAAGGACCCCATAAGTCAAGATGTAGTAATTCTAAAGGTTTAGAGCTACAATGACTTGAAATTGTAAATGGAAGCTTATGATGTCTTCCTAATTGACAATCATTACAAAATAAAGGGGATTTTATTACATGTGACAGATTCAGAGAGTTGTAAACATGCTTCATGGTTTGAAAAGAGGTATGAGCTAGTCTCTTATGCCATACTTCAGCAGGAATGGTTGTGGTGATAGTTGAGAAGGCCTGTTTGTTTGATTTATGAATGAAGTGCAGGGGATATAAACCATTACTGTGTGGGCCTTGTAAAAGTGTCTTCCCAGTTGATAAATCCTTCACACAAAATCCAGAAGCATCAAAAGTTATTGAACAATTGTTGTCTGAAGTAAACTTGTGAACTGAAAGTAAGTTCTGTGATGCTTGAGGTACTAGAAGGATATTATTCAAATTGAAATTGTGGTTGGGAGTAGACTTTATGGAAAAACCAGAATGAGTAATGGACATACCTTCTCCATTAGCTGCCTGAATTTGCTCAGCTCCTTCATAAGTGTTTATAGCTTGTAACTCGCCATCAAGTGACATGAAGATTAGCACCAGTATCAGCATACCATGGATTTTCTCCCATTATGTTGGCACATGCTAGCATTGCACTTAAATGATGTGGTGTATGATCATTTTGATAGGAAAAATTGAGCCTATTTCTGCATTCTAGTGCACCATGACCAATTTTGCGACAAATTTGACATTCAATAGCTGCTTGAGGAGGATAGTGATTAGATGAATTCAAACCTTGTGGTGGTCTAACTGCTGAGGTAGATGGAGAAGCAGAAGTACTTGATCCTTTACCAGGTGGAAAAGTAGAATTATATCCTCTACCAAATGAGTAAGCAGATTTACCAGCAGGAGGTCTTCCATAATTTGAGTTATAACCACTTTGAAAACCACCAGGACGAACACCATAGCCTTTTCCAGAAGATCGAAAAGCATTTAATTGAGCAAAGAAACGCTTTATTTGCGATTTCGAAAGCAAAGTTTGATGACGTTCGTGATAACTATTTCTTCACCGAGTAAATGATTATGTAATTCAATGCATGAAATTGGTGGATTTCGGTGCCTCATAGCAGATTGCAAATGGAATATAGTCGACCGAGAGCAGATAAAGTGACAACAACAAGTTCTTGATCGAAATAACTTCTCCAATGGCAGCAAGTTGATCGTAAAAGAGTCTTGATTTCATTTATCAAAGTAGGGATGGATTTGTCACCTTGCTTGATAGAGAGAAGCTTTGTTCGTAGTTGGATTGAATGAGTTGATGATGCTCTTGAGAATCGCTTCTTCAATGCCGCTCCAAAGTTCATGAGAGGTTTCGAGATCTAGAAAATATGCAATAACAGATTCAAAGTGTAGAATGAATCCACAGATGATAGAGGTATCATCATCAATCCAATCAAGATATAAAGGATTTTCAATTCCATTAAGTCCGATTACGTTGATTGGTATATTGAGGAGGACAGGATGAGATCCATCAAGATATTTTTGGATTTTGAATTTTCTCATCTCTCGCCCGATACCATAGTTCATTTTTTTTATTATTTTCTTTAATGTATTAATTCGTTTAGTCGTGATAAATTTTTTCTTAGAGCAAGTTTAATGGCAGTATCCAAGCTATTTTGAGGATGGAAAAAGTTCGGAATGTCTAATGATTTTCAAATCGGGCTTATCCGTATTTTTTCAAAGGCATATTCCAAGATTTAATGGAAGATAGCCTGAAACCCAAACTAAAATGCCAATTCGGATTCTCAGTTTTGTGGTTGATTTTATTTCTGAATATGAATGCCACTTTCTGATCGCTGCTTTTGTGGGCCAAGATTGCATGCATTTAGATTGGTGTTTTGAAATCCATTTTATTTTCCACCATTATATTTGAACTTCCGTGATTTTCAAGTGCTAAGGTACATGGAACTTGGAAGATGTGACTCTCTTATCATATGACTTGCTCTTACAAGATGGATCATTCCATGGAAATAAAGATAAAAGACAGATAAAATGTATTTATATATATGAGTGAATATCTCAAAAAATTCATTGCGGTTATCGCAACACTGTCGGGAATTCAATATAAAATATATATCCATTAGATTTGAAAAGGAAAAGGTAACACGTACACCACCAACTTTTTCGTTCGGAAACCTGTATGGACAAAATTGTTACAATCGGTAAGTATTGATCAACAATAAAGATCATGTACCTGATTTGTAAACAATTTTACTTGGACGATCTCAAAAAATAATATCCAAGAATCAACCTATAGTATGTACCAGAACTATTTACGAACTGAATCCCAACAATAACGAGTCTTGTAATCTATATTTCAAGATACAAATTCACAAGAGTAAATCTTGTAGGTTTTTGCACAGTTTGAGCTTACAAACTGTCTAGGTCGTTTAACATACTACTTTTGATATATCTATTATAAAGATAAACGAGTGGGATTTATCTAGGCACCATCACCCTGATAAGGGCTGCCAAAATTAACAGTCTCTATGCAAAATCAGCTGATCCTCCCCTTATCCTTGTCTTTACTCCCAATAGCACTTGCAACGAAGTGACGCTTATGCCCTTTTTCGCCAATTTCTTCTTCTTTTGCTCTCAATGACTCCATTGAACCTAATAAACTCAAAAGTAATCATAAGATACATAATTTACAAGAAAACCCGCAAAGAAATCATAAACAATAGATAAATATCAAAGTGTTTTAGACACCTATCACTATCTCAAGCTTGTTTGTCAAGTTTAGTTAATCAAAACTATATACTTGATTTCTAGTATACTTATAGCTATGTCTCGGATTAGGATAGAAGTGTGTATTTGAGCTTTAGACTTCACGACGTTCACCAATTGAAAAAGGAGAACTACTGAAGAGCTTGGAGGAACTTCATCAACAAAAGGTGTTAGAGCATAGCTCGGTTGAACTCACCAAGCGTTGGTATGTCAAGTTTGGTTGTCATATTTTAGTATCAAAACTCACTCATATAGAGTCGCTTGATTAAATACTAGAGTCAACTTCGTTTAGGTTAGACTATAAAGTCTAGGATTGTTAAGACATACAAGTATTACTCCGAAGACCTGATGAATGTGAAGAAGTAGAGAACTACAACGACGACATGATCCTTCCACTTGAGGTTAGTAATATTGACTTGAACTGTTTCATTCCTAACGTATCTTTCAAGTCGTTCTATATTGAAAACATAACTTTGAAGTTGTATATACTGGACATATTGATAATACTCTAGTGATGTGACATGATCATAATAGTATGATCATAGTATTAGGGAATTAAACTACGAAGTATAACGCTTATCTTTTGAACATCGTAGATATGAAATTGACATAATCTTGTATATATTGTTATGATTATGTGAATGGGATATGGTGAAGATTTCATCCTAGGAAACAATGTTTTACATTTTTTCAAAGGAAGTACATTCATGAACTTTTTTTATGAATCGAAAGGGAAATCATTAGGCTTATTTGTCCGGCTATTCATTGTAAATCTTTAAATGACCAATATATGTGAGATGGTAGAGCCGATCTTAACTTATGTTATGTATCTTGCTATAACTAATCACAATGCATGACTTGTGATTTGGTATAACTGATTTTTATTAATTGGTGTAACTGATCCTAAGTAATCACCATGTGTTGGTATGATATATCCTTGTAATTGGTGTGACCGATCCTAGTAATTAGTGTGACCGATCATGAGTATGTGTAATCGATCCTTGTAATTGGTGTAACCGGTCCTGGTAACTGGTGTAACCGGTCCTAGTAACTGGTGTGACCGATCACAAAAAATACCATATGTAGATGGAACCGATCCTTGTAACTGGTGTAACCAATCCTAGTGACTGGTGTGACCGATCACAAGTATTTCCATAATTAGGTATAACTGATCCTAGTGATTAGTAGAATCGATTAAACCCATGTATGTGATTTGGTATTTGATCAATCACATAGTAGTCTTGGAAAACATGTGAACCAATTTTAAACTTGTTTGGAAGTGTGGTATAACCGATTCCAAGAATGCAAGTCCATGTAAATATGAAATAAGGATTTGCAGTGAAAAGATGTCAACATACTTTGAACACGAACAGTAAATCTTATCATTTATTGTTCAAAGATATTCCTTAGTACTCAAGGTGATCCTGTGCCGAAATAAATAGAGAATCTTTTAATTAAGGTTTTTGGTTTTATATGCTTTAATTACCAGCAATTGAATTCATATCTCTAGAGAATAAAAATTAGTAATGTGCATTTACTAATTGGAGATTTTCTACTGAGAGATTTCGGAAATTTTGGACAAGCATTTATTGGAATTATGAAAACCGAATTTCGCCATTCATTGCATATCTTGAGAATACTTTCGGTTTTGGAAATTCCTTGGTGTCCAAACATCATTGGTCTATAAATACCTAAGTTTGCATTTCTAGCAAATTATCCAAAGAGCTAGGCAAACTTCATTTATTTTTGTTTCTGGTGGAGCCGTTTATTCGGAGAGGAAAGTATCATAATTAGGTGAAATCTCTTATGACCGCTCGTTTAAAGACTTCTGTGGGATCAAGAAGCTCTACAAGTACTGTTGGTGGGAAACTAAATAATTACAGTGTTATTAGTTTTCGATTAATTTGATTGACTAACGGTTGTTGAAACTTTGATTGCACCTAGTTCGTTTATTCTTGAGAATCTTCTCTTCTGATATAAGATTCACTCAAACTAGATCGACGGGTGTTTATGGGTGAAAATTGTTTCTGTGGTTTTTGGTAAATTTGGGTATGTGTGGATGAGAAACGAATCTAAACCCTAAACAAATGCACTGCACGGGAGTGCTTTTGATTCGAGAGATCAATCTGTATAATTCTGGCCTAAACCAAGAAATGGTCGTTCCATACTTGCTTCGGTCACAAAGTGAAGGAGATGGGGTTGATCTTAGGGAGGGAAGCGAAGAAGATGTTGAGATTGTGAAGGTGTTGGCTGTTTATGACTTGTATCAGAATAGTGATTTCTGGATACTGATGACAACACTTGGTTTTTTATGTGTTCGTCTGTGTTGTTTGGAAATAGGCAAAGGACCTATTTATACAAGTCATTGAGAGCAAGCCCTCATCTCGTAGGAAGTGGAGGAAGTTGAGTGATGAAGTAGTGGGGTCGTGTGGGCGATTGCATGATCACGTCTTAGCCCACTTACCTCACCATCTTAACCGTCCATACCTCCTGACACGTTCTTGTGATGGCGCGTTGCACGCTGCACGCTGTAAACCGCCAGACCAATACCCCAGTAAGTATCCCCCAGTTTGTGACATGCTTGATGTCTCGAATGAGTGGATCGTGGGACCCACAGGGAAGTAGCATATCTTTGCTAGATTAAATAATTGAGTTATTTAGGAAGTCGATATTCATGAAATATCGTGTATACTTTATGCATCGAATACAATCAATATGTATGAAGCATTCTTGTTTTTTTTTTAGCTTAACGGAGTAAGTCGCGGATTAAGCGTCTTAAAATGGCTGCATGCCCAACCATCTTCGAGTGATTGTTTGGAGGCCGCATGGGCGGGCCATCCCTTGGCCGATCACTCCTTGTGGTAGAGTGACGGGCAATGATCACCAAGGTGCCTCATTGGCCGTTTAACTCTTAGCCTAGGTTGTCCGACCAAGCTGGCAACGTTGGACGGACGAGATGATTTGCGGCACATGTTTGCGACCGTTGATGGATTTTGGTTTTAAAGAGGCGCGCAAGCATCACTCTTTAGCTTGACCTAATTCAAGCATGTATGTTATTTTTGGTGGGACCGACCGGGCATGCGTGTATACGGCCTGCTGGTGTACATGCCCATCATGCTTTGTCTCATGAAGACTTGATCTAGGCCACTCAAATTGGCCGGCAAAGATGAGTGGTCGTGATCGATTTGCAACAGGAATCCATTGCCGCAAAGGATTTGGAAGCCGCGTGAGATACCACCTTCGGGCGTGCGTTTCGAGGCGATCGGCCATGGTTAGCCTATGCCGGCCGGTCACACGCACAGTTGGGCCCGCGGTGATCACGTCGACATCCTTGGGACCCCTTGAGTCTATATCTACACCCTCCGTTTAGGCTGGCGAAGATGGATGGACGCGATCAATTTGCGATAGATGTTCATTGTCGGAAACCCTAATTAGGGTTTTGATCACGTACACGCAACTTGGGCCAAACGAATTGGCAAGCTGCGCTTCTCCTTTGGGGAGGCTGATCGTATGGGTCCCACGTTGGGCTGACGGTGAACATATGTGTACCTTCCCAATGTTCCTAGGCGCGATCTTAGCCATCCAATTATGTTGTCTAAGTTGGATGGTTGTGATCGATTTAAGACACTAGTGGAACTTCCGCGACCCTTTAAGGCACCACGCCAGCCACGTTTCGAGCAAACGTTCATTGCTCTATGGCATTGTTGTGAGAAGTCTGATTGGGTAGGTGGGAAGTGGGCCCACCAACGTGTGTGTTAGCACTTCCCTGACCATTCATGGGATGATCTAATCCGTCCAACCATGTCGGTGAAGTTGGAAGGTTGTGATGGTTTTAAGACTGCTTTAAGAGGTCTTGCTCGTTCGAGCCTTTCCCAAAACAACGCGGCCATCCCTCTTTGGGGCATGCGTTTAACTTGCGTTGGGAGTGTAGTGTGGTGTTCGACCGGCTAGGGCATAAGCGGGCCCGCCGGTGGTCATCACGGTGATCGCCTACTCCTACTGGGGTTCGTCTAGGCTGGTTAAATCATGCGGTCAACTTGCATGGCCATGATCGTTTCTGAGACTGACAC